>JAWJED010000029.1:1933832-2055881 GCA_033675135.1 Frankliniella intonsa | reverse complement strand
TGGGAGCCCTAAAGGGCATGAAGGAGGGCACCTAGCGACTTGCCACTTACACCACTTATTCAGTGACATAAATAGAACATATAAGCAAAAAAAAATTTTTTTTGAACATTTTCATCTATTTGTTGACTTGAAAACTAGACATTTTAGTCAAATATCTGAAAACATGCCCCAAAATTTTTTCATGAAATTTTTTTTGTAAGTTCCCCTAGTTGCCTTAGGTATGCATGCCAAATGTTATCTCGGGAGGCCAAAGGGTTTGGGAGCTAAAAATAAAAGTTTATCTAGAAATTTAATTGAATAAATCGGTTTTCCGCTATTCTGTCCATAAATGCCTGAATATAGGCGAAGCAGTCGGAAGCAGTGGACCTAGGAGCTTCCAATTTGTACCACAGATTCAGGGGAAGAAGGAGAACAGGTTGACATGTAAAAACATCAGTGGGGACTCCTTCATTGTTCCTCTAGTTGGTAAAAATAGCGGTATCGACGCTTCACAAGAGGGTCGTTTTAGGCGGGACTGACGTTTTTACATGTCAACCTGTTCTCCTTCTTCCCCTTAATCTGTGGTGCAAATTGGAAGCCCCTAGGTCCACTGCTTCGCCCATATTGAGGCATTTATGGACAGAATAGCGGAAAACCGATTTATTCAATTAAATTTCTAGATAAACTTTTATTTTTAGCTCCCAAACCCTTTGGCCTCCCGAGATAACATTTGGCATGCATACCTAGGGCAACTAGGGGAACTTACAAAAAAAATTTCATGAAAAAATTTTGGGGCATGTTTTCAGATATTTGACTAAAATGTCTAGTTTCAAAGTCAACAAATAGATGAAAATGTTCAAAAAAAAAATTTTTTTGCTTATATGTTCTATTTATGTCACTGAATAAGTGGTGTAAGTGGCAAGTCGCTAGGTGCCCTCCTTCATGCCCTTTAGGGCTCCCAAAGATGAAATTTTACTATAAAGTCGGAAAACGCTTAATGGCTGTATCTCCCGAACGGTGGCACCTAGACCAACCAAACTTGGACAGGTTTCTCTTCTACCCAAGGGGACTCTCTCAAAAAAAATTGGCCAAAATCGTTGACTATGAGGGAAAAACCGTGCTCCCTGCATGTGGAATGACTCTATCTGAGATTTCAAAAAATATTGTACACTTACTGTACATATGTGAAGGCTCGAGCTAAAACCCACAATGCTTTGTGTCTGGTAGTTAAGGAAGTCGGTTTTGTCATTCCCTATCTTGTGTTTTTATCAAGGTAAGGTTAGGTCTCGTTGTTATCGTTGTCTAGCCCTTCTATCTGCACTTATAATTCACAGTTTTGAAGTCTAATTTTTTTTTCGTATTGAACTAGCTTAAATTAACACAGCAATGGAATGTTTTCTGACTTTTTTCTCTCTTTTAGATAAGATGACTTTGCAGCTATGGTGAAACTTAAAAATGCTCTCAATGTAGAGACCCAGCCAAAACGCGATGGTTCCTTCCACAACGATAGGAAAAGGAAGGCTGCGAAGAAATGTCTTGAAGGCATAATGGGCATAATTCGACCAAAGAAAGTTAAAATGCAGAATCCACAGGCTAAGCACATTAAAGTAAATGTACGTTTTGTAGTGGTATCTAGTTTTGTATGTTTTATGCTGTAACTTGTATTTTTATTACGGACGGACAGGACATTTGATCACCATAAGCCTTTAGAACTTCGCAATGTTTCAAAGGGTGGTGTAATAGATCCAGAAGAATCGGGTAATAGCACTGACGGGAGCAGCATCACTGATAAGAGTGACTCCGAAACAAGTGAGACATCTGATGATGATCAAAGGCTTAAAGTGCTTCTTGAAAAGGTACTGAAACTTCAGAATTATTTCTTCATGCCATTACTAAGTATTTCACTGATTCTTGAAGTTTAATTCAGAACCTACTTTCTGACTTTGATGTATTCCTTTCTTTTGCAGATAAAATCAGAAAGAAAAAGGCCGACCTTGGAAAATTTAAAACCTTGAGTAGCAAGACCCTCCAAATTTCTAATCCACCTAGTCAAAGTGCTCTTAAATCAGGTTGAAAAATGTAGAACTCCAGCACAAAACCGCCAAAAATTTTGTTCGAAGTCACTGACTTTATTTTTCACCTCAGTGCTCATTAGTAGAGGTCCCATGCCAAATCACTGATGTGCTAGCAAAAGGGCGTAAGTCCTCAACCTTGTCATTTTCGTTATTTCTTAGCAATGGGTTCTAGAACCGATAACAAATCTTTCTGAGAAGAGAGAACTCAAATATCTTAAAATGCAACATAGGTACAGAGCATTACCAAAGAACGAAGGTCCACCTTTGGGCTAGCTAAAGAACGTAAGTCCGCCCTTGAGCAGGACATAACGGCGAAAGTCCACACCTTGGCAAAGCAAAGGAACGTAAGTCCAGGTATGAGCCAGCATAAGAGCGAAAGTCCACCTGGCTCTGGGACTTACGCTGTTTTGTTGGCCCAGCTCAGGAGTTTCGCTCTTTTGTTTGCTCACAACTGGACTTTCGTTGTCTTGTCTGCCCTGAGCCCGACTTTTGTCCTGCACATCCTACACTGTAAAAAATAACTACGGTGAAACTACGGAAATCACCGCTAATTTCTTTACCGGCGATTCCGTAGTTGGACACCGTACCTGTAATTATCAAAATCTTTTGATGAATTGCCGAGTACGGGGCCACCGTACACGAAAAACAGGGTACGGAAACGCCGTACTTGTTAGATCCGCACACGAAAAACAGGATACGGCGGTGCCGTCATCTGGCCTCCGTACGCAGTTTTCCAGATGCAGGTACGGAACGCCGTAGTTGGTTCCGTAGTACAATCTGGATTTTTTACAGTGTACCCAGTCCATATTTCCTATTTCCCATGTTCGAAAGGATTAACAACCATGACTCAATCTCTAGAATACTGTCTGAGGTCTTATGGTGGGAGGTGTATTACTATTTAACAGAGTCAACTGAGGAAAAAATAATAAAATTTTGTTCCAGTAATAATAATTTAGTACATAATTAATAAATCTAAAACCATATAACTTAAGAACCCCGGCCAATCAACATTGTATTGTTTTGCCCTCAGTTGACCCTATCAAGTAGTAATACACCTTCCCTTTCTAAATAACTGGAGCCCTTGCAATAACTCCACCTTTTCTTTGAGTATTCTGTCTAGACAATTGTGATACATCACTTACCAGGAAGGCCGAAGGCGCTGCACTGTAACACATCAAAAACTTTCTTGCTAAAAAGTCTACTTAATAAACTCTGGAACCTTTGCCATCAGAATTGGAGATAAGTTTGCTTGTGTAGAGGGTCCATGAAATTTAACCTCCCACCTAGTTTTAAGTTTATTTCCCACGGTATGTCGAAGAGAGGCTGGCAGTATTTCATCACTCTGGCGTCACGAACAACAAAGAGAGAGTTTACTAAACCAAGAAATGGCTGTCATGATCTAAAATCCACCGAAATCTCCAAAACTCTTGCACTTGTGGTCCACACTCAACTTGAAATCAGGACTCTTCATCAAGAACTGCATTTACTGGCCGGTGCCTTTTACAACTTCCAAAACAACCACCGACTAGGCTGTTGTTATTATTTATAAGTTATTAGCAGAAACGTAGCAGAACGCGTTCAGGGGCGTCGTCCATGACTGGTCCTGTTCATAATTACTTTCGATTCGGAATGTCATCTCTTCTCCTCGCGATACGACAATCTTCCAAAGTAAGTCTACTCATCGGACATTTTCATTCGTTTGCTGTACACTCGCTTTTCACGCTTTTCATAACTTTACTCTCATGGATTCCTATAACCCCCCCCTGGAATATGGTTAACTATTTCTTGCATTCCTCTTCCGCCTTCGCTCTGAAACAACCGATGTTGAAAGACTTTTCAAAGTATTACAACCTGCTTTTATGGTTTACAAAAGAAAATTGTGTTGGTTTTAATCTTGCCCTGATATCCTACCCTTGTGCGAGCACGTAGTTTGTAAGGAATGGATGCTGCTCCAAGTAGTTGCCCTGATTATAGTTTTGTTTGTTTTTACATTCTTTTGATAAGTTTTAAGAATTATTTGGACTAGGGCCGCATTCCTACTGAAGTTACCTTGGTTCTGATTGCCCACACACGCACAAAAATTCCTGTCAATCCCCTGGACTAATTGTATTGTTATGTTGTTTCAGGTACACACCGAGGCAAGGAAAACTCTACTCAGCCAGCAAATCTGACAAGAAAGAAATGTTACCGTGACAACTTCTGTGTCTGAAACATACATCAAGATTTTTCAGAAGAGATTGTGGAAGCAAAAAAGTATTGAGTCTTAGTCCGTCCCCTGGTAACCCATGACACCACTATATGAACCACTGTATCACATATATATCTTCCTCAGTATTAGATATCTCATCTCGTGGTTTATGTTTTCCATTAGTTGAAAAAGAAAATTTCTTCTTTGCATTAAAGAAAAAGGTGTCACCACAGCAAAATTGTTTCACCCGTAAAGAATAATTGTTAATATCAGTCTATTTGGATACCGTGTTTCCCAGGGGCTATTGATATGAAAATTCAGCAGCAAGTATTGCTCTCATTTGCTTACATTACTTTGGCATTAAATCAGATATGTATTCTTTCTCTTTTAAAGAGAAATTTAGTCTCCTAGGATTAGAGAATAATTTTTTGAGCTCCAAGAAGGAGAGAAAAAAGAAGACTTTTATGAAAAGTCTTGATCTTACTTGCCTGAATTACTGTGGCATACAATCAGATATATATTCTTTCACTCTCAAAGAGAAATTTAGTCTCCTAGGATTAGAGAATAATTTTTTGAGCTCCAAGAAGGAGAGAAAAAAGAAGACTTTTATGAAAAGTCTTGATCTTACGTGCCTGAACTACTGTGGCATACAATCAGATATATATTTTTCACTCTCAAAGTGAAATTTAGTCTCTTAGGATTAGAGAATAATTTTTTGAGTTCCAAGGAGAGAAAAAGTAAGACAGAATTAGCAGCGTGGAAGCACTATTCCTGTGTGCACATATCTCACCACAGCATCATGGTTGATGTTTCTAATTAATTTGTGAAAGAACAAGGAAGCTTCTCCTGGAATTTAAATTAAGTGTTACCTCAGCATTTCATCTCCCTTTGCTTCACTGGTAGATTTTCGAATAGTAGTCAATTTAGGTACCGTGATTCCCTGTGATTTTAAACTAAACAATTTGAGGGTAAGTATGTCTCTTACTCATTTGAGATGCTTTGGCACATAACTAGACAAATAGTCTGTAACTTTGCAGTAAGAAACCTTTGTACTCCGCGGATGTGAGAGTAATTGTTTGATTTACAAAAGATGCAGACAAGGAAGACACAATTTGGGTAAGCTATTGTATGTATTTTGCAGTTTTCATAAACAGTTAAAACAATAAAAGCACTAATGAAACACACCTTTTGGGCCTGGAAACCTCATTTTAACAGACATCAATATAAAATTCATCCTCACTCCTATTTTCCGAAAGCAAATCTCGGTCAAGATCTTCATCAGCATAAGTGGAGGAAGATGGAGAGAAATCTTGGTGCTCCTCAGATACAAATTTCAAAATTCTCTCTTGATTGTTTTCTTCTTCTGAAGCAGTAGGATTGTCAGAATCCATTTTGGAGCTTACTGACATTGCGTCATCATAATCCCTTTCAAATGACCGTAATCTTTCAGCAGTTTTTGACGTAGCAGAACTCTGAACTGATGTGGATGATGCAGGAATAACTACTCTGCAAATCCAACTGTTGTACTACATGACAGTTTAAACTGCAAAACTCGGCAGTCTTGCAGTTTAAACTGCAAAACTCGGCAGTCTTGCAGTTTAAACTGCAAAACTCGGCAGTCTTGCAGTTTAAACTGCAAAACTCGGCAGTCTTGCAGTTTAAACTGCAAAACTCGGCAGTCTTGCAGTTTAAACTGTCATGTAGTACAACGGTTTAAACTGCAAGACTGCTGAGTTTTGCAGTTTTAACTGCAATACTGATGAGTTTTGCAGTTTAAACTGCAAGATTGAAGTTTTGCAGTTAAAACTGTCATGTAGTACAACAGTTAGATTTGCAGAGTAGAAAGAAAACAAGCTAAATTTAACCTGTTGCTGTTGGTAAGCAGATTCATTTGATTTAATTCCATTAGCCAAGTTGATTTATGTTGTACTATACTTGGAAATAAAATTAGCTTCCTGAAGAATTAAGGTCTTTGGCGACAACACACAATTCATCCAAAAATCGTTTCACACTGCAAATAACAGAATATTTTTGAGCAAACTCTTATTGGTAAGTATATAACGCTACATGAAGAGGATACAAAACCTACAGCTCTAACTCAGTACCTGTTGAGGGTCTCTTCCAGTTTCTTACATCTTTCTTGGTAGAATAAGGAACGAGACTTAAAGAACTCAAGCTGCTCATTGTGATCCATTATGTTTCTTTTTGATTTTAAAATGTCGTTATTTGTTTTCTTTGTGAAGTCGAGAGAGGGAGGGTGTGCAAAATTCACTTCGTCAATTCGATGACCGTTAGCGCGCGCACTTGCACTTCGAGGGAGTAAGGAGGGGGAAGAGGAGAGGTGGAGGGGGAAGAGGAGAGGTGGAGGGGGGTGAGAGAGAGAGAGTCACCGGGAGCAGCCAGTCTTGTCTGTCTGAAGCGGTTGAAAACCGTTTCGCTCCGTTCTCTTCAACCGTTCATTTGATCAATTTTATTAATTTTACTTAACTTTTCGCCGCTTATGACGAATTAGAAGCACCGCGACGTGTAGCTATCTCTGATATGATCTGCATTTAAAAACGGTGGTTCTCGCCATAAATTGGCAGAACTGACTCGATTGTTGCGCGCTCGTTCGTTGGTGGT
The DNA here is from genome assembly GCA_033675135.1 of Frankliniella intonsa. Classification (NCBI taxonomy): domain Eukaryota; kingdom Metazoa; phylum Arthropoda; class Insecta; order Thysanoptera; family Thripidae; genus Frankliniella; species Frankliniella intonsa. Next base: position 2,049,017 of record JAWJED010000029.1, on the reverse strand, counting down.
CGAAACAAGTGTGTCAAGTGTAATGAAATACTCATAAATTCTAAAGATATCGTTATAATTAAGTGTACAGTGCCTCAATGCAACAACAGGACTCATCTCGACTGTGCTGGATTTAAACCACAGCTCTTGCCATCAAAATCCAAAAATTTTAAATGTGTTAAGTGTGCTTCCAACATAACCTCCCCTGCCTCACGTGTGATCAATATCATCTGTATTTGGACCATACTTATTTATAGTGTATACTAATTGTATAAGAGGAATACTTAAGAAATATGGCTGTGACTTTATATTGTATGTGGATGATACTAACATCCTAATAAGTAGTGGGAATCTATGTGAAGCAATTCAAACGGCTAAATTAATTCTAGTTGAAATTGAACTGTTTTTTGCCTCGCTCAATCTTGCCTTAAACTTGTCAAAGACAGTACTTATGACCTTTAATACCCAGGAAATAATTCAAATAGATATAAATAATGTACAAATTGAACAAACAAACTGTTCAAAATTCCTGGGAATGGAGATTGATAATAAACTAAGATGGGATCTCCATATTAAGAAAGTAATAAAAGATGTGAACAGAGGTATCTTCGTATTAAGTCAGACTAGTCAAACACTTGATAAAAAGTCAAATTTGTTAGTATATAATGCTTTTATTCAATCATTCCTTTCGTACGGAATTGTAATTTGGGGTAAAAATAAAGGAAATAATGAGTTACTATCTCAACTTTTTAGGAGACAAAAAAGAGCTATAAGAATATTAAATGGGATAAAGGACAATAAAACCTCGTGTAGGCCTTATTTTAAGAGAGATAACATTCTTACCCTGACATCTCTCTATATCTATTTTATATGTGTGTATGCAAAAAGTAAAGGAATAGTAAAAGGGGATAGTCATATGTATGATACTAGGCATAAAAATAAAATTAAGAAAAATGTGTGTAATGAAAACTCTGTAGAAAATTATTCTCATTTTATCCTATGTAAGCTGCCGGACAGCATTTTTAAAATACAGTCTACTAACTCTTTCAAGACTGCCTTAAAAAAGTTCTTAGTAGAGAAGTGTTTTTATAATCTAGAAGAATTCATTAATGCCAATGGCATTGAGCATTAATTGTTTATCTTAATTTTTAATTCTTAGTATTGACTTGTTTAAACTGTATAATTTTATGTATACTTTTTATAACAAATAAATGAAACTGAAACTGAAACAATATACAGACATAACAAATTCTCTACAAGAAAAACAAAGAATAGGTTTGGTGGTGAGGTGACTCTCTATTTTTACTTGAAAGAAAGATTTTTATTCACAAATTAATTTGAAACAAAGATATGTGCACACAGGAATAGTGCTTCAGCACAGCCAATTCTGTCTTACATTTTCTCTCCTTCTTGGAGCTCAAAAAATTATTCTCTAATCCTAGGAGACAAAATTTCTCTTTGAGAGTGAAAGAATATGTATCTGATTGTATGCCACAGTAGTTCAGGCAAGTAAGATCAAGACTTTTCATAACAGTCCCAGGGGCGGGTAACATAATATGTCAATATACAGACAAAACAAATTCTCTACAAGAAAAACAAAGAATAGGTATGGTGGTGAGGTGACTCTCTATTTTTACTTGAAAGAAAGATTTTTATTCACAAATTAATTTGAAACAAAGATATGTGCACACAGGAATAGTGCTTCAACACAGCTAATTCTGTCTTACATTTTCTCTCCTTCTTGGAGCTCAAAAAATTATTCTCTAATCCTAGGAGACAAAATTTCTTTTGAGAGTGAAAGAATATATATCTGATTGTATGCCACAGTAATTCAGGCAAGTAAGATCAAGACTTTTCATAACACTCCCAGGGGCGGGTAACATGATATGCCAATATACAGACATAACAAATTCTCTACAAGAAAAACAAGGAAAGCTTTTTCTGTCTTCTTTTTTCTCTCCTTCTTGGAGCTCTAAAAATTATTCTCTAGTCCTAGGAGACTAAATTTCTCTTTAAAAGAGAAAGAATACATATCTGATTTAATGCCAAAGTAATGTAAGCAAATGAGAGCAATACTTGCTGCTGAATTTTCATATCAATAGCCCCTGGGAAACACGGTATCCAAATAGACTGATATTAACAATTATTCTTTACGGGTGAAACAATTTTGCTGAGGTGACACCTTTTTCTTTAATGCAAAGAAGAAATTTTCTTTTTCAACTAATGGAAAACATAAACCACGAGATGAGATATCTAATACTGAGGAAGATATATATGTGATACAGTGGTTCATATAGTGGTGTCATGGGTTACCAGGGGACGGACTAAGACTCAATACTTTTTTGCTTCCACAATCTCTTCTGAAAAATCTTGATGTATGTTTCAGACACAGAAGTTGTCACGGTAACATTTCTTTCTTGTCAGATTTGCTGGCTGAGTAGAGTTTTCCTTGCCTCGGTGTGTACCTGAAACAACATAACAATACAATTAGTCCAGGGGATTGACAGGAATTTTTGTGCGTGTGTGGGCAATCAGAACCAATGTAACTTCAGTAGGAATGCGGCCCTAGTCCAAATAATTCTTAAAACTTATCAAAAGAATGTAAAAACAAACAACACTATAATCAGGGCAACTACTTGGAGCAGCATCCATTCCTTACAAACTACGTGCTCGCACAAGGGTAGGATATCAGGGCAAGATTAAAACCAACACAATTTTCTTTTGTAAACCATAAAAGCAGATTGTAATTCTTTGAAAACTCTTTCAACATCGGTTGTGTCAGAGCGAAGGCGGAAGAGGAATGCAAGAAATAGTTAACCATATTCCAGGGGGGGGTTAGGAATCCGTGAGAGTAAAGTTATGAAAAGCGTGAAAAGCGAGTGTACAGCAAACGAATGAAAATGTCCGATGAGTAGACTTACTTTGGAAGATTGTCGTATCGCGAGGAGAAGAGATGACATTCCGAATCGAAAGTAATTATGAACAGGACCAGTCATGGACCGAGGGGTCGCCAACTCCCATATTACCTCGTACACGGGGCTATATTACCTCTATATTACCATATATTACCATATATTACCGTATATTACCATATATTACCTTATATTACCGTATATTACCTTATATTACCTTATATTACTTTCATATTACTAGCACATTGCTTCGTCCCAAAAGCCTCAAAGCGTCTTCTTGGCTTTAAAGTTATCGGGCCTTCGGCCCGTACGGGGATTCCCTTTGGGAATATTAAAAGTTTGTAATGGTGAATCACCGAAACTACAGCCCTCCCTTCTGCTTTGAAGACGCGCTGCTAGTGTAGGTGTTATAGAGCCGTGTTTACAAAGCGGTTTCTAATTACGTATATCTCCCAAAATTCGGTTTATGGGGCTGCAAAATTACGCAAAACCCATAACACGACATCCAACATAGTGTTTTCAGTTATTTCGGTCGTCGATAGGGCTTTAGCGCCGAAACAGTAAGAGACAGAGTAAAACGGACGAAATTTTGGCACTAAGTGCCGCAAAATGACGCAAAACCTATGAGACGATACACAGCATGATGTTTTCGGACATTTCGGTTGCCGATGTGGCTGTACCGCCCAAACGGTAAGAGATAGCGCGAAGGGGCGAAATTTTGGCGTGGGTCGCAAAATGACGCAAAACCTATGACACGATACCAATGCACGATACCCAACAGGATGTTTCTGGTTATTCGGTCGTCGACGTGGCTGTAGCGCCGAAACGGTAAGAGATAGAGTAAAATGGACGAAATTTTGGTTCAGAGGGGCCTTACTCGACGAGATACCTTTTAGGAGACCATAATATTTTATTGAAAATAATTTTATTTTCATTCACGCAAAACTTTAATATTTTTTTCAGTGCCTAAATGAGGGTTGGCAGGATTTGCACCAGGCTTTTTAATGTCCAGGAGTGACCCCTAAGATCCCCTTAAAATCTCAAGTCTCTAGCTCAACTCCTTCGAGTGGAACAGACAGACAGACAGATTGACAGACAGACAGACAGACACCAGATCGATTGCATGAGCCCGCTCTGGAGCTTTTTCAAAGCAGAAGGGCGGGCTAAAAAAGGCTTTCCTGCTATTCAATTGAAAGTTTTGTTTCCTCTTCGTGATGAGAGGAATGACAAGGGCACGGGGAATGACCGGAAGGACAACTGGCTGCCTGCGCATGCGCGTTGCCCGGTCAAATATTTGAGCGCAGAATTTCTCATGCTTCCATGGCGCACAGCAATACTGCGATGGGGAGGTAAGCGTTCGTCGGAAATCCGATATATTTTTTAAAGGCAGTCTTGTGCTACTCTATATTTTTAAACAAACAGTGTTTATCATATCTTTTTTGAAGTCATTGGCTATTTGCTTTGACTGTTTAAAAGACAGATGTCACTGTATTTTTGCTGACTGCCTGAAATCGCTTATTAACCCGTCTAACAGTATTTCTAGTCCGATGAAGTGATTTCAGCCATTACCAAAGTTTAACATGACTTTTTTGCGTTATTTCTTTTTTATATTACTGGTTCACTTATCATATATTACCTCTATATTACCATATATTACTTTATATTACCATATATTACTTTATATTACCATATATTACCATATATTACCATATATTACTCTATATTACCTATATTACTGGTAATATATATTACCTCGTACACGGCGAGGGCTAGTTGGCGACCCCTCGTCATGGACGACGCCCCTGAACGCGTTCTGCTACGTTTCTGCTAATAACTTATAAATAATAACAACAGCCTAGTCGGTGGTTGTTTTGGAAGTTGTAAAAGGCACCGGCCAGTAAATGCAGTTCTTGATGAAGAGTCCTGATTTCAAGTTGAGTGTGGACCACAAGTGCAAGAGTTTTGGAGATTTCGGTGGATTTTAGATCATGACAGCCATTTCTTGGTTTAGTAAACTCTCTCTTTGTTGTTCGTGCGACGCCAGAGTGATGAAATACTGCCAGCCTCTCTTCGACATACCGTGGGAAATAAACTTAAAACTAGGTGGGAGGTTAAATTTCATGGACCCTCTACACAAGCAAACTTATCTCCAATTCTGATGGCAAAGGTTCCAGAGTTTATTAAGTAGACTTTTTAGCAAGAAAGTTTTTGATGTGTTACAGTGCAGCGCCTTCGGCCTTCCTGGTAAGTGATGTATCACAATTGTCTAGACAGAATACTCAAAGAAAAGGTGGAGTTATTGCAAGGGCTCCAGTTATTTAGAAAGGGAAGGTGTATTACTACTTAATAGGGTCAACTGAAGGCAAAACAATACAATGTTGATTGGCCGGGGTTCTTAAGTTATATGGTTTTAGATTTATTAATTATGTACTAAATTATTATTACTGGAACAAAATTTTATTATTTTTTCCTCAGTTGACTCTGTTAAATAGTAATACACCTCCCACCATAAGACCTCAGACAGTATTCTAGAGATTGAGTCATGGTTGTTTCGAACATGGGAAATAGGAAATATGGACTAGGTAGGATGTGCAGGACAAAAGTCGGGCTCAGGGCAGACAAGACAACGAAAGTCCAGTTGTGAGCAAACAAAAGAGCGAAACTCCTGAGCTGGGCAAACAAAACAGCGTAAGTCCCAGAGCCAGGTGGACTTTCGCTCTTATGCTGGCTCATACCTGGACTTACGTTGCTTTGCTTTGCCAAGGTGTGGACTTTCGCTGTTATGTCCTGCTCAAGGGAGGACTTTCGCTGTTTGTGTTCTGCTCAAGTGCCTTAAATTTTTTTTGAGTCATCTCTTGGGTATGCATTTTTAGTCTATTCATTTGCTAATGCTTTTACTTATGAATTCGAGCTGTTTTGATTATTCAATATTCAATTGTGTTTGAACTGGAGTGTTTTTAGTGCCTCCTGGAAAAAAGAATAGGATGGACTTACCTCCTTTTGCTAGCTCATCAGTGAGATTTAAGGCCTGCAGCTCAAATGGTTTAGAAGTTAGCCTGAAGCTTCAAATTTTAGACAAAAGTAGCGGAAAATGTTATGAGAAACACGTATGTAGGTCTTACATCTAAACTATAGCTCTGATACAGTTCCCGGGTGGAAAGAAGTATAGTTTTTACTTAATTTAAACTACAGTCGTAAACTGTAGTACACAAACTACAGTTTTTGGTGCATTCAGAATGTAGAAAATCTACATTAAGTATCTACAGATCAGAACGCAGTCCGGCTGGTACTTGAGGTTGCTGTTTGCACATACTTTCACTACAATCTGGTCTACAGTGTGAAAGTACGGTCCTCACTGTGCTTTGATCTGATCATATTTTTCAGCTGTGAGTACATATCTACAGTGTACTTCGAACTGTGGTTTCCTCTATGAATTGAGCTGAACTTGCGTCATACTTGCATGTGCTCACCTACAGTGTACTCTGACATTGCAGTTTCCAGTGTACACTGAAGAACCGACACAATTTATATTGCCTATAAAGCTCTGCTATGCGTGAGACGTGGAGTAGGATGCGTCTCAGAAAGCACTCCATCTGCAACTAAACTTCAGATCACTACTCCTCAACGCTAGCACCTGCTCTTTCGTGACCTGCAAGGCAGGGCCACCCTGTCACTGGCGGGAGTATAGTACACTGGTAAAACTAGGGCGTAACAGTACGCTTGACCGAAACATACAGTTACGCCTGAAGAGCTTACGCTTGAATTGAAGCGTGGGGAAGAAACTCTCCCATATATTTAGGTAGAAGGAATAGGAGCGGGTATGCGGGTACGCTTCATTTCAATCGTACAATCTCAGTGCGCTCGAAAAAGGGCTTTACGCCTTAGTTTAACCAGTGTATACTGCTTCTCGCTAAACATGTCCAACTTGTTGGGAGCGACGCGTGCGGGGGTCACGCAACAGCGGTCCGCAAACCGCCACCTGATACTTAGCGCCAATGCTTTTTCTCCACGCGGACACTCTAAGGTTGATAAGCAGTGTCTTTCGGACGGACACCGGAAGCCAAAAGTCTGTTTAATTTAATACTAAGTTAAAAAGGAAACTATATAAATTAATCTAGTTCTCAAGTTTACATCAAGGGCTTTGGGTATGGACAATACTTAAACAGTAGCTGAACTGTAGATAAACTGCAGTTAGGATAATAGGCTGGTGGCCCGGTTCCCTCGGTATGACACCGAGTTACTGCGCCTCCATCCCTAAGGTGTCGCAGTGGCTCAGTGGCTAAGGCGCTCAGCTCCGAACCCCGAGGTCCGGGGTTCAACTCCAACTCGCCCGCTCCACATTCATCACTAAGGTAAGGGTGAATGGTAAATCAGGTTCAGATGTGAAACAATACGAGGTTAAAAGGAAAGGAGGCAAAAGGGGTCCTAGAGAAAAAATATTTTGAACATTGAGTTTTTCACTATTTTTAACACTATACTTTTTGCGCTTTTGATACTTCAGTTTTTGAATAGCTTATATGTCGTCAGGACCCTAGTCGGAACAGCAGTCTCAGTCTGTAATCAAAAGCATGTTCGAAACTGCAAACGGAACTGCAATGTCCGAAAATACTACCACTTTATCTATATCCTAACTGTAGCCAAACTACAGTTTGGTTACTATTACTGTAGTTTTACTGCAGTTTAACTACCCCACCTACAGTCAAACTATAGTTGTACTGCATCGATTATTCTGCAGTCAGAGTGTAGTATTTCTGCCGTGGTACTGTACTTCATAAGAATAGAATGACTTCAGTCTGTCTCGAAACAGGTTATACTTTACATACAGATTTGCAAAGAGTAAATCTCCACTTTCTAAGTACAAATTCAACTACGGATCTTTCCACCCGGGTTAGGGCATAGCTTTTTACTTCTTCTGATTCAGAAGATAGTATCACATGTCCCATTTGAGTAGAAAAAAGGTCTAATATCATTAAAACCTAAAAATTTCAGTAAAAGCTTAACTGTTATGACTCAAAGTCCCATGCTGGGATTTTGGTCATTCAAAGTTTGTTGGACTTGTTATGTGCCCTTCTAAAACATATAAACTTTCCAGAGGACATATATTTGTTAGATATACATAAAAAATACTTTTTAAATTTTGAAATTTACTAAGTAACCAACTTTGTAGTTACACGAATGACTCAGGAGTGCCCTCAACCATCTCATGGAATGGTAATGAATATATTTTTCCTCCCATTGCAGGCCAACTTTGGAAAATTATCACAATCTTTATTTGCTTTGCATGCTAAAATAATACAGGACTGTTTCATTAAAATTTATGGAGCACAGCACAGTGTAATATTTTAAAAGTCACACTTAAGTGGTTGATGGGGAGAGTTATAGATTCTAAATTTAAATTGTCTGCGATACTTGCCATCAATGAACCCCGAAGTGATAAGCTACTATTAAAATCTGATTGAGTCCCTAAATGGTTTGAAAACACACAATGTGATGGTAAACCAAGCGTATCGCTGTTTGAGATGGACAGAAATACCGTAATTTGCAAAAACTCCGCTTGTAACTTGAATACTGGACTAATATTTCAGGGAATGGCTAGAAATTTTAAGTGGAAGTAAATTTTAGTGTCAATAGTCTAAACTTACCTAGTTTAGCATTTCGGAACAGTCTAAACTATCTTCTACTCATGTCATACAAGTTCTGAGGCTGTAAGTTAATTAGGCTGGATAGCGCAATCCCCATAACTCTGTAACAAAAAGGATGCGTGTGATAAGTCTTTCAGGATAAATCAAGGCTGATATAAGCTACTTTCAGTATTTTTTGCGTCGAAAAAGTTTATGACATCATTTGAGATATTTCCAAAAGTGCACTTCAAAAATTCAAGAAAAAAATTCAATTTTTTTTTCCAATTTTTTTTTCATCTACTATTACCAATAAGGGTGCTCATATCTACACATTGCCAAAATGGTGGTATTTTATATCTCCAGAATAGGTGCACCTAGAGAGCTACCATTTACAGGGTAGACTCTGGTACCATAGGAGAGCCAACAAAAAAATATGGTCGATTTTGGAGACAACTTTTTTTTCGGGTGTACCGCTGACATGGAATCACTCTATACTTATGAAGTGTACATTTAGTGAAAGTATACTTTTAAGTGTACTTTTTTCCATGCGGGTCTCTGTCTAGCAGCCGATGCGTCACTGTGGTGCGAACTCGGTTCGGCTTGTCCGAACTGAGCCACTACTCCCTGCCACCTCCCCCCTCACCTGCCGCTCGGGTACTGCGGGTCTAGAGAACAGTCCGGGTCTGCAGACCCGTGCGAGACCCGACCCACCCGACCCGCTGAGCTCCAGCCGGGTCGGCTCGGGTAAAGAGGCGAACCAGCGGCGGGTCTGCCGAAGCAAGCATTACCCGCCCGTTTGAGAACTCTGCTTTCGAGCCCCACGCACCGTACTCTTAACGTTTTACTGCATCACGTCAAAAAAGCAAGCAGAAGCGCCCGGGCGGCGGCTGACTAGAGATGGAAATTTTCCGGAAACTTTCAAAGTGTCCGAAAAAAACGGAAAAATAGGAAAAAAACGGAAAAATACCGGAAAAATTGGAAAAATTTGTTTTTAGGTCCTATAGTGGAATATGAACATAAAAGCCACTACTTTCGTATTTCATCAGGTCTTTACTTCCACTGGCAACTCTAGATAACCAACTGGAATCGCAAAAAACGCACGAGAAGGAAACGTAACAGGGTATAAATAGTATGAGTACACTGAGAAGCGTCTTCATATAGTGATGAAGATATGCTTTTTGCCTATTTCCAGGCGAAAAGTCGTGCTTTTTGCCTATTTTGCAGGATGAATCTTTCCAATTTTTTCGAGGCTAGAGAAAAAAACCGAAAAAAACAGTGTTTTTTTCCAATTTTTCCGGAAACTTTCCGGGCATTTTCATTCCTACGGCTGACTCATTAAAACCGAGCGCGCGAAACAATGGCGCTGGCCTGGCGGGACCGAGTATAGCTCGCTTGGTCTATTTGCCAGGCAATAAATGGCAAAAGATGCTCAAAATGGTGATTTTTTAAAGGGAAATCGGACGAAAACCCTATCCATAGGAGAAATAGACCGAATACATTCCAAAAGACACTAATTGGGCCACAGTTCCAAGAAAATTTTTTTCGACCAAATCCTTCGCGGCCTTTTCTTCTATTCACGTGAGGAAGGTTTCCACCAATTTTCGTCCAAATCGGAGAGGTCAACAGTAACGGACTGCTTTTCTTAAATAAATCTACTCAGTGGTAATATTGTTGACACTCTATATGGTTCATGGGCGGCAACAGTCAGATTAAACTGAAAAGGCACCGTATGGTCCATTTAACACTCTTGATGCGGTAAAACATGACTCGGGTGCGATAATCTTACTTTTCGTAAAAGTATGAAAAGGACTGTCAACTTCGTAATACCGTTGCTCTGAAACGGTTCATCGTACAAACCGGACAATGTTATTTTTGGATTCAGAGGACCGTTTTCCATAGGGTCATGGCACTGTATGACATCTGAAAAAAAAATATTTAAATCTAGTCCCACGATTTGGGACTTTTGATGTGATTTTTCACGGAATCCGCAAAATAAGGGTGGAAAAGTGCCGGCAGGTTCGATCTGGGCCTTGAAGCGTGTTTCTGGTCCTTTAAGGTCCCGCGACCGAAACGGCACTCGAATCGGACGAAAAGTGGCCGAGGTGTAGGAAATACCCAAATCGCTTGCAAAGAGACGTTTTGAAGAGGAACCAAAACTTCAAAACGCCACATCTCAGCCAAAAGAAAATTTCCGAGGTCTAACATTTGGTTTCGGGCCACTTCTCAAGGTGAACAACCTACTGTGAAAATTTCATGAAGATCGGAGATAGTGACTGTCAGGTCCCGTTTTTCGCTGAGCGAAGCGAAGCTTACTCCTGCAGGGGATCAGAAGTGTAGTTGATCGTGAGTCTGTCTGTCTCTCTGTCTGTCCTATCCGGTTCTCCTCTTAAAGTACAGAAGTAATCGTAAAAAGCGGAAGTGTTCCGTAATCTACTAATTTTAGCGCTATAATATTTGTCCAGACTTTTCCTCTAAAGGGAGTTTGAAAGATTGAAACATTTAATGTAAACTTCATTTCCGAGAGGTTGGCAACGAAAGGAGTAAAGTGGTAGCGCCACCTAGCGGCAGTGTGCGAACTACGTCACAACGGCCCAGCCAAGCCCGGTGTCCACCTCGATTGTTTACAACATCAAAATTAAAAATTTAAGTTTTAGTTCGACAAAATATGCTGTCTGAAATAGTTTTAAGAGTGGTGGTAGTTGTCTCACGAAGTTTCAAGTGTCGTCATTTTGTAGAAATGTGTGTACGAGTGATTTGTCGTGTGTTCACGTCTGAGGGGTGGGGTAGGGAGGGTAAGTGCCTCAAGTTCTTATCAAAAAAAACCTCTGATTGTACTGGATTTGTTAAATGAACGTCACGGATTGCTGAAATGACAGCCAGGATCGCTTCAACTTACTTCCAAACTTATTATTTGGGTGAGTGACATAACCTAACAACATAAACAATGTTGTTTACAATAGAGTACACACAGTTCTGTCTGGGAGACAGCAGACTTTGGTGTGAGTATTAAAATCACATAACACCTTCATCTGAAAAGTGAGAGTTACTAGCTGTGACATTATTAACTTATATTTATTTAAATTTTGTTTAAGCCTTTGCTCGATACCCAAGTGTTGTGATTTCTTATTCAGCCGCCACAAATTACTAGCCAAACGGTTTCCCCAATACGGTATTGATGCTGTAGTAGAACTGTGCTCCTTTTAGACATGAGATGAGAGAACTGTAGTTTGGCTGTCAGCCGTCGGGCCAGAGCGCTTGGCATCACATTGACTTACTGCGAGACCATGACTATGGTCCTGACCAGCTGCGCACCGCCGGCAACCACTTTTAATTAGGGCACGGAGGCCGCAGTATTACGCGCGCCTCCGAGCAGCCAAGACCTGGCTAGACCGGGTGCGAGAGAGATAGAGAGAGGCGCGGGGAGAGGGGAGGAGAGGAAGTCGGCGAGAGAAGTGGAGTGGGGAAAGTGGGAGCGGCAACAGCGGATGTGCGAGAGAGAGAGAAGATGTGCAAGTCGGTCAAGGTCAGCGGGCGAGGGGAGGAGAGGAGGCGGAGCGAGAAAAGTGGAGTGGGAGGAGGGAGCGCCGAGCAGCTGATGTGCGAGAGAGAGAGAGAGTGTGACATGGAGAAGGACTAATTCTAATGGAGAAGCATCTGGCGTGACACGGTCTTCTTCTTGATGGCGCAGAAGGCTTGTCCTTTGACCAATGAACCTCTGGTCTTCACACTTCTAATCTCAAAGGTTCAAAGATGTACGGTATACAATTAGAAATCAACTAACTGGCCCGTAAGAACGGTAAAATACAAAGAAATCAAGTGTACCGCACATAGTGACCAAAGCTAGAGAGAGACAGCATGTGTCTGAAACGTACTTGATGTCATAGCTGCCAAGGTATACGGGTTTTTCATCGGAGTTGCGTGCTGTGCATTGTTTTAGTGCCCTAAAAGTACGAGTTGAAGTTTTCAAACGTCTTGATCACTCCGTTTGCGTTTTAGGCAGATACGAACATATCTGTCTCTCTCACTCTTCGGTCACCGTGTGCGGCCCGCTCGAGCGCCAGATGCCTCTCCATCAGCCATTCTCCATGAGAGTGTGAGGCCGGCGCTCAAGGTCAGCGGGCGGGGGGAGAGGAGGCGGAGCGAGAGAAGTGGAGTGGGAGGAGGGAGCGCCGAGCAGCTGATGTAAGAGAGAGGGAGATAGAGGGAGACCGGCATCGGCGGCGCGTGACGTCACCTACCAACCTCAGACGTGGCGCGTGGCTGGCAGTTAACCCCGCGGCGCTCTCGCTGACCCCGGTGAAGACCTGCGGGCCAAGAGCTTTCCACCGCTGAGAGGGGCAGCAGACCCGGTCATAGGAGGGTCGTGATCAGTTTTGCAAAGTCGACATACGGGAAAATGATGCCCGTCCTCCCAAAAGACCGGGAAAAATAGTAAGAAAATTCTCGGATAAATTCCTACGCTCCCTACAGAGCCGTTTTGTCTCAGCTTAGGCAATCCGCACTGCACGTCAGCTTTACTCTAGTTTCCGCGCCTAATATCGGTGTTCCAATGGTTTTCTCAAGTTTCTGGCAAGCAGGCCACCTCAGCGAAACGTGTGGGGAGCCCCCTGAGTCGGCACCTCACATGGACCGAGCGACTTTGGCTTCTAAAAGGTAAGAATGTCTCACATTTCAGGAAAATATGCATCACAGTGCCGTTATTTTTGCGACCCCCCCTGCCAACTTGTACAATGTCATAACACAAGTACCTTCCCCCATCCCCTACCCCCCACCCCCTCCTCCCCCCACCCACTTCCATTCACCTACACTGTTAAAAATAATTTGAAAATTCACATCAATTGTGATGTGACACCTTCACAAACTGATGTTAAATTTCACATCGTAAGATAGGGATGTTAATTTTCACATCAGTGATGTGAAGGTTCACTGTTCTTCTTAAAATTCAAGTAAGTTGTGAAATCTCACTTTGTATTCTTAATTTTCACATAATATTAATTTTTACATCGTAACATAGGGATGTTAATTTTTACATCAATGATGTAACGGTTCACTGTTCTTCTTACAATTCAAATTAGTTGTGAAATTTCACTTTGTTTTCTTAATTTTCACATAACATTGATTTTTACATCGGAAGATTATGATGTTCATTTTCACATCCTCGGATTTTGACGTTATACTATATAAGATAACAGTTGGTTGTAAAAATTCATAAAGAGATTGAGACATTAGGACATGTCCTGTACTCAATTTCATGTCGGATCGTACTGATTTCTTGTTCCGAAATTTTAGATTAGAAATGAAATAATTATGTATCATGGCATCCCTTTGTCTCTCCGCGCAAGATCGAGCCTCGCTCGTGTGCATCACACGAGATGCAAGTGGCTATGCTATCACTGTAAACGCTGTGGCAACTTTTGATGCCAGTATATTGGCGTCCTTTTTTGAACGCCAAATTTCGGCGTCCTTCTAAAAGGATGCCGATTTTTGGCATTTTTTAACGCCAAAAAATTGGCGTTCTTTAAAGAACGCCAAATTTTGGCCTTTTTTAACGCCAAAAATTGGCGTCCTTTAAAGAGCGCCAATTTTTTGGCGTTAAAAAATGCCAAAAATCGGCATCCTTTTAGAAGGACGCCAAAATTTGGCGTTCAAAAAAGGACGCCAATATTTTGGCATCAAAAGTTGCCACAGCGTTTACAGTGATGTCGCGTAATATTCATGCGCTTAGGGGTTTTGCGAGAAAACTTTTCTTAGAAGCTTTCTAAGCGGTGGACGCTCGGAGTGAAGTAAAATTTCCGGACTCCAAACATATGGTAGGAAATCCCTCATGCGGTGGCACGCGGCTGCCTGTTGTCTCCGGCCCCGACCCGGCCGTACATCTGGGAACGCCCCAGGCCCGGCCCCGGGTGCGGTCCGGCGAAGGCAGGTAGGATCATTCGCGGACGCTGAAGCGCCTCTCCCAGCGCGTCTCAGTGGCGCATTGGTCTAGGTACTGGAGTCGCAACCGCAAAGTCCGTGGTTCAACTCCCATCCGGTAAGGTGAAATTGGTAAGTCTGTACGTACAAAATGAAATTAAAGGGGTGAGATATAGCAGAAGCGTTAGGAAGAAGCAAGGACAAAAGTAACAGTAAGGACAGGTAAAGTTCCGCTTTTGTCTCAAAACGCGCGAATTGAGCTTTCAAATCCTTCTGTGAAAATTCACAATGTAGGGTATTAGATTTGACATCCAACCGAATGTGAAATTTCAATTCCTGGATGTGACTTTTCACAACATTCGAATATTAAAATTCATATTAATACTGATGTGAAAATTCACATTATAGATATGTAATTTGCTGCATATCCATGGATGTGAAATTTAAGAGTCTTTCTTTTAACAGTGTAGCTCTAAGGCCTCTGGCCGAGGGGATGCGGGTACGAACGGGGCGGGTCACAGACAAATAATATATTGTTCTCAGACAAACAAATATCGTAGTGCTACAACAGTGCTACAACAGTGCTACAAAAATACATAGCCAACAATGTATACTTCGGGCACCCTGAAAATGTCCTCCTTGCCATGGTCAGGGACGACCGCCCAGAAGTCCGTCGGCTGGGTGTCCAGCGATTACTTCAGGCACGGGAGCTTCACGCTGACGACGAGGAGGTGCGCATTTTCACCGTACCCCAACTGAATTTCAGCGCGGCCGACTTCATCGACGTCATCGATTGGGACACCGTGGCAGTGACTCCCCCACCTCTCCTGGACCATATCACATCAGAGGAGCTCAAGCAAATGCAGCAGCTGCCTGAAACTCCTCTGATAGACATTCCCGCCTTCCCATGTCACAGCCAGGCAGTGGAAAGGGCAGTCAAGATGGTGACTGAGGCTTCAGGGCAGATGTCAACTCCCGAGGATAGGGATGGGAATATAAGACAAAAGCTGTCTTCAAGAAGGGTTATGCCACACCTGCATTCTAAAAAGGACTACAAAATAGAATAAGAATTGAAATGTCCACGGAGATCCCTGTATGCGAACGACTCAGTCGATAACATACAGGGTGAGCTAAGAACTGCAACTCTCCGCGTAAACGATATTTGTTTGTCTGAGAACGATATATTATTTGTCTGTGACCCGCCCCGTTAGTACCCGCAACCCCTCGGCCAGAGGCCTTAGAGCTAGGTGAATGGAAGGGGGTGGGGGAGAAGGGGGGAGGGGGTGAGGTAATTGTGTTATGACACTGTACAAGTTGGCAGGGGTGGTCGCAAAAATAACGGCACTGTGATGCATATTTTCCTGAAATGTGAGACATTCTTAGAAGCCAAAGTCGCTCGGTCCATGTGAGGTGCCGACTCAGGGGGCTCCCCACACGTTTCGCTGAGTTGGCCTGCTTGCCAGAAACTTGAGAAAACCATTGGAACACCGATATTAGGCGCGGAAACTAGAGTAAAGCTGACGTGCAGTGCGGATTGCCTAAGCTGAGACAAAACGGCTCTGTAGGGAGCGTAGGAATTTATCCGAGAATTTTCTTACTATTTTTCCCGGTCTTTTGGGAGGACGGGCATCATTTTCCCGTATGTCGACTTTGCAAAACTGATCACGACCCTCCTAGGGGAAGGTGGGGTACTATGGGACACGGGGTACTATGGGACACATTCAAAATCCGCGACATGGTTGACCGAGGAGTCGCATAGGTGTCGCCAACTTAATCTCCCCTAGTCAGCGAGTGTTTTCATAGTGGGCGGCGAGCCGGCAGCCGCGGCGTTCCGGGGTAGGAGGCGTGTGAAGTTTTGTCTTTACCAAAACGGGTAAGAAAAAATTTTGTGAGTACTCTTTTTTTCTAATTGACAGAATACTAGCAAAACATTGCGATATTTTCGTGTTCGAAAGTCATTGCTGGGGTTCTGAGGACGAATGCCGCTTGTGCGGAAATTTCCAGAATGTGAGGATATGTCACCAGAGCCCGACATGGCCGACCGTGCTTCGCGTCACCAATGGGACAGAAAATCGTGGGGTACAATGGGACACGTAATTGAGTGTCCCATTGTTCCCCGCGCCCATTTTCACAACGAATTTATTTGAAAATTTCAATATATTAATTGGGGATTGTCCTTTTTCTGCAGCACAATGCCACGCCATCCCAAGGAAGACCACGAACCGCCCGAAAAATGGGCAGTTCAAGAGGGAGGATTAGGGTGGCCCAAAATAAATACGATTTTCTCTGATCGACCGGTACCGCCCGGATCTGGATTCTACAACGTATTTTAGAGTAAAAGATAAAATGCTAAAAATCACCAAATTACTATTCGGTCCATATTTATAAATTTTCCCTGCATTTTCCGCCGAAAATTGAATGTGTCCCATTCATCCCCACGGGTGTCCCATTGTTCCCTACCCCTGGGAACAATGGGACAAATGCATCATTCTTTTCAGATTTTTTTTTCGGGTATTACGGAACAAACAGACGAAATTTGACAAATGGGGTTTGATAAAGGAGGGTTCCCTTCATACATTCCACACGTTTGTACTTTTCTAGCAACATTGCTCTCGTGCGAGGAGCTGGTAAAAAAAATCTGTCCCATAGTACCCCACCTTCCCCTATGACCGGGTCTAGGCAGCAAGCGCCGCGCGGCGCCAATACGTCCCCGGGTCTGCGGGCCGGAGGGGGGCCACTGTTGGTGCTGACCAGCTGCGCGCCGACGGCCGCCGGTGTCCGGGAGGGGGCCGCGGGGGCGGCGAGGACGGGGGTCTTGCACGTGCATTTTGCACCCCTGCAGGCGTCCCCCTACTGCCAGAACCCGGGTCCCTCCTACCAGGGAGAATGAAAGGGAGAGCCAATTACTGCGATATTGTCGGTAAAATTCTATTATGACTGTTGCAGATAGAGAGAGGCAGCTGATCCACAGGGAAGAATGAAGATTTTTACAACAGAACTTCTGAAAAATTGCTTTTATTTCTTGTAAAATGTAAACTCCATTATATACTATTGTTGTTACATGTTAAACTTTCAAATTTTAATCATTTTACTTATATTTTACCTGAGTTATCTGTTCAATTTTAAAAACTGTTAAATAAAGATGTTACTGGAAAAAAAAAAAAAAAAAAAGTGGTCATTGTTCTGAGCTCCAAACTCCGGATTCCGGGGTTCGAATCCCGTCAGCGCCAGTTTCATTCGACAAGGTAAAGCGACCGAATTCCGAAGGAAGAAGAAGAAGAAGACGAAGGCGAGAAAAGTAAAAGGCGACCGAAGGGAAGAAATATTTTTCGAACCAAATTTTGAGCACTGCAGTTTGGCTATAGGACGAAACTTAAGTTATATTTGGACTTCTCAGCTATAGTTTCAAGTGCAGTTCGAAACTGACTCGGCAAACTGCAGTTAAAGTGTGCCGAAAACGAAAATACTGCAGTAAAACTGTGGTTAAACTACCGACAAAATGCGGACAAACTATAAATATCTGCGTTCTAACTGTGGTCTGACTGCGGGGTTCAACCGCATTTAAAGTTCATTCTGACTGTTATTTAAAACTACGTTTACTCAAGAGTCTTACTGCAATTTTTTGACATTTCCGTTATATTTTAATTGCATTTGTAAATGTGATCGGTGTACAGTGTGCCTTTACAGTTAGGAGTACAGATTCTTCCACCCGGGTTACAATATAACAATTATGCTGAGAGTGTTTACACTAAATCAGTGTTTCTAAAACACTGAAATATTATCAAAACAAAGTCATATAATCATTAAAATGCTACAGAGGGTTTGGAGTGTTTCAACTCTATTTCAAATAGCTATAAATCATTCCAAAATAGATTCGCCTCATCATTTAAAGGTCGTGAGTCATTGTGAATGTCTTAATTGCATTTAAAGTTCATTACTATGTCTTTTTCAATAAATGACCCAATGCTTGGCTTACCATTGATACTAGTAACTTGGTGTGAAGACAAACCTGTTTCAGAATAAGGATAGGAAGGGGGAAGAGGGGGAGGGGGGCGGACAGCATATCATGCAGTTGCAGTCTTATATTTATCATGGAAATGATACTTATTGGCACTTATCTTACCTCCGGGGGAAAAGTGGAGGGGAGGTGGGAGGCTCTGGAAGTGTGCTCTAGGTCCCCGCGCAGGATAACCACATTTTGGAGGCCACTGCGCCTCTGGCGTCGACCCCATAGGGTGTCCGAGACTTTCGACCTGGGGACAGCTCAGAGGGAATGCTCAACATGCCCCTGTCACATTGTCTCAACGGCGTCACACTCATAATGTCGTTCTGGGTTCGGGAAGGGTGTCGCCGTCCCGCGTCTATGGCGCCCTCCCCCCGTCGGGCACAGGGGGGCACGAGGTCACCGCACACGACAACCGCACTTTGGAGGCCACGGCGACCTGCACCTCTGGTGTCAAACACATTGGGTGTCCGGGACTTTCTACTTCACGATATCTGAGAGGGAATGCTCCCTTCTCTCGGGTGAGTACAGACGGTGATTGTTGGCCTCACACTAAACCCTTATGCATTATGTTGTGCATGGTTATGCAGCAGAACGTGCAACCATAGTTATGCACATCGCTGCGTACATAACTATGCACGAAATTGTGCATTCATATGCACAAATGTATAAAAAATAAGCATAGTTATGCATAAAATTTGTGCATAACTATGGTTGCACGTATTCCTGCAGCTCTTATGCACAGCAAAATGCATAAGGGTTTAGTGTGCTGTTGTCCCTCCACCACCACCACCACGTCTCCTGCCCTTCTGCTCCTCCCCCCCCCCCTCTGGAATTCTCAATTACTTCATGCTGACGCTGACGGGCATCATATAGGTTGCCTATCTACACGGCGGAAGGGTTGAAACCGTCCTTTAGTTTTAACACTCACTTCGCTCAGCAACTACGTGCCTGCCGCACGTCTTATTTGATTTTGCTCCTAGCGCTGTCTGAGAAGCCCCATCCTGCGCGCAGGCTGCCATTAGTTGACAACATCTTTGGTTTAAAGCCCGAACCTCGATATCATTTTGATGACCGACCACCCTTGCCCCCGCCTCACCTAGGGTGGTCCACTTTAGAGGTCGAGGTAAAAAATAGGCGCGGTTCGGGTCTCAGATGATAGATTTTATCTAGAAAACACCTTTGGACTTGGTCCGAGGTCCGTACGACGAAGGGCGGCTGAGCGCAGGTCACTTTTCGGTTGGGCCCCGCGGCGCCGACAGCGGACTCTCAGCTTGTACGCTCGCCCTGCGCGCGCGCAGCAGGCGGTGCAAGTGCTGGTGAGTCCTAGTGGTCCTACTTTCGACCCGACAAGGAAAATCTGAGATCGGCGCACCCACGTCGCCTCCAGGGCGTAAGTGTCCCGAAACACACTACTCGATTTTAACGGATAAGTATCGAACATAAGAGGGGTCGAAAAAGGTACCGTTAGGTCCGCCAGACCATGCCTTCCCAACGCCGCACCGCATGCCAATAACACTCATCCGGTTTGGGCCTTATTGAAGAAAAACGCTCCTTTCGTCCGTATCCGCCTGCTAAGTAGGCAAAAGCTATACACGCGTGCATTTGGGCTGCCTAGTTAGCAGGCGGATTAGGGCGCAAGAAGTGTTTTTCTTCATTAACGCCCAAACTGGATGAGTGTTATTGGCATGCGGTGCAGCGTTGGAAAGGCATGGTCTGGCGGACCCAACGGTACCTTTTCGACCCCTCTTATGTTCGATACTTATCCGTTAAAATCGAGTAGTGTGTTTCGGGACACTTACGCCCCTGGAGGCGACGTGGGTGCGCCAATCTCAGATTGCCCTTGTCGGGTCGAAAGTAGGACCACTAGCGACTCACCTCAGCACTTAGCTGCGACCGCCTGCCGCGCGGGGCGCGCAGGGCGAGGCGTACAAGCTGAGAGTCCGCTTCGGGCGCGCCGCGGGGCCCAACCAAAAAGTGCCCTGCGCTCAGCCGCCCTTCGTCGTACGGACCTCGGACCAGGTCCAAACGTGTTTTCTAGATAAAATCTATCATCTGAGACCCGAACAGCGCCAATTTTTTTTTTTGGACCACCCTACCTCACCCCCGCGCGCCAGCCATTCATGGTGCTAGCCGCTACAAACTCCCCCACCAAACATCCCAGCGCACTCCCGCTAGCGCAGCGCCATACGCGCTACTGTATCCACATCACGTTTCACCTCCTGAAAACGTTCGCACGTGTCGATAGTGCAGAGAATTTTTTTTCCTCACTCTATTTGAAAAATAATTTTGTGATTTAGCCTGAATAAAAGTGAGAATTCTCGCTTAAATAAAGTGAGGCTAAGAAATCCTTACTCATATACAGCAAGGCTAAGAAATATCCTTGCTCCAATAGAGTGAGGTTTAAAATTCTCACCCTAAATAAGCAAGGAAAAGATTCCTTTATCCCTTTTCGGGCTTGAATCTGGATTCGAGGATTGGAGTGTTCTTTCAACTGCTGGAATTAATTTTTAAATGCGGCTTTGTTAAGATGTGTAAATTGGAGTTTTCTGAACGGACGTCGCTAGACGAATTGAAGGTGACGCGTCTTTGAAAGAAAAAGCACGTAAGTCTGCCCAGTGGAATGCTAGGTTCGGGCGTAATTCGTTGTAATCAGCGTTTCCCCGTTCAGTTCATTAAAATTTAATTTGTAGTTAACCTATAGCGTTCCTTTCTGGCTTTGACGGCCGCTCTTCTTCGATTCAACACGAATTCCGTTCTTTCTAACAATCTAAAAGAGAAAATCACCTCAAACGCCAATTTAACTATCAATACACCCAGCCTCTACTTGTCCTCGCCTCTTTTTCCACACGCTGAGGGGCTTGCACCGCGGGCGCTAGGCTGAAATGCGAGCGTCTGTCCATATGCGTGGTTTGATGCGGGAGACGATCTGCCGGGCGCGTGGTGGAGCCGATCTTCGAACCCAATTTTAGGTGCAATTCTATTAACTGTTTCCGACAAGAATAATAGCATTGGAAAGGCAATTATTTACCCTACTGGAGTATCTAATCATCTCAGAACACCCAAATATCGGCATGCGTGGTTAGACTGTGATCGCTGCGCCGTACGGGCTTTGACCTGGGTCGCGCTAAGATATGTGGTTTCACTGGTGTTGCTGTGCAGTGCGTGCTTTGTGTTAGAGCCTTTCGATATGTTATGTCACACAAAGCATTTTCTTCGGAAGGTCTCCACATATAGCACATCAATATCTGCACATATTTAATGACAAATTCGAAGACAAAGGCATGTGTCGTTATATTTCGGGCTTCGTCTACCACGGAGCAATGAGAGCACCTAAGTGGTGCCCTCCGTCAACGAAGAGCGTTTCACCAGTGATAAAGGATGACATATCTGATGCCAGAAACGCCACAGCCTTGGCAACATCATCTGGGTTGCCAACTCGACGTAAGGGATAAGCAGCTGCCGAACTTTGGAGAAACTGTAGACCGTCATTAATAATAATAATAATAATAATAATAATAATAATAATAATAATAATAATAATAATAATAATAATAATAATAATAAATTTACCTTATCGTATGATGCTTGTGTCATGCCTGCCCGCCGTTGAAACTCACTGACAATGACACCTGGGTTGACGCAGTTCACACGCACCCCTTTGGGACCAAGCTCTAGTGCCATATTGCGGCTCAAGTGATCAACTGCAGCTTTACTTGTTCCATAGGCCAGGGTGCCCTTAATCTGTAAATTTACGATTCAGCTGAAATTCCAGTGGGTCAGAAGCGAGGGGCCCCCCACTAAAATACTCATTGTACACCCAAAAAATTACTCGCGAGTTACTCGCCATTACTCGCGAAAAAAAATCAAGAAATACTCGCACGATACTCGCCAAAACTCGCGAATACTCGCGAATACTCGCGAATACTCGCCAATACTCGCGAATACTCGCCAATACTCGCGAAACTCTTTGTACACCCTTTTGGAGAGTGGGGGACCCCTCGGTCAGAAGCGCTCTAGAGAAGAGAGGGGACAATCTACGAACCGATGTTCGGAAAATCGTCGATTTTACAAGATTCTCCGCACCTTCCTAACGTAAGACATTAGCTTTAACCTAACCGAAGGCTTTCACAGCACATCCCGACTGATGCCAACGGCCCAAAAATGAACAGAACGGTACCTTCTTTGAGGTTAAAAATAGAAACACCCAAATTACAGCCCCCTTTTAATACTGTAAGCAGTTGATCCGAAGAATAGTCGCCCTATTCTTTAGTTTTCTATCGGGCTATTCCAACTAAAAATTGTAAAAAAATGTCCGGAAATCAGAAATAAAAGGACTTGACCTCAAGCTCAAAAACTTCCAGTCCTGAAAAAAAAATAGATCACAACTGGAATTACTCAATGTTGCGGCATCAAGGGAGATTTGTCTTTATTCCACTGTAGCCTAACTGAATACGGCAAGATCTTACTGCATTCAGTAAAAGTGTGCATGAGGTGTCTAACTTTATGTTTGCAACAAAACTGATTGTCTACATCTCTTTCCTTCTTACTTTTTCAACAAAAAACAGCGTACACCGTGAGTTTTGTTCTCAGCATGCCTACTATAAACTTGAATTTATCTTACGAATATTATTACTTTTTTATCAGCAACTTACCGGAGTACTGCCACATATGCTTGATATATTAATAATGTTGCCCTTTGTTTTTTCCAAATGTGGCAATGCAAACTTTGTCAGCTGAAAAACTGATCGAACATTAATAGCCAGTTGCCGATCAAAGTCTTCAACTGGCATCGCATCTAATGTTCCCACTATTTCGACACCTGCGTTGTTGATCTGTAAAGTAATTCTTCATTTAAAAAAAAAAATAAAAAAAAGAATTTGTCCCATTTTTATCTGAGTATCATGATCTTTCTCTGCCACGTAAAAGACGGTATACAGTGAATCAATTTTACTTGGTGTAACAACAAATGCACTTTACCAAAGTGCTAAATGCACTTGGATTTGAATGCATTATACACTTCATCCATCCACAACATGCACTTTGATAAAAGTGCATTACTTAAATCTGGTGTTACTGTCTCACAGCAAGTAAAATCGATCACAAACTTGTGGAAAATTTTTAAATACTTTTGAGAGTACAGCGACTGAAATTGTTCGGTAGACTGCCCCTTCTTTGAAAAAAATTCAATTTTTAAAAAGTTCCACTCGATTTCTTCCTCTGGGGGGCGAAAATGTGCCCTAGCCGCAGCCGCAGGTCTGTGCGCAAAACCTTGCTCCCCCCCCCCCCCCCCCAAGTGGCTTGAGTCATCCGGTTACAGGTTTACATAAGCGTGATGATTAAAACTGACATATTTTTTCTACGTGGGAACACGTCACTTTGTAGCCTGCACAGCGAAAATGATGTCGGATTTGCCGTATCTGTAATAGATTTTGAGATATAGGCAGTCTAACGTCATGCTTGACACAAGTTTTATGAAGAGCTTTATTTTATCTCTTTAATTTATCTCGAAAACCATTACAGATACGGCAAAACCAACAAAATTTTTGCTCCATGGATCACGAAATCACTTGTTTTCCCGTAGACTTTGTGTAATACCCCAAAATTTTATATTCGAAAATTGGGCTTATCTAGGGCTTATCTACAACTTTCTCTCAATTTCTGTAACAGATACGGCAAAATCGGCAAAATTTTCGAATTCTGTGGCACAAAATCACGTGTTTACCCCTAGAAAATATATCATATTCCAATATTTTAGCTTTATTTATCACTCTTTTCTACAAGTATAACCTGATGACTTTAAGCCCCTTGAGGGGAGGTCAATTTTTATCGCACAGACCTGCGGCTGCGGCTAGGTCACCTTTTCGCCCCCTAGAGGAGGAAACCGAGTAAAACGTTTTGAAAGTCGAAAATTTTTCAAATAAGGGGCAGTCTAACCGTTTCGGACCAGATTTTGATTTTCCTTCTCTCTGATAAAGGATGCTTGGTTCCAGAAGATTCTCGAAGGGGGCTCATAGTAGCCCATTTCTTCTTGACAAAGTGCAATTTTTTCGGGAGCCGTAGCTCTAACCGTTTCTGAGATATGGTAGACGGGCGGGGGACGTGATTATGATCCGAAATAGGATCGACATGTTTACCTAATTCGGATCAGGAAAAATTCGTTCACAGACAAATCCATACCACTTGTCTGATAAATCATTCCATACTTTGAGTACCTCTAAACGAGATTTCAGCACTGTCCCGAAACATTAAATGTGATATCGTGCTATTTTCCTTGTTTGAAAAATCGTCAATTTCACAAGATTCTCCCAACCTTCCTAACGCAAGCCTTTGGGTTTAGACTTAGCCAAAGGCTTACACAACACATCCAGCGTAGTGCCAGCGGTCTAAAAGTCAACAGGAAGGTATCCTCTTTGAAGAAAAAAATAGCTCTCTTACGACACTGTAAGCTGTTGATCCGAAATAGGACTGATCCGGAATAGGTTCAGTCGCTCTATTTTACTCTTGGACCGAAAAACAACTTCTCTGTGTGTACTTTCAGGATAAATTGGTTGGGTTTGTTAGCTCAAATCTGTAACGTACCAGAACGTCGATCTGCCCGAAAGTCTCTGCTGCAGCCTCTACAATTTTTTGAGAATCCTCTGTCACTTCGACGGAACCTGTGATGGTGCGTACCTACAAACATTTACAAGGTCATGTGCGCAGTACGTAACCGTCTAGAACAAAATACATTTTAGGTTATCGGTGTAAAAAGTTATTTTACAACAACAGTTTTCTATAGATAAAAATCCCTTTGTCGCCATTAGTCGGAAACTCTACGTTTTTCGGTCTTTAGTACTGAAAGTGTAAATGCCTGATTTTATGGAGACCTAAACAAACCCTTTCCGCTCGGAAAAATTGTATTTAAGCCATGACCCTGAATTGCACAGTACAGTAGGCGCTCCGAGAGTCGCCACTCGAAGAGTCGCCGCTCGAAGAGTCGCCACAAACGGCCTCTCTCGTCCATCTCCTCCGCTGCTGGTTCCCCCACCACGCGCTTTACCGCTTCCTTCCCCTCCTCACAACGGTCGTTTCGTTTCGCTTGCTCTCAGTGCTTCTCTCTCACACACAGTCAGAGGGGGTGAACAGGATAGGCTCGTAAGGCGCAGCCCATGTTCTTGTTTTTGCTATTGTTGTGACGTCAGTACCTCAGATGTCGTCGGGCCACTACACCAACAATGAAGTTTCGCTGTCTTTCGCATTTTCCCCACACAAAATTTTAAAGTGATACAAGGTGCCGGATATAACATTTGGAGTGTTACCCATGACTTGTCTTGTAATTTAGTGTATCTGTTTGGAATCCAAAAATTAATAGGATCAGGTAACCGGTTAGACACTGGTGACCGTGTAAGAAACGCGGGCATTTGGAGGTTGGTAGTGAGAGTTTGTTTATTTGATGGCCGGCTGGGCCGTCCGATGGAGGTTAGAAGTTTATTTTGAGATTATTACTAATTTCGAGATTATATCAAGAGTGAAGTGAGCAAAGTGTACTTTATAATTTTGAGTAGTTGGCAGAAGTTTGTGACATATCGTCCTTTGCTTGCCAACGAACGCAAACGTGAAATGCGATGTGTTGTGCACCGACACCACCACCCAACAGAACCAGCCAGAGCTGTTAAACAGATAAATGGGCAAAAACCACCAAAATTCAGCACTTATGATTTTTTTTCTCGTCTTTAAAAAATATTACCCTCATGATTCTTTGTTCGGGAATTTCCAAACAATTTACTGGAAAATTTGTACCACAAATAGTTTGGAAAATTTAAAATTTGATTGTTTGGAAAACAGATTTACCGAATTGTTTGGAAATTTCCATAACTCTTCCAGACTTTCGTAAAGAAATTCCTACAACTTTCTAAATATATGCGTTCTTAAAACGGTTGGTGAGTCTTTTAAGTCACACACGTCCACCTTCGCATTTCCGGTACAGTTCTTCAATTTCCCAAAACAGTCAGAAAATGTCACTTCCAAGAACTTTTTGGAAAATAACTGTTTGGATCGATATTTTTTGGAAATTTTTGGAAAGTTTTGTTTACAGTGCAGTTCTAAGGTGCGACATTGGTGTTCAGCGTTGGGCAGGGGTCGGTGGGCACCTGAATCGCACCTTGAGCCCCCTGCTCAGCCTGGGACCGCCTGTGTCGCACCGGCGGTCGCCCGGCGGTCCGTACGGCGGTCGCTGGCGGTCCCTCGGAAGCGACCGCTGCAGAACTCTGCTCTCGGAGTGCCTACAGTACGGAGGCTGAGGTGATACTGAATTTCTTATGTACGCAAGTAAAAAACAGGCTTATGAACACAATCATACGTAATTATGTGTAATATTACTCAAAGATCTGTGAAAATTTATGCATATTAAAGTAATGCACAATAACAAACATATTAATTGACAATTTTATTCATACTGACGCACGATTTCGTTAATAAATCTGACTGCTTTTATGCGGAAATACAATATGTACGAAAAAGTGCACCGGAAAAACAAAGGTACTAAGCAACGCTTTTCCTGGTGCACTAAAATCAAGTGCTAAGTTTAGTATCTTTCCTGGGGCACTAAATAGTAGTGCCTTTGCAAAGGCACTAAATTTGTATGGAGTATATGCAGCTGGTCAGCTAAAGGTACTAAGTCCTACCTTTAAAAGGCACAACCAAAATTTAGTGCCTTTCCAAAGGCACTAAATTTTGTTAGTGCCTCTTAAAGGTAGGACTTAGCACCTTTGTTTTTCCAGTGTGCATTTTCAGTTTGTAGGCATCGTCACTTTAAATACCTTATCTGGGGTCAGTCCATTTTCTATACATGCTTGGCGGGTTTTCTCCAAGTTTTGTTGATTTCGTCCGCTTAAAACCAGGCGACATCCGTGCTTCGCAAGATAAGCCGCGGTGCCTGCCCCAATACCAGAGCTAGCACCTGAGGACCAGAGAAATTCACTGATTAACCTACATGTTTCTTTGCCAATTTTTCACTTTTTAAAAGAATTAGGTAACAACAGTAACCAAATAATAAGCGAAACCAATGTAACGTGTGTCACGTTTTCTGATGCCTTCTCACTAGAAAATGTTTAATAATGCATTCTCAGGACAGAACGTTTGTAATGCAGCATGCCTCTGGCTGTCCCTATCTCTTTACATGGAGCAGAATCCATCATGCAATGTTTTCTACCAAGAGAGTGCATTACGAAACGTTTTTACCTAGGAGTGCATTTCGTAACGCGACACATGTCACAGAGCTTTTCTAGTAATGTTTTGGAACTTTTTAAGCGGTCTCTGCACCGCTTCTAGCGCTTCATCGGCTGGGAGAGGGCGAGACTGCAGTCGTCGTCGTCGTCGTATTCGTTCATCGTCGTCGTCGTCACTGTGACGTCACTCCTTCGCCCTCCACGCTCTGCTCCGTCCCCACTCCTCTACTTGTTGCGGGTCTCAGCTCGGCCTCGGCCGGCTCGGCTGGGCTCGGCGAGGCTCAGCTTGATTGGGATGGGCTTGACTTGGCTAACTATTATTACATTATAGTTCTTCTTATTTAAAGAAGTATTGCTATTATTTTTAGTATTTTATCTACCGTCTTCGAAAGTGGAGTCAAGAGAAAGGCACACACTCAGAAAACCAATTGATCCGTTGGACTAAAAAATTTAGTCTATGAAGCCAGTAAAAATTTTGTTTCACCGACTAAATTTTGACCGCATATTGATATCCATGTCGTCGGTTCGAATATATTTTGTTCAACTGGTTATATTCTGTTTAAATATTTGACTAAACGTTTAATTGGCTTTACTGACTAAAGGTTTTGGTCATGTCTACTCGATTTTGGTTATGCGGACAAACGGCTTCTCTGGGTGCATGCTTTACCAAAATAATTAAAGAAAGAGCGGAGGACGGAGCCCCTCATTGTTGGACTTATGCGTTTGTCGCGTTCTTTAAACCTTGTTAAAAGATTTGTGGGGATAAAGCAGCAGTAAATACGGATTACGGGTGGGAAGTCATTTTGTTGAAAACCACTATCCATATTACTCTTGAATTTGTTAAGCATTTCAATACAGAATAATCCAACACTCTAGAAAATAATACGGAATTCTGTATCGACTATGATACAGTTTTGTGTATCGGATTTTCTGTGATACAGAAATCTATAACATGGGTACACAATTCTGTAATATGCACAAAATTTTACAAAATTCTGCATCAGTTACAATATCTTGTACCTTTTACAGCATGTTGTAACATTTGAAACAATTTTCCGCAGCACTCGATACAAATTACTGCCTCAGAGGTATGACACCGAATGCTAGCACCATTCCAAGCAGGTAGCCTCGGTGGCCGCGTGGCTAAAGGCACAACTCCATAAGCCACAGGTCAGGGGTTGTACTCCCGGTGTGGTAAAGGTAATTAAATGGAATGTGAGTCATGTCATCCGTGTCAACGCAAATCGCACACTGTTGAAAATACCGTAGGGCGTTAGGGTATGCCAACGGTCCGTACCGTAATTTTCGTGTACGGTCAGACCGTAAGGTATCCTTACGCACTGTAAAAAATTTGTTCGGGAATTTCCTAACAATTAACTGGAAAATTTGTACCACAAATAGTTTGGAAAATTTGAAATTCAAATTGTTTGGAAAACAGATTTTCCGAATTGTTTGGAAATTTCCATAACTCTTCCAGACTTTCGTAAAGAAATTCCTACAACTTTTTAAACATATATGCGTTCTTAAAACGGTTGGTGAGTCTTTTAAGTCACACTCGTCCACCTTCGCATTTCCGGTACAGTTCTTCAATTTCCCAAAACAGTCAGAAAATGTCACTTCCACACCGGAAAAACAAAGGTGCTAGGCAACGCCTTTCCTGGGGCACTAAAATCAAGTGCTAAGTTTAGTGCCTTTCCTGAGGCACTAAATCTTAGTGCCTTTCCAAAGGCACTACGTTTGTATGGAGTATACGCAGCTGGTCAGCTATAAGGATGTGCACTTTATGCTTTCGCATAATCGCATAATTTCCTAAACATGTCCCTAATCGATGGAAAAAGTACTTTTTAGCACCCTGGTGCAGTGTAGAGCTCGAATCTAGAGAGCATAATATCGCATAATTTTACAAAATCGCAGCATAATGAACTTTTCGCATAATTAGGGAATAATTGTGGGCTAAATTGCCATTTTACCACTTAAACACATATAATTTAACCGTATTTACCTTAACTTTGAGACTTTTACTACGTGTTAACGCAAACTCTATTTGAATCCACCGAGCTTCGCGCCACTAGAGCGGATTGGCTGTCCACAGCTGCCTAGATTACTGAAGGAGTAAGGTAAAATAAGATAAGGTAAGGTTGATGCATCCACTACCATTACAGTCACAAAACAATTCCCTTTTACATACAACACTAGCCCCGGGGAAGTAGGCAGCACAACGCGCCCGTCGGGGATGTCCGCAATCGACAATATCCCTTTCTTCCCGCATAATCCTCCCTTTTTTTCCCCTCGATGTCCGCAATCGACAGTCCAGGTTTCTTCCCCCTCAGGTATGTCCGCAATCGACGCACACTCTCCCAATTAACGCCGTCTTGTTCGTGGATTAGTTTCACCCACTCACCTTAAAAAATACCGCAAAAAGCATAAAAACGCATAATTTGGAAAAAAAGTGGCATAAAGGCAGCATAATCCAGAAAAAAATAAGCATAATCAGGGCATAATAGGGGGATTTTTAAGGGCATAATCAAGGGGTCCCAAAAAGCATAAAGTGCACATCCTTAGTCAGCTAAAGGTGCTAAGTCCTACCTTTAAAAGGCACTAACAAAATTTAGTGCTTTTCCTGGGGCACTAAATCTTAGTGCCTTTCCAAAGGCACTAAATTTTGTTAGTGCCTTTTAAAGGTAGGACTTAGCACCTTTGTTTTTCCAGTGCAAGAACTTTTTGGAAAATATTTTTTCCAAACTGTTTGGATCGATATTTTTTGGAAATTTCCAAATTTTGTTTACAGTGCGGTGCGGACTCTACTTCATTGCGTATGGAATGTTTTCCAGTGAACTCCCCCAACATATTTAAAGGCTACGGAGCGTACCTTACCATTAAGACCGTAGTCTAAAATTACGGTCCAAGACCAGGTAACAAATTAACGGCGCGTACCGAAGGCATTTACCGTTGTATTTTTCAACAGTGTACCTGTTTCAGGTTTTTCTCTCCTTCGCCATTGTAACGAAACTACTAATCTCACATCTGGACTCGTGCGAAGGAGAGTATTCATAAGACAAAAAAATTTGTCCCCTTACAACTCAAGTTTTTCCCCCTTTTTTTTAAATTTAAATTTGCAGTTTAAACCGCTCTGCAAATCTAACTGTTGTACTACATGACAGTTTAAACTGCAAGACTAGAGTCTTGCAGTTTAAACTGCAAAACTCGGCAGTCTCTCAGTTTAAACTGCAAAACTCGGCAGTCTTGCAGTTTAAACCGTTGTACTACATGACAGTTTAAACTGCAAGACTGCCGAGTTTTGCAGTTTAAACTGCAAGACTCTAGTCTTGCAGTTTAAACTGTCATGTAGTACAACAGTTAGATTTGCAGAGCGCTCGTGTGTGTGACTTTTAAGGTATTAAGCTGTACTTTTGGTAGTTCTGTACATCAAATAAAGACATTTTTAAATTGACGTACCTGTTATTATTACGACCTTATTTTTCAGAGACTCCATTGCACAAGCCGCTTTCGAAGTGGTTACTCGTAT
Organism: Frankliniella intonsa; assembly: GCA_033675135.1. NCBI lineage: Eukaryota > Metazoa > Arthropoda > Insecta > Thysanoptera > Thripidae > Frankliniella > Frankliniella intonsa. The sequence goes on along the minus strand of JAWJED010000029.1, from coordinate 2,017,854 downwards.
CTCTAAAATACACAGTAACCCGAGGGGAGAGGGAACTCACGGACAGCACGAAGCACAACTGACTGGTCGCTATCTGGTCTCTCCGCCTTTAAAGGCTTGTTATCGCGAGTGTGCCAACGTGCTGTTATGGCGATGATGGACGAGATGCTTTGAGTCGTCAAGGCCAAAGTTCTACGTTTAAAATTCTAAGAAAAGATTTTTACGATGTAGAACTGACACCGGGTACTCAGCATTGACGCATGGTGAAAAGAAAAACAAAAAAACATTCGAACGAATTAAAATGTATTATAGTGGTCTCAGAGTCCATAAAGTCAACGAACGAAAACGTTTTTTCCAGTTTGGTTTAGGAATTATACATTCCAGCCAGCCTTAAGGGGGTATCCCATCTGTACACTGCAGGACCGTTAAACGTTCTCTGATCGGCCCCGAATTTCTCACAGACGTTCTCTGGCATGGCCCTCACCATTTTACGCCCGAACCCGAACCACGGCGATCTCCGACTCTGACCTTAAAAGGTGATTGGCCTGATTGACGTGTCGACCCATGCCGTTACAAACCCGCGAAATCTGTAATGTGTGCGATTTGGGTGTAGTTTATATGAGCTACTTGTTTGTCAACGTTAAGGAGATATACATCCTGTACGTGCACTGTGAAAAATAACCGTAGGTTTACGGGAAAATTTTTAACGAAATGCAATTGTAAAATTACAATTGCAAATCGTAAAAGTACTGGCAGTACCATCAACTTGAAATTCATTCACGAGCAAAAAAAGTCCGTCGTAAATTTACAACTCATATCGTAAATACTCTATTAAACTTTGTTCTTTGGCTGATGTCAAGTGACTATTTATTTGACGAGGAAAGGCCACCTCTGTATACGCGTCCATATTATCTGACACCAAATATAGCTTTTCGATACCCCCTATCTAAAACCGCTCACCACCTTAGCGGCTGGGGACAAGCGCTCACCTCATTGTCGCCCGGGAACAACCGCTTACCGCGCAAGGCGCTCCGGATAACCGCTTAAGGGGTCATTTTAACGAAATTCTGATTTTGGTGTCATTTTAAAGAGGAAGAAAAACTCTATCGAATGACACCAAAATTACGGTGTGACCAATCACATTGTGTGTGACGTCAGTGGCGGACGTTTGCATTCCCTGCCAGGTGTGCCAATAACTCATAATCAGAACATCTCCCCCTTCAAGTTCCGTTTTTTTTTTTTTTTTTTTTTTTTTTTTTTTTTCCCGAGGTTCGTAGTACGGTTGAATAACAACAAGAACAACATAACCAACTTAATGTTTATTTTCAATATGAGCCTCTACTCAAAACAAGGCTAGGTAAACCAAAGTTTACTTTTTTCTGCAATTGCATATGAATTTTAATTTTGTAATTTAATACTGATCATCGACTCCGTAAAGCTTGGGTGCCTTCACACGTCGCCCAGACCGTGTGATGAGTCCTTTATGTTGAGTGCCTTCATTTCCTTGAGAACGAGGACTTCTGTTTTGGCTTGGACCTGGAATCACAAGTTCAGGGTTTGTATTAGCAATTGGAGCAGTACCGCTTTGAATAGCCCTGTTACTCTCTAGTATTGCATCCAAGTCTATGCCATGAGCTACGCCAGTATCTAACCTATCTGGTTTAGTACTAGAGTGTCTCAGGTGAAATGTGTTACGACGGAACACAGTGCCATCACGCTGCTCTACCAGGTAAGACCTGTCAGCTAAAACTTTCTCTATTATTTTCCCTTTAAACCATGTTTTTCCCCTTCGTAGAGCAACATTATCACCCACTGTAAAAGCAGCAGGTTTTCTACGGGCATGAGCGTCATGCTGCACTGTAAAAATTTTAACTGTGAATTAACAGCAAATTTTTGTTAAGTTTTTAACTGACTCGTGTTGTAGTACAACAACGGCTGTTGTAAAGCTCCGAGAAAATCTAAAATTTTGTAGAGACAGAGGGATAGTGTTAATATAAATGTGATATCAGTGAGTGCAGCAAGGCTCGCACTACTAAAAAACAGCAAAGGTTTGCCAATTGCTTCAACTGAGAAGACGTTAAATCAGAGATAACTGACCAGCGGCAACGGGAGGTTAGGCCGGCCAGACCAGGCATACCTGCGAATAAGTAACCTGAGCAAGAGTCAGCTGAGTAAACAAACAAGCCCATAGGTTATAATGCCCTATATGTGTACTGTCTGCAATGAAAGCTTACCCTATGATTTTGTCACCTGCGCATCAAAGGGGTGCAAATTACACTTCGGGCACTGCTCCGGAATACAAGAATCCTCATGGAGGAAAAGCGACAAGACCAAGTGGAAATGTCTAGCATGCCGAAAGGACAAGCAGACGCGCCCCGAGGACAACAAGCCATTTTCAGGTGATGAGCTGCGAGAATTCATGAATATGATAAATCAGAAGCTGAAACCAATAGAGCAGCTATCAGAAATGAATGACACGATAAAGGAGCTAAAAAGAAGTGTTGACTTCATGAGTGAACAATATGATGGAGTAGTGAACAGGCTGGAAGAGTTGGAAGCCCAGAAGAATGAGCAGAAAACTCAGTTGCAAAGTCTACAAAGTATGGTGGAGGAGAGGGATGCAGTCATAAGTAATCTTCAGGAAAGGATAAGGGAAAATGAACAATATGCAAGAAACCGTAATGTTGAGATTAGTGGATTAGAGGAAGTAAAAGGAGAAGACCTGAAAGAGATAATGAAAAACATTGCCCAGAAAATCAAAGTTGACTACAATGAGGATGATATAGATGTCATTCACAAAATTCCAACAAGAAGGGGTAATGAGCACCCTAAAGTAATTGCCCAATTCACCACCAGAAAAACCCGTGACCAGTGGCTAAAATGCAAGAAGAATGCAACCGTCATCAGCAGTGAAATTACTGGTGGACAAGCATCCACCACTGTCTACTTGAACACTCACTTAACCCCTGAGTGGAAACACCTGTTTTGGGCTGCTAAACAACATGGGAGGCCTAAAGGTTACAATATTATATGGTATCAAGATGGCAAGATAAATGCTAAAAAGAATCTTACCGATAGGCCTGTGATCATCAAGAAAGAAAAAGACTTTGTGAAATTGAATTAAAAGAATGCTTATCCTTGTTACTAATCTATTGTCTGTTATTTATTATTTTTTGTTATGATTAGTTTAAAAGATTTTATAAGTTGTAAAAAAAAAAGCCATCCATCTTTATTAAATATAGTGCACTTGAATGCACAGTCATTGAATGATGTAACGCATTATGAAAAATTTCGTTTAACATTTGTGAACTCTAAGATTAATATTATTGCTGTGAGTAAAACTTTCTTCAAGCCAGGCTCTAAAACAGAACTGAGCGGATATAATCTGTACAGAAATGACAGAATTGGGAAAGGCGGAGGAGTAGCCATCTATGTATCAAGTAATTTAGCGGTGAGTGCGTTATCAACATCTGCGTCTGAATATAACCATAAACCTGAGTATATCATAATTGAGGCACAACTAGATTGAGAAAGTTTTAGTTGCTTGTGTATACCGTCCACCAAAGGTTGGCTTTTTTGACATTTTCATAGAGGACTTGTGTTCATTAATACCTCAGTACAAATATGTAATTATATGTGGTGATGTAAATGCAAGGTTTGGAAGTGGAACTGGCGAAACAGAAAATATTGTATTGCTACTGAACTCTTGTAATGTTAAATGCATACCTTATGGCAATACCTTTCACACACTAACCTGTGATAGTGCACTAGATATAATAGCAACTGATTGAGATGATTTGGTGCTTGAGTATGATAAGAGCCCTGCTAATGGATTTTCAGGACATGATCTGCTGTATGCTTATTGCATTAACCTTTCTCCTCCAAAATTTAAGCCAAAAACCATGGAATATAGAGACTTCAGGAAAATAGATGAAGGCAAGTTTAAAGGAGCAGTGGATGAACTCGACTGGCAAGACCCGTTTAAGTGCAATAATATAGATGGAAAAGTTAAGATATTTAATCATAAACTATTAAAATTATTCAATGAGTATACTCCTATCAAAAGTGTTAAAGTGAAACACAAATACAATCCATGGATAACAGATGAGGTCTTAATTCTTATACATAAAAGAGGTAAAGTAAGGAAAAAGTATGCAAGAACCAAAGATGAGGTGGATCATAAGGAATTTATTGTACTTAGAAACAAATGCAAGCAGGAAATCAGAAATGCTAAACTAAGGTACTGTCACTCTGCGCTTAATAGTAATAACACTTCAAAACAAATGTGGAATAATGTAAGAACTCTTGGTATTGGCAAAAAGAAAGCCGGTGATAAGGAATGTAAGCTGTCACCTGACACACTCAATCAATATTACCTAAGTGCAGCCTCTATTACTGATGAGAGATCATGTGAACTGTGTATGAGAGAATATGAAGCAAGAGAAAATGTCACCCATGAACAATTTTACTTTGAAAATGTGGAGCCTATGGATATTATCAATGCTGTGACAAGTATATCATCCAAAGCAGAGGGCGTTGACATGGTATCAATCACCATGTTAAAAATGTGTTAAGTTAATCTTATACCTGTGATATGTCACATGATTGATTATAGTCTCATGCACTGTATCTTTCCTCAAGTATGGAAAAAAAGTCTAGTCCTACCAATGCCAAAGAAAGAGAGACCAAGTGAACCAAAAGATTTTAGACCTGTCAGTATTATTTGTGTAATATGGCTAAAGTTTTTGAAAAAGTAGTTCACCAGCAAGTTACCGAATATCTCAACAAATATAATATAATTAACAACTATCAATCAGGTTTTCTAAAAGGACACAGCACTGTTTCTGCTCTGATCCAAGTTACTGATGACATTAGAGAGGCTATTGACAACAAGCTTTTGACACTGTTAATATTATTTGATTTTAGTAAAGCCTTCGAGCGTGGCGGTGGCGCTGCACTTTGGGCCCTTAGACGTGGTGCACACTTGACTAACCATCTAATAGCGTTTATATCCCCAATTCACAAGAAGACGAAGACGAGATGCCCTAATCGCGTGAAACGACCACAGCGCCATCAGTCGGCCCAGTCCCAAAATCCCATGGAGATTTCCATGAGCCATGGGACATCATGGAATGTAATGGAACGCACCATCCTCTACGGAAAGACAGTTTCCATGTATTTTTTGCCGTTTTTAGCCCGCCCTTCTGCTTTGAAAAAGCTTCAGAGCGGGCTTATGCAATCGATCTGGTGTCTGTCTGTTTGTTTGTCTGTCTGTTTGTTTGTCTGTCTGTTTGTTTGTCTGTCTGTTTGTTTGTCTGTCTGTTTGTTTGTCTGTCTGTTCCACTCGAAGGACTTGAGCTAGAGAGTTGAGATTTTTAGGGGATCTAAGGGGTCACTCCTGGACACCGAAACGCCTGGTGCAAATCCTGCCAACCCTCATTAAGGCACTGAAAAAACTTACTAAAGTTTTGCAGAACTGAAAAATAAAAATATTTTTAATAAAATGTTATGGTCTCCTATGCAGGCATGTGAGCGGGACAGTGGCCTAAAAAAAGTGAAAATAGTGAGTTTTGCAAGTCAAATAGTGAAGAAATAGTGAAAGAAAAGTGAAAAAAGTGAACTTTTTCGAGCGATTTTAGAGCACTTTTCCGGCAAAATTTGAGCATTTTGTCTGCAGGAGTTTGAATTCATCAAGAAACCTTGTTACACTAACATCAATGGGTAAAGCCCTAGCAATCCGTTCAGCACTTCTTACAGTTTTCTCTTCTTTTAAAATTGCTGGATCAAGACACCTAAAATGTTTAGTAATAGGAGAGCTTAGAATAGACTTATCTAGCAAGTGCTTAGCTGACATTATGAAAAAATCTTGGGCAGATTTTCTAAAAGTCAAAACATCTATCTCTTTCATACAGGGCTTGGCTAGTTCCTTTTCAGTTAAGTCACCACATAGTATGTCTTTAACAAAAATTAAATTGTCGGGAGAAAATGGATTGCTTTCAGAGATAATGTTTTCCACAACTTGCTGCTTGCACACCCTCCCAGCCAGTATTTTTACAAGTCTCAAAATTTCGGGATACAATACATGGATCATTGGGTCAGTTTTCTGAAAACATTTTGAAAAGCTCTCAAACAGTTCTGCACTTTCAATTGCAAATGTTATGTGAGCTGTCATGGTTGGGTCTTTTAAAAAATTTCTAATTCTACTATACCTAGCTAATTTGGACAAATCAGAGGTAGAGGACTTAGCAGGCAAAAATTTTAAAAAATACTCCACATATGCAGGCCACTGCTCCAGGAGCCTTTTTCCTGGGCCACAAATGGACAGCCACCTAGATGGGCAGTGTTTCAAAATTGTTTTCACTGGTAGTTCAAGTTTTACAAGAATCTTGTTAAAATCTTCAACACGAGAGGGAAAGTCATCAAAAAAATAGTATATATCTAAAAGCATTTCACTCACATTCTCACTAAACTTATGAAGAGCTTTTTTAAAAGCATTATTTACTACATGTAAATTACAGGTACCTATATTCAACATTCCTCCAGTGGATTCAGGATACTCTTTTTTTATAGCTTCATTCATTTTGTTTATCACAGATTTGTTCACATTTGGACCATCACACCCCAGCATGAGTAAATTACAAAGTGGAAGTTTTGCATTTCTCATAGCTTTCAGTAAATAGTCAAGAATAGTGACAGCAAAGGCATGACCTAAGAAAAATGTCTGCAAATGAGGGCAGGTAACTTCCTCAAGGGTATTTGACCAATATCTAATCATTATACGTAGTTCCTTTAACCCTTTCTCATTAGTTGTTTCATCAAAACATAGAGTAAAATATGCATTAGCAGCATCACTTGTCATCATGTTATAGAAGTAAGGCCCTAAGCAATCAGTTTGCAAATAAGACATTTTTACTCTACTCAAACTAAAATTACCTACATTACCAGCACCAAACATGGCCTCAAAAATATCACCCACACCATCACAAGATTTTGCAGAATAATTACTGATACTACATTTCATAACCCATAAAAGTTCTTTTTTAGTTGTATCATCTTGCCTGTTGAAACAGCCTAACCTCACAGTTGGAGCTGCGGCGGCAGTGGGCGTAGCAGCAGCGACTGTTGCTCCTGCCGGTGGAAGTCAAGGGTCTACCACTAAAAAAATTCGTGTACGAGGATTATAATCATTTAATAATCAGCTTGATTATTTGGATTATGACTGATTATTTTTGCAGACTATGATTATTTGAATTTTGCTGATTATGAGTGATTATCTCTGATTATGGGTCATAATCAATGATTATTAGTGATTATCAATGATTATTAGTGATTATCAGTGATTATTAGTGATTATCAGTGATTATTACTGATTGTCAATTATTATTGAGTGATTATCAGTGATGAAGAAATGAGAAATGAAGACAATACTGCATTGACGCTACATTGTATCTAACACTCACAGTGTAGGGAATCCCCAAACCATTGTCCTTATCTAACATAAGTTCTTATGACTTTGTCAATTCAAAAGCCTAAGACCCCTCCCCAACAAGTTAAAGATAAAGTCATTTTCAGAAAACTCTTAAATTACCTTGTGAAAATTCTGAGTACCGGGTGTTTCAGCTAATTCACCACAGTCAGTTAGGTTGCCTATCCTCTCGTCTGCAGGCGCACTGCACTGTTAAAAAAGTTTGTCACCTGATGACATTCAGTATGATGAGACTCTTGTTTGAAAACGAAAATTTGTTTTCGTGAAACGCCTCACAAAACGTCGTTTTGCATTGCTTGTAGCAACGACTAAGTAGCGCTGTGTTGTAACAAAACAAAGAAAATCTTGTTAATTTTTATAGCAAAACATTTCGTTTTGAAACAAGCCCTTTTGTAATAGAACTCCTTTTTTGACAAGCATGATCGAAAAGTAATATTTTTTAAAACAAAAAGGGACAGAAAATTTCAACAACTTAATTTTTTTTTCTTGTGTGCCAAAACAAAAAATTTGTAATGCTACAAGATACTTGTTTCAAAACGAAATGTCTTGCTATAAAAATTAACAAGATTTTCCTTGTTAATTTACAAGACATTTTTTAACAGTGTGGCTCGGAGCGCACGGCTGGGCATCGGAGCGGTGGTGGGGAGAGCTCGCTAGCTCGCTCAGCCGCCGCCCGCCGACGGTCGAGGATGGAGGGTACAACGTCTGCTAGTGCGTAGTGGGTGTCCGGGGGTTTGTCGCGCATTTAAGGGTGGCCGCGAGGGGTCGTCGCGGATCTCGGGGTGGTCGCGAAGGGGTCGTCGTGGTTTTTGGGGAGGTCGCGAGAGGGCGGTCGCGGGTTCTGGGTCTGGGGTGGTCGCGACCTCCCCAAAAACCGCGATGATCCCTCGCGGCCACTCTTAAATGCGCGACAAACCCCTGCAACACCCATTACGCACTAGCAGACGTTGTACCCCCACTCCTCGACCGTCGGCGGCCGGCGGCTGGGCGAGCTCTCCCGACCACCGCTCCGATGCCCAGCCGTAAGCCGTGCGCTCCGAGCCAGTGCGCCTGCAGACGAGAGGATGGGCAACCTAACTGCGACTGTGGTGAATTAGCTGAAACACCCGGTACATGAACATTCTTTACACACAATGCGGAGGGGAATACCCTCGATCAGGGAAGGTGTAAATAATCAGGGATGGGACGGAAGAGATGAAGGGGAGGGGGAGTGGGAGGGGGATGCCGAGCTATGGCGGCAAGTCAGGCTGCGGCTCAAGCGGAAGTCACACCTCCAGTTCGACGCGCGCGCTTTAAAGGATTTAAACAACTACCTCCTTTTTTCAACGATAATTACTGATTATGGGCAATGAGTATCGACGATAATCACTGATTATCACTGATTATCACTGATTATCACTGATTATCACTGATTACTACTGATTATAGTGATTATCACTGATTTTAGTGATTATAAAGATTATAATGATTATGATGATTACGGATGATTACGACATGATTACTGAGTGATTATTTGGAAGGTGTACGAGGATTATCGAAGTGGTAGACCCTTGGTGGAAGTAAGCCGAGGCGCAGCTGACAGTCGCTCAGTTTGTCCGCGACATTTTTGATGTGCTTGCTGGTTTTGGTATGCTGAGTGATGGCTTGAAACCCTTTGGCAGCGCAATCGATAGGACTCGAGCAAATATTGCAGAAGACGGTGTACTGAGAAGTTTTCTTGCACCAAATCTTGATTTTACGGCCGTCAGAATCCTCTCTTTCCAGCCAATCATCGTTAACTGATGTTTTCGACTTTTACCAGAAGAACTCATCTTCACGGGATGGGTGATTATCCTGAAAGAACGCGCAAAAATGTTAAAATCACTACAAAACCCAAAATCAATTTAAAAATACGATTTCACCAAGTGAAATCCTGGGAGTCACGAAGTAGCATGAAGTTTAGGTTTAAGTTACACTCAGGTTCAAGAAAAGTTTAAGTTAGGTTTCAGTCGTCGTATCACTAAAAATCAGTATGTATACTGAAAATTAAAATGTACTACCAAAAACCGTTAAAGAACGTGTAATGCACATTAAATGCGTCTAAATGTTTGGATTGAGTCGTCAGATCGACTTGATTTTTAAACTGTGGGTTCGTTGTGCAATCATCAATCGAACACTGAATTTACATTTTTATCCTAGGATTTTGTTTCAATTTTTATTTTATAAAATACTGTGCATGACTTGAATCAACAGTTTCCCAGCCACGCCCAGCCACGCGGGCCCTCTCTCCTGCCCGCCGGCCCGGCCAGTGCTGGCGAGTACTTGTCGAGTATTGTTGGCGCCCGAAACTAAAACCCCTCAACTCATCAGATTCCCCACTAAGATACGTTTCACACTAAACTTTCGGGCCAAATATCTCAGATCTGGTGCATTTTACCGACATGCCGATTCCGGATTTAGTTTCAGAGCGTCGGTTTCCACCTTGAAACTGAGTTTGAAAAAATTCTGTTAGAGCTGATTAAAAAAATAATAAAAAATTCTAACGCTAACGCGTTAAACGGCCCCCTAGGTTTTAACACTTATCATAAAATGAGAAAGAATTTAAAAATATTTAGTGTAAACTATTTGTGAGAACCAAATCATGAATTTTATCCGCCACACGTCTGCCACATAAAATGCCTAGCGGGCCAGCTATCAACAACGCTTGCTTGATGTCCACTCGACAAAAGAAGGCCGGCGGCTCGGTGGCTCACGCGTCCACCTCGCGACTTTAACTTTTTATATTAGGAGAACGAAATGTTATACAGTCCAAATGAATGTGTAAATATCAGTTCTGGACCTGCGGAGATCGTTTTGCAAAGTTTCACGTAGGTTCGTTGAGTAGGAACAAAAGTGATTTGTAAAATGGTTCACGTAAAGATACACGCAGATGTACACCATTTCACGAATCAGTTTTGTTCCTTCTCGCCATATTGAAGTCAAACTTTGCAAAACAGTTTCCGCAGATATAAAACTAATTTTTACCTTTTCAGTTCGCCTTGTCCACCTTTCGATAACTTTAAACAATGATTTAAAGTCGCGAGGTGGACGCATCAGCTCCCGACCGCAGCGGGGGACGTGGCTGGGACTTCCACTAAACAAAAGAAGGCCGGTGGCTCGGCGGCTCACGCGTCCACTTCGCTACTTAATATACTTGAACAGTTTTAAATCAGGAAATGAAGTAAAAGGATGCTGCAGGCGTTTAGCAAACAATGATAAAAGCCTTTACGCACAAACATACGGACACATAGGCGAACTAATTTTAACCATTTTCTGAAAACATGAACTTAGGTCTGAATCTTAGGTTGGCGGTATTGTTAGTAGCCCCGCCCACTTTCAAATAAAATTATTGGAAGGCGGAATTACAGTCCCAGCCAACAATCGAGAGCCGCGGCTGGCAGCTAGTGGTCGCGTTTGAAACTATCCTGCTGGTGCATCCTTTTGCACGGCGCGAAACTGCTGCGATTCTGACGTGACCACTCCCGAGGAAAAACTTTTGGACATCGAGGTACAAAGCAACAGGTGATCTTTTTCATTGGTCGGGAAAAACCGCGAAATAATTTTATTGGTCAAGCCTTCCCCGACCCGGCTCGGCCTTGCTGCTCCGCTCGTAATTACCATAGAAACAGAGGATGCAAACTAATTTTATGCAAATTTGGCCGAACAGTTTGGCATCAGATCTATACCAAAAATTCCTAATTTTCCGTACTTTTTTTCATTCAAATTTCATGAGAATCGTATAGAAAAAACCGGCTGCGGCCATAAGGGGCCATCGTCAAGCAGAATAAAAAATTCTAACGCTAACGCGTTAAACGGCCCCCTAGGTTTTAACACTTACCTTAAAATAAGATAGAATTTTAAAATATCATGTTAGAACTGTTTGTGAAAGTCAGTAAATCATGATATTCGTGAGCTACAGATCTGCCACACAAAATGTCGCCCAGCGGGCCGGCTATCAACAACGCTCTTCTGCTGGCCACTGAATGAAACGTTAAATATTCTTTAAAAAAAATTAAATTTGGAAAAGAAGTCAAAGAATGTTGCAGGCGTTTAGCAAACAATTATAAAAGCCTTTACGCACAAACATACGGACACATAGGCGCACTAATTTAAACCATTTACTGAAAACATGAACTTAGGTCTGAATCTTAGGTTGGCGGTATTGTTAGAAGCCCCGCCCACTTTCAAATAAAATTATTGGAAGGCGGTATTACAGTCCCTGCCAACAATCAGGAGCCGCTGCCGGCAGCTAGTGGTCGCGTTCGAAACTGTCGTGGTGGTGCATCCTTTTGCACGGCGCGAAACTGCTGCGATTCTGACGTGACCACTCTCTCCTAGAAACTTTTGGACATCGAGGTACAAAGCAACAAGTGATCGTTTTCATTGGTCGGGAAAAACCGCGAAATAATTTTATTGGTCAGAGCCTTCCCCGACCCGGCTCGGCCTTGCTGCTCCGCTCGTAATTACCATGGAAACAGCGAATGCAAACTAATTTTATGCAAATTTGGCCGAACAGTTTGACTTCAGGCCTATTTCAAAAAATTCCTAATTTTTCGTAGTATTTTTCATTTAAATTTGATGCGAAACGTATAGACACAACTGGCTGCGGCCATAAGGGGCCAAGAAGAAATAAAAACTCACTGGCGTGTGCAAAAGGCATCCCTAACGGGGGCCTAAAAAAACAGTCAGATCCGAGACAAAACTATAAGGCTACTTCGTGCCTAAAATCGAGAAAACGGGAAAAACTAAGCCAAACAAACGAGACCATAACCTCTCTGAGTTGGATTGTTCTCGCACTCCGACATTCATAAAAGACCATGGACGTTAATGTCATCCAGGGAGCGCTCATTGAAACAAAGTAGTTTTATCAGTCATATATTTAGCATACATACCTTTCAGAAAAACACCTTTTGTTTAAAAAGCCGAAAGGGCAAAGCCCAGCCGCAGCGACGCCGCCCGCGTCTTTGTTATTGCTGAGTCACGGAAGCGCGAGCGGGGGAACGGAGGAACGGCGCGCAAGGAACGGGACGCGGGCAGCGCGGCTCGACAGGGCACGGCGTCTCCACGCCGCGCATCCCACACTCGACCATCCCAGGCGGTAGCGCGCGCCTTTTTCAAATTCGAACCACGGATTTATTGCAGAGCGAACGCGTTTGCATGTCAATATCATTCAAAACAATTCTCAAATGGTCAAATCTTGCCGAAAAAGTGAAAAAAGTGAAAATATAAGAAAAAAGTGAAAAAAAAGTTAATTATTTTAAAAAAGTGAAAAAAGTGAAAAAAGTGAACCGCTAACATGCCTGCCTATGGGGTATCTCGACGAATTAGGACCCTCTGGGCTCTGGGCAAACATTTCGTCCGTTTCGCTCTATCTCTTACCGTTTCGGCGCTACAGCCACGTCGACGAGCGAAATATCCGAAAACATCACGTTGGGTATCGTGTCATGGGTTTTGCGTCATTTTGCGACCCTTTGGTAGGGTGGTCCAAAAAAAAAAGTTGGTGAGGTTCGGGTCTCAGATGATAGATTTTATCAAGAAAAGACGATTGGTCTTGGTCCGGGGTCCGTACGACGAAGGGCGGCTGAGCGCAGGGCACTTTTCGGTTGGGCCCCGCGGCGTGCCCCAAGCAGATCCCTCAGCTTGTACTCCTCGCCCTGCGCGCCCCGCGCGGCCGCCGGTCACAGATAACTCCTCAGGTGAGTCCCTAGGGGTCCTACTTTCGACCCGACCAGGTGAATCTGAGATTGGCGCACCCACGTCGCCTTCAGGGGCCTATGTGTCCCGAAACACACTACTCGATTTTGACGGAAAAGTGTCCAACATAAGAGGGGTCGAAAAAGGTACCGTTGGGTCCGCCAGACCATGCTTTTCCAACGCCGCACCGCATGCCAATAACACTCATCCGGTTTGGGCGTTAATGGAGAAAAACGCTCCTTGCGCCCTAATCCGCCTGCCAACTAGGCAGCCCAAATGCACTCGTGTACAGCTCTTGCCTACTTAGCAGGCGGATACGGACGAAAGGAGCGTTTTTCTCCATTAACGCCCAAACCGGATGAGTGTTATTGGCATGCGGTGCGGCGTTGGAAAGGCATGGTCTGGCGGACCCAACGGTACCTTTTTCGACCCCTCTTATGTTGGACACTTTTCCGTCAAAATCAAGTAGTGTGTTTCGGGACACTTAGGCCCCTGAAGGCGACGTGGGTGCGCCGATCTCAGATTCACCTGGTCGGGTCGAAAGTAGGACCCCTAGGGACTCACCTGATGAGTTATCTGTGACCGGCGGCCGCGCGGGGCGCGCAGGGTGAGGAGTACGAGCTGAGGGTCTGCTTGGGGCGCGCCGCGGGGCCCAACCGAAAAGTGACCTGCGCTCAGCCGCCCTTCGTCGTACAGACCCCGGACCAAGTCCAATCGTTTTTTCTTGATGAAATCTATAATCTGAGACCCGAACCTCACCAACTTTTTACCTCGACCTCCAAAGTGGACCACCCTACCCTTTGGGCCAAAATTTCGTCCGTTTCGCTCTATCTCTCACAGTTTTGGCACTAAAGCCCTATCGACGAACGAAATAACTGAAAACACTATGCTGCATGTCGTGTAATGGGTTTTGCGTAATTTTGCAGCCCCATAAACCGAATTTTGAGAGTTGTACGTAAGAAGTGACCGTTTTGAAAACACGGCTCTATAACTCCTATACTAGCAGCGCGTTTTCAAAGCAGAAGGGAGGGCTGTAGTTACGGTGGTTCACCGTTACAAACTTTTAATATTACCAAGGGGAATGCCAGTTCGGGCCGAAGGCCCGATAATTTTAAAGTGAAGAAGACGGTTTGAGGCTTTTGGGTCGGGCCGAAGGCCCGACCGAACGCCGCCGGCAGGCCAAGCAGGCAAGCCCCCTGCCGAACGGAGTTGCCAGCGTAGCGAAGCGGAGCTGGCAGCGACGTTTGGCGGAAGGGCGGGCCTGCTTGTTCCATGGGAGTTTTGTCCCATGGAAAATTTAATTCCATTGGGGGCTGGTCCATGGGGAAATTAAATTCCATTGGGGATTGTCCATGGAAAATTTAGTTCCATTATTGGTGGTCCATGGACAATTGAGTTCCATTGGGGGTTGGTCCCATGGAAATAAGGTCTGATGGGGGTTGGTCCCGTGGAAAAATGAGTTCCGGCGGTGGTTGTTCCCGTGGAAAAATGCGACCCATGAGAGATGTGTTCCATGGGGTTTCCTAGTAAGATGTGCTCTTCCATAACGTACCAACCCGCGGAAAACAGGTCATATATGAGTCATATATGAGTCATATGTGATTCATTTATGTCACATATATGGTTCATATTAATTGGTCATGTATGTGACATATAAGAGACATTTAAGAGACATATATGAGACATATATGAAGATGGTCATATCTTATATGACACATATATGGACACCTTTCCACCATATATGGAGGAAGAATGTTCATATATGGCACGAAACCAGTCATATACGACTCATATATGAGTGATACATTAGTCGAATATGACTGGTTTCGTGCCATATATGAACATTCTTCCTCCATATATGGTGAAAAGGTGTCCATATATGTGTCATATAAGATATGACCATCTTCATATATGTCTCATATATGTCTCTTAAATGTCTCTTATATGTCACATACATGACCAATTAATATGAACCATATATGTGACATAAATGAATCACATATGACTCATATATGACTCATATATGACCTGTTTTCCGCGGGAATAGCAAATGAGCCCCCTGAGAAGGCTGTATCGGGTGTTTCTTTGCATGCGTAACAGTGATGCGAGACTGCATACCCCAAAGCGCTGCAGGTGCCTTGGCGCCTGAGGGCGAATATGGGGCAGGCAAACCCGCAACTCTCTTACGCATTTTTCAAAGAAACACGCAACAGTGAAATCCGTGATACGCGACACCACCGTGTCGCATCCAGGGGCCTGAGTGCTGGGCTAAGTGTCACTCGTGCTACACGGAGAACGGGTGTAAAAGTCTAGTTGTTTTTATGCCGTTTGTAAGGCTCTGGGATCCTCTCACCAATGCCCCATAGAATGCCAGGTATATCCGATAACATCACAGTAAAAATTCCAAAAAGGTGAAAAACGTCTGTCAGCTAGGCAACACCAAGACAGACGTGCCATGCGGTAAGTCCACCTTCGGTGACCACAGGCGCAAATTCCTATCCTTCTGAATTTTTACGGCGATGGCTTTTGATCTACCAGGCATGCTATGGGTCATTGGTAAAGGCATCCCAGAGCTTTACTAACGGCATAAAAAAGAACTTGAACTTTACACCCGTTCTTCGTGTAGCTCTAGTGACAATCGCCGGTCACTTATGCCCCTGGAAGCAGCATGGTGCCGCGTATACCGTATTTCACTGTTGGGGCTTGTACAGAAGGCCCAAGGCTTGAACCTGTGCACTCGGCAACTCAATAGAACCTACCTGTCTTGCGCACAATGCAAGCCCAAAACCATGGCAGAGCACACTGTTAGAAAACGTTGTTGGCTGATGACGCTCTCCGTGATGAGAATGTTGTTTACACACAACATTTCTTGTATTCCTTGATCTTTTGACAAAAGTCGTTCTATTTTACCCATAGTGGCCCATTACAGGAACAACTACTAATTGTCATGTTGTTAGTCTACAACAAAATTGTAGTTAAGTTTGATAGCAACACATATCGTTCTAAAACAACAAATTTGTAATGTTACAATTTTTGTTGTGAAGGAGGAACCAGAAACTCCCTATTTTGTGGAGAAAATAAGTTTCAGAAATTTTTAGGAATATTGTTGGATTACAACATTGCTCTGGAAAACCAAGTGTGTACATGTATTCATTATTTACTGCATACTTACAGGTATTCAGTAAATAATGAATACATGACCATGTATGCAGTAAATAGTGTGTACATGGCCATGTATGCAGTATTTGCTGAATACCTTGGCATGTACACACGTAGTTTCTGTGTGATTTTTCGTGTGTACATGCCAAGGTATTCAGCAAATACTGCACACATGGCCATGTATACATTATTTACTGAATACCTGTAAGTATGCAGTAAATAATGAATACATGTACACACTTGGTTTTCCAGAGTGTTGTTGGAGAACAACATGTGTTGCTAACAAACTTAACTTCGAATGTGTTGTTAATTTACAACATTTTTTTTTAACAGTGCACGTTGTCTGTCGTGCGAGGTTGGACCGAAAAGGGCTTTGAGAAAGCACCAAACGCTGTCCGATCGAGCGGCTACTTCGTACAGGCCCATCCCCACGTGAGATCTTTTGTTTAACACCCGAACCCCAAAATATTTATTTTCCTAGTAGCGCGACCTTATGGCCATTCCCGTGGTGGACGTATTTCAATGATGACCCTTTCCCTGGAGAATGTATTTCTCTATGATGACCCTTTCCTTGGAGGATGTATTTCCATGATGGCCATTCCCATGGAGCGTCAGTTTCCATTGGTTTCCATGGTGATTTTGCATGGGACAGACTAGTGTCTCCATGGGGATGCACCAATGCCCATGGAAACAGGGGCGTCCCTCATGGAAATAGGCATCGTTGCCATGGAATGCGACTCATGGAGTTCCATGGGACTCATGGGTTTTTAGGACTGGGATAGTAGGGTTTGCAGGATTCATTGTTTTGTTTGTGCCTGAAATTTATACATCAAATGCTAAAATATCCACCAGGCGTACTGATGGATAAGGTGGAGTGAAAATCTGGGATCACAAAATCGGGCCTGGAAAAGAGTACTTCAAGATATGCTAAGACAAGCGAAAAGGTCCATTTTGGCCCACCAGCAGCCCTTCTAGCCTCGGGAAGGGCCCAAAATTAGGTCTACACGGCAAAAACGACACTTTTTGGCCTCCAGGAGACCCCCTAGGGATTTTCAAGGAAACGGCTATCTCGTAAAAGTTGCGGAATACACCTGGGAATGTACCCTAGAAGTCGCTACGCTGTGCGATATCGTCTTTAGCTTAGCTTTTTGACTTTTATGTCTGTTTTCGGCATAAAAACGCGTTTTTTGGCTATATCTCTGAAACTAGAAGTCCCACAGAAATTTCCTGGGGATGAAAGCTTTTTGTCTTAAAAAGCTGCATCCAACCATGTTATTGACAATACCGGAAGTTGAGCAGTTCAACCGGAAGTACCGGAAGTATCTCAGAATACACTGGTTTTCGAGGCAAAGAACCCAAAGAAAGTCGCCTTTTTACAGCTAGACACAGAACTGGATGTTCTTTTAACGCCGGCAGTACCACACTGTAACCGAATGCAACAAAACGAAACCGCTTTTTTTACAATATTATAAGGGGGTTATAAAAAAGAACGGAAAAATCGTGTTTAATTGCTTTATTATAATAAATGCACAAGAGACAAAACCGAATTGAATACCTGGATATTTTTCTTCTCGGATAAATCTTCTATCACTCAATGCTCTTCTAAAAAAGAAATTAAACTAAAATGTCTAGACACTCACTCATCATGAAGGTTCTTGAAAAAGAATAAAAAATATATTTTTGTATCTAATTGGGGAAGGGCTTTTTTACTCTCTGATCGGCACTCAAGAAATCCCTCTCTTGACCGTTCACCACAGACAAATGCTGACGCCTCTCTGACTATATTGCCGCCTCTCTCGACTGCCTGGGTATGACATGGAAGTTAACAAATGCTGGGTTTAGACTTTGTGATTGCTATTTCTGTGATTTCTTCATCGCTGAACAGCAGGATACCCAGGCATTCGAGAGAGGCGTCAAGATAGTCACAGAGGCGTCAGCATTTTTCTGTTGTGAACGGTCGAGAGAGGGATTTATTGAGTGCCGATCAGAGAGAAGAAAAGCCCTTCCCCAATTAGATACAAAAAAATATTTTTCAATAACCTACATGATAAGTGAGTGTCTAGACATTTTAGTTTAATTTTTTTTTTCAGAAGAGCATTGAGTGCTAGAAGATTTATCCGAGAAGAGAAATATCCAAGTATTTAATTCGGTTTTGTCTCTTGTGCATTTATTATTATAAAGCCATTAAACACGATTTTTCCATTCTTTTTTATAACCCCCTTATAATATTGTAAAATAAGCGGTTTCGTTTTGTTGCATTCGGTTACAGTATGGCACTTCCGGCGTTTAAAGAACATCCAGTTCTGTGTCTGGCTGTAACAAGGCGACTTTCTTTGGGTTCTTTGCCTCGAAAACCAGTGTATTCTGAGATACTTCCGGTACTTCCGGTTGAACTGCTCAACTTCCGGTATTGTCAATAACATGGTTGGATGCAGCTTTAAGACAAGAAGCTTTCATCCCCAGGAAATTTCTGTGGACTTCTAGATTTCAGAGATATGGCCAAAAACGCGTTTTTATGCCGAAAACAGACATAAAAGTCAAAAAGCTAAGCTTAAAGACGATATCGCACAGCGTAAAGGACTTCTAGGTACATTCCCAGGTGTATTCCGCAACATTTACGAGATAGCCGTTTCCTTGAAAATCCCTAGGGGGTCTCCTGGAGGCCAAAAAGTGTCGTTTTTGCCGTGTAGACCTAACTTTGGGCCCTTCCCGAGGCTAGAAGGGCTGCTGGTGGGCCAAAATGGACCTTTTCGCTTGTCTTAGCATATCTTGAAGTACTCTTTTCCAGGCCCGATTTTGTGATCCCAGATTTTCACTCCACCCTACTGATGGACTCCTAAAGGGAACCATTGACTGTTTATTTAGTGTTCATCGGTTGTCTTTAACCGATAAAGATGAAAAAGTTAGTTCGGAATGTACACACTTTGAACTTACTCTCAGCTAGTTCCCTTTTCTGTCGTTCCCTTTTTTTGGCCTTCTCTCTCTCTCATTTCTCCTCTCTTTATCGTCTTCTTATTGCTCTTTTACGGTCCTGCGACTGGGCGTCTCTATATCCATATCCATCCCTCCTGAATTCAAATTCAAAAACTTTTTCCACCACATGTTTCACAAGTTGGTATGCCGTAACGTTTAACAGGTCTACCAACTTTATGTGGTGATCCGACTAGCGGGCGTCCATATAACCTAAAAATCCCGAGTGGCATCGAGCGCACAATATATAGTAGGTAGAGTAAGTAGAAGAAGTATTCCAAGTGTTCCAAGACGTGGGCGTAGGCGGGCAGAAGCGAGAAGACGCAGGGCGTTGACGTGACGAACTTCAACAGTTCTCCGACAGTTCAAAGGTTTGTTTTTAAGAAAAAATTACGCAAGACGCGAAGCGTGCTCTGGAAACCCAAGTGTGTACATGTATCAAAACATGCTTATAGCACGTTTCCAATCATGCAATGGTAATTTAAGTGTCACCAGCGTTGCAGAATGCCCTCCGCATGCCCCCGGGCTCGATGCAAACTTGTGCCACATGTTGTGCTATAAATAGAGCACAACCCGGTATTCGGCATTTAGCTCGCAATACCGCACGTACGTCGAAAATTAACGTAAAGAAATATTATTACTTTGGAAGGAGATGAATGTTCATTGTATATGACAGAGCTCGGGTCCATCATGAACTACTGTTGATAAAACTAAGGAACCTGGGCTTCTCTAAACATGCAGTTGCATGGTTTCACTCATACCTGACAAACAGATCACAGCAAGTATGTGTGAACTCAAAACAATTCTCTAAATGGTGTCTAATTGAAACTGGTGTCCCACAAGGTTCTGTGCTAGGTCCTTTATTATACCTACTCTTTGTAAACGATATTACTAATGTATTTAAACATAGCAAGGTACGACTATATGCTGATGATCTACAGCTGTACATTACATTTCCTAATGGGTGTCATAATGAGGCTGTGAGCAAAGCAGAAAGTGACATAGAGAAACTGCTCGATTGTTCAAGGCGTCACAACCTATCTTTAAATGCAAGTAAGACCCAGCCCATTATTTTTGGCAGTAGAAGGTTTCTAAACAGAATTACTACACAGTCAATTTGTAATATCAAAATAGGAGTAGCAGTTCCCTACAGTGACACTGTTGTGAACCTAGGTGTAGTCCTAGATCCCTCTCTTACATGGGGACCACATGTTGATAATGTCTGTAAGAAAGTTTTTCCTGCAATAGCTCAGCTCAGAAGAGATGCATATTTCTTACCACTTCCTATTAAGAAACAACTTATTAATAGTCTTGTGTTTCCCCACTTGGATTACGGATCAGTGATTACGTTTGACATAGATGTTACCCATAAAATAAGGCTACAAATACTTCAAAATGCTTGTGTAAGGTATATCTTTAATATTCCTAAAGATAAAAGAATTTCAAAGTACTTTGACATGTTAAAGTGGCTAAAAATGGAAGAAAAAAGATCCTTAAATGCATCCCTTATGTTATGGAATATATTAAGACTACAGAGATCACTACATCTTTTTGAAAAATGTGTATTTAGATCACATGTTAATGAAAGAGTCTCAAGAAGCTCAATTAGGAGATTACAAATACCATGTCATAGGACAGAAAAGTATGCTAAGTCTTTTTTTGTTAACTCATGTCATATCTATAATAATCTTAGACTTTATGATTATATGCATATATACTATATCCTATATCCTATATCCTATAACACATACAAATTTAAAATCAAGAGCCTTCTGTTGAACCAGAGCAACTAGTCAAAATGTTAAAGCTGCTAATTAATTTACTACTTATTGTATTATTTATATAAAATTATATGTTTAGAGCGGGTTGTATACCCCAATGGGACTTTTCAGTCCTCATGTGTACAACCCTTAAATTAAATCAAATCAAATGTCTCTCTTTCTCTCTCTCTCTCTCTCTCTCTCTCTCTCTCTCTCTCTCTCTCTTTTTCACACACAGACACACACACACACACACATACGTGTACAAGCGACTCTGCCGGGACCTTGCACGGAGAGATCCTCGGCGGGACCAGACCTGAGGAAGACACACGGGGACTGTCTCGGGACCTTAGGTTGGGACCATATGTGCGCTTCGTGTAGAACTTCTTGTGGATTTCTAAAATTTTAAGCCTTAGAACATAAGCCGACATTAATACTCTAGCTGACATTGGTATGAAACTTGTAGTATTTTTTTATTTCAAAATTTTATTTTACCCATAAAAATAAAAATAGCAACTCATTTATTAATTAATTTATTTTAGAATTTGAAAATATAATTGTACGCAGAGAAATACATTATAAAATATGGAACTGAGTCAACTACACGACAAAAGATTGATGCAGGATTCTCAGTTTCAAAATCGGCAAAAAATATAAGAAAATCGCAAAAAAACTAATTCACTTCGAACCAACGACCTAGTCCCTGTGTTCCCTAGATTTCCCGTCTTTCAAGTATACAGTACAGGCAGACTTCAAATCTTTTGAAACATTGGCGCGCTTGGAGAGAATAAGCGCTCCGGGTGGATGGTGCGTGAACTAATATAGTGGGAGTGCCGCGGTCCCGACCAGGGTCTCGTGTGTGTGTGTGTGCAGGGGCCGGGCCGGGACCACACACTGATATATATATATCCCTGCCCAGAAATTATTTGCAAATGGTTTGCTAAGTGTAAACAATTTGAAAGCTTGCAGAATGCGAAGAATTCTTTTGATCCGTGAAGCAACGCTTTGCATGCTTCAAAGATTGCTTTTCAATTGCAAAGCATTCAACGTAGTGCTCGAATTCTCTGAAAGGACATTAACAGTGCAGGTTAAATACGTTGCAACAACCGCAAAAGGAATTAAAATTCAAAACAAAATCGCGGTCCTGGTTAACCCTTTGATTATAAAGCTCACACGCTATCAGCTAGTCGTGGCCCTAGTCTGAACTAATATTGTGGTTTTGTCGCGGTCCCGGCAAGGATCGTGTGTGTGTGTGTGTGTAGGGACTGGGTCGGGACCCATCACGGATCCTAACACACACCTGGAAATAACAGGCTGTAGGCCACCTGCAACATGCTAGGCGGGCCCTTCACCTGTGTAAAGTCCGCGGCTTTGCCCCCTCTCCCCACCCCTATACTTGTGACACTTTCCCCATTTTACTCATTTGAGTCAAGCGCTGCGGTCCCGGCAAGGATCGTGTGTGTGTGTGTGTAGGGACTGGGTCGGGACCCATCACGGATCCTAACACACACCTGGAAATAACAGGCTGTAGGCCACCTGCAACATGCTAGGCGGGCCCTTCACCTGTGTAAAGTCCGCGGCTTTGCCCCCCCCCCCCCCTCTCCCCACCCCTATACTTGTGACACTTTCCCCATTTTTACTCATTTGAGTCAAGCGCTGCGGTCCCGGCAAGGATCGTGTGTGTGTGTGTGTAGGGACTGGGTCGGGACCCATCACGGATCCTAACACACACCTGGAAATAACAGGCTGTAGGCCACCTGCAACATGCTAGGCGGGCCCTTCACCTGTGTAAAGTCCGCGGCTTTGCCCCCCCCCCCTCTCCCCACCCCTATACTTGTGACACTTTCCCCATTTTTACTCATTTGAGTCAAGCGCTGCGGTCCCGGCGAGGATCGTGTGTGGGTGTGTGGGGACTGGGTCGGGACCCATCACGGATCCTAACAAACTCCTGGAAATAACAGGCTGTAGGGCACCCGCACCGGTCAGAGATTGGGCTAGGACCAGCAGGGTGATTCCGAACAGCGTCTTCGTTTGTCTGTCCTTGTCACACTCCTAGCCATAAGGAGCAAGAAAGAGTACACCAGCTCACACTCTGCGGTAAGATGGTGGTATTAGGAAACATATCAGATTGGTCTGTTCTAGTGCGTACCTCAAACAACAGTCGCTTAGTAGCCCGGGAGCGCAATGCTTCCACAACCCTGGATAATGGATGCTTTTACAATCACTGATTCACATAATCTATCTATGTAAAATTTTCATCTCTCCCGCTGTTTTTAAATTTTATTTTGGTTGAAGTATGATGAGCCGGATTATTGTGTGTTTGGAGTCTTAAACTGGTGATATTGTTTTGCAAAATTGAATAATATAAAGTACTCATCGCATAAAATTTATTTGGGCTATCATTCAATTCCTTACACAAAACCTTGAATTGAGAAGACTGGACAGTATTGGTTCCTTCACATGTAACATAAAACAATTTTGGTGAATTGACAACAATTTTTTTATGGTGTAATAGACAAATATAACAGCACTAATGCATTAAGGCTGAAATACAGTATTTAACTGAAAGTAAGATGCACTGCAATCCTGGTAAAAACCATGCTGATGCTGGAGCCTTCTCAACTTCTGTTGGTGAGGAGTAGGAGGCCTGGATAAGCACAGTTCACCCCCCACTCGCCACCCATCAGAAGAGTAAGTCCCAGTACCAGGCACAGTTTTAAATTTTATGAAAAACGGTATATCAAAATGAATCATCATTACCTTAGTTATTACCTAATACAATTCAAAGTAGGAGACAACTGTATCTCCACACTACTTGCACTGCTACACTAGAAGGCTAATCACACCTACCTCACCAAAATTTTTTTTATCAAAAAATAACTTAGATCAAAACTTAATGAAAGTAGTGACGATACAGTCTATTACACATGACACTGGGATAACTGAGAGAGTTGATAAAACTCAAACACAATAGCACTGATAATACAAAAAGTGAAACCTTCAAAGCTATTCAAAAAGGGAATTTACAATAAATGATATGACTTCAAGTCCAGATGATACACAAAATACAAAACAATTTTTTTATGGTGTAATGGACAAATATAACAGCACTAATGCATTAAGGCTGAAATACAGTATTTAACTGAAAGTAAGATGCACTGCAATCCTGGTAAAAACCATGCTGATGCTGGAGCCTTCTCAACTTCTGTTGGTGAGGAGTAGGAGGCCTGGATAAGCACAGTTCACCCCCCACTCGCCACCCATCAGAAGAGTAAGTCCCAGTACCAGGCACAGTTTTAAATTTTATGAAAAACGGTATATCAAAATGAATCATCATTACCTTAGTTATTACCTAATACAATTCAAAGTAGGAGACAACTGTATCTCCACACTACTTGCACTGCTACACTAGAAGGCTAATCACACCTACCTCACCAAAATTTTTTTTATCAAAAAATAACTTAGATCAAAACTTAATGAAAGTAGTGACGATACAGTCTATTACACATGACACTGGGATAACTGAGAGAATTGATAAAACTCAAACACAATAGCACTGATAATACAAAAAGTGAAACCTTCAAAGCTTTTCAAAAAGGGAATTTACAATAAATGATTTGACTTCAAGTTCAGATGATACACAAAATACAAGAAACGTACAAAATAAGTACAATATACAAAATAAATATAATATACAAAAAAAATATAATATACAAAATAAATACAACACACAAAATATATACAATATACAAACCTACTACAATATATACAATCAACAAAGCACTATAGCATTGACATACTGAAGATATAGACACTAATTGTGACAATGACAAATAAGATATTTCAGCACAAAACTGATAGCCAAACTTAAAAAGCTAACAAGAACACAAAGTTACAGAAATGAGGGAATGAAACCCAATAGAATGAAAATTACCTAGACTTAAAGGTTTTACTTCTAATTTTATTATTTATGTAATTTCTGATATTTTCAACTGTTTTATTCTGGAAACAGCTTGATTTCCGCAACATGTTAAGGATCTTATTTTTAGAGGCTCCAGTTTTGGCTTTAATCTCTGGAGCAAAATACTTAAGGATTTCTCTCCTTTCTTTCTCAGTCCACTGCAGCCGGTTACCCTTCAATTTGTTGCGGCTTGCTGGAGTTGAAGTCGAACGCTTGTTGCGAGGCATGTAGTCATCATCATCGTCAGAAGAGACAGTGAATTCAAAATTAGAATCTTCAGGCAAATCCTCCTCCACCACACTATCTAAATAGTTCTCTTCTGACTCATTGACATCATCTGTACCATCTGCATTGCATTCAACAACAAGTTCTTCATCAACATTTGAATCAATATCTATATTAATGTCATCTAAAGTTTTGCCGGCATACTTGGAGACACCATTCTCCATGGCAAAGAGAATTTTTGATGTTTTTGCCAGAAGCATGGTGTCTTCTGGCAACCTGTAAAACTGGTCATGGACTCGGCCAGAGTGAGAAAGAAAGCGAGCCAAACTTTCTTTTCCCTCATCTCCTAAAGCTAAAATCTGAGCCATAGTGGCTACATGCCTCCTCAACGACCTTGTTGTGATATTAGTGGGGCATTCTAGCCTAGCCTCAAGGCAGAACTTACTGAGGGCTCTAGAGACGTTGTGATGGCCAGATGGAGTTGAATTAGCAAAAAGATATTCGTTGCTTGTGTCCACCACAACGTCCCTCACTGATAACAATTTGAGAACCCCTGCGACATGCTGCTTTGTTAACAGTAAAGGCACTAGCTTCTCATTTTTACCCTCAGTTTTGATCAAAGTGACATGGCCATCTACAAGACGTTTTTCACAATCACTGAGCATGTTAAGTACTTCATCGTGCACTTCCTGTTTTCTTTCTGTGAAAGATTTTAACTTAATACTATGGATTTCACAAGCCCTTTTGCGATTAAACAGGACCATTTGACACATTAAGATTTGAGACAATCTGTGGTAACCAAATACTTTATCATTACAATCTATGATTGTGGAGGCTTTGCTGGCCTCCAACTTTAGAAAAATGTGGAGCGCCTGCAAGTCCTTGGCCAGTGGCAGGGCCAGGGGCTTCAAAGCCTTGTTGTGCCGTAATGTCCTTAGGGCAAAGGGAGAAACTTCATCTGACCAAAACTTCATTATCCTCTTGAATTTTTCAACATTTTTCAAATTATCATCATTATCTTGGAGAAGATATTGCTTCTCCAACAGCAACGCATACTTATTTAATTCATAGCCTAGTTTTAAGGCAAGTGAGGGAGTTTTGTAATGGCTGGTTTGCTGATCCCTACCACACAAACGGTCAACAGCCAAAACCAGTACATCAAAATTTTTGTGACAGAGCATTTGCTGTACATTTTTAATACTAGGATTTATACTCTGAACATGGTAGAACAACGTGGCCATCTCCCGCAACTTACACCGTACGTATTGCAACCTTGAGGGAAGATGGCCATGTCTTCTATACAGCCCCTCCCCTCACCTCTTAATATAATAAGTGGGACCCTTGTTATGATACCAGTCAAGATACCACTCTTTAAATTACGAATTTCATTCTTTTTGAAATCAGATGAAATCTTAGCTGTAACCGAAATCAAAAGTTGAGACTCCGTTTGAACTTGCCAACGGACTACTTGCACTGGCTCATGTTCCGTTTTCGAAGTCTCTCTACAGTATAACCTCACGTGTTTTTCAAGGCTAGTCATTTTCATGTATTTCATGCACCCAGGACAAGGGCCATACTGACTGACATCCACTTGCGTAGCAGGCCTTTTAACAACAAGCAACTGACCTTCTGTTTTCCACGCTTCTTCATTGTACAGCATATCACCTTTTTCACGGATTCTTGACACTAGACGCCGTACCTTCGGCACGCGAATTTTTTTCTTCTTCTTTCTCCTCTTTGGTCATGCTCTGATATTGTTTGCCTCTTACATTAATTGATTTTTGATGAGAAAAAATTTCTTCTACTTCTGGATTATTGTTCTGTTTAAGATATCGACATCTTTTAAAGTGTCTAACTAGTTTACTCCCACATAAAGTTTTCTGCAATATATGCACTTAGTCAACCGGTCTGAACCATCCTGTGACTTCTTTTCACTTACAGCGGGCATAATTTCAACAGATAGTAAACTAGTCCCTAAAGAAAGCAGAAAAAAAGGAACAGAATGAGCAAAATTTCTTTGTTTGAGCAGTAGACACAGGAGGCAGCATATAAACATAAAACTCAACTTACTTATTTCCTCTGCTTCCATCGAGTCTTGTTCAACAGTTTGATTACTTTCCAAGACGGACTCATCAACATCTGCGGGGCAAAGAACAACATTATTGCACTATGTTAATGGGACAGACACCGGCAGCATACAAGCCAAACTCAACTTACATGCTTCCTCTGCTTCCATCGAGTCTTGATCAAAAGTTTTATTACTTTCCCAGACGGATTCATCAGCATCTGCGGGGCAAAGAACAACATTATTGTACTATGTTAATGGGACAGAGACCGGCAGCATACAAGGGAAATTAAACTTACTTGCTTCCTCTACTTCCATCGAGTCTTGATCAACAGTTTTATTACTTTCCAAGACAGACTCATCAGCATCTGCGGGGAAAAGAACAACATTATTGTACTATGTTAATGGGACAGAGACCGGCAGCATACAAGCGAAATTAAACTTACTTGCTTCCTCTGCTAAAATCGAGTCTTGTTCAACAGTTTGACTTCTTTCCAAGATGGACTCCTCAACATCTGCGGGGCAAAGAACAACATTATTGTGCAAGGTAAATGCAGGACATACATAAGAGGGTCAGGCGCCAACTTACTTTTTTCTGCAATAACAGAGTAATCTGCAGTGGCATCCTGAACAGTAGGGACAACGATCTCAAGCCACGTATCTGTAGCAATATCATCCAATTTAGGACCAGTCTTCAAATTTGCTAGAATGAAAAGATGAAAAAAATTACAGCTCAGGCTCAAAAGACAACAGAGATACCAGAGGCAGAATAGTAAAAATTTAAACAACACAATTTAGTTAGACATGACCACAAAACTCATGAGAAGAAATTTTACTTACATTTAGGGCTTGAGTACACCTCAGTAAATTTGAATGGATCAGGTGAAGAAATTGAGACAGGGGGAGAAGGCCTAATCTCTCCTCTGCTCTTAAAAAATTTTTTTTTAGCAGCATTGAAAGTGGATGAGGACGACAGAGATCTCTTTGCCTTTGGTGTGCTTCGAGTTCTTCTGGTTGCTCCTGGAAAAGTCACAAAATATATGTATTGCAAAGAACAGAGAAAAAGATTAGATAAAATCATAACATTTGACAGAACTGTTCCTGAGGGTTTTAGAAAATAATAGTGGGCAATGCCTACAGCTAGCCTTCATGTATAAAAATGCTTAACCTGGATGTGGATTCTTTTCACTACATTTTCTTAAACATAGAAAATACTAAAAATGTGAATAAAGATTGATTTTTAAGGTTTCACTTTGTATTCAGAGGGAAAATGAGAATCTTATTTGAAAGCCTGCACACACAAATTGTCAGGCAATCACAATACACTCAAATGATTGCTCTTGAATTTAACTAAGAGAAGCTATTAAATTACTACAGACTAGAGCAAAAAAAATAATTTCAAAGGTAGATATAAAAACT
Organism: Frankliniella intonsa; assembly: GCA_033675135.1. NCBI lineage: Eukaryota > Metazoa > Arthropoda > Insecta > Thysanoptera > Thripidae > Frankliniella > Frankliniella intonsa. The sequence goes on along the minus strand of JAWJED010000029.1, from coordinate 1,989,118 downwards.
TTGGCCTGCAGAAAATACACAGCATACCATTTCCAACACATCTATGCCAAAGTGCATAAATGCATCGATCCACCCTCACTCACCAGGTGCTGAAATCTGTTTGGGCGTTGAAGTAAGTCGTGGGGATGATCTAGAACCTTGTCCTGGGCTGAAAGCGTCTAGATTTCTCTGCATTGGTCCTGAAAGAGTCAGAAAAAAATATTAAACAATTCAAACAATAAAAAAAATAAAACATAGCTAAAAGCTCCCAACCTTTACTGGTCTTTTCCAGGGTGCTTTGTTTCTTCCCCGCCTCTTCATCATGCTGTTTGCTCTTTGCTGTTGCGAAAGAGAAAAAGTCAATAAATAAACAATTCAAACAATAAAAAAAAATAAAACATAGCTAAAAGCTCCCAACCTTTACTGGTCTTTTCCAGGGTGCTTTGTTTCTTCCCCGCCTCTACATCATGCTGTTTGCTCTTTGCTGTTGCGAAAGAGAAAAAGTCAATAAAAAAGTTATTGGTTGAAGCTATAAGAATATGAGAGGGATTCTCCCGCCCATGATATTTTTCAATAGCACGTTACCTGCTAAGGCTTCTTTCAAAATCTTGTCTACTTCCTCCAGTGATGACGACCAAATATCATACTTGGGGTTGCCATTCCTGTCCTTCCCCATTTTTTTGAATGAGACCCCAGAACAAAGAATGGAGTCACTGTCTACTTTGGTTTGTTTTTTATCAACAATGTAGCCAAAACTATGTTTTTCTAGCCAATGGATCAAGACTTTTCTAGACACCGGGGGAGTATAAGCTGGAACCTTGGCTTGGGCAAAATAATATGAGTCTGTAAAAAGCAAAAATGAAAGGTTATAATACAAAAAGCGCTGAAAACATAGAACATGTAAACTTATTAGATTGCTGACTGAAGTATTACAATAATACGTTTACAAGTGATATAAACAGTAGACTTAGCTAGGGTTTTAAGTTTTAAAATTGATTTTCTGGAAAGATTTGGATAAATATATAGGTCATTGTAAGCCAAATCCCCACACAATTCAAATGCATGGTTTTTAGTTTGACTTGGGGATGGTAGATTATCATCTCAGACCACCCATAGGTTCCAAAAGTCTGGTTTTTTAAAAATTTGATTTAGGAGTTATAGAAGCTCCTAATTTAGTGTTTGGCGGGTGAATTTCTGATTGATTTATCATAAGAAACACCATACTAATCCAGGCCAAGGTGTTTTTGATTTATTTTTTATGCTGATTCAAATCAGCTATAGATGGATTGTGTGGTTACAACATTAATCTATCAAGCAAAATACCTTACAAATTTTGCACAATTTCAGTAATATAACTCTAGCAAAAATTCATTGCTTGAAATGTTTCTGAGACAATGCTTGTTTGCAAGAGTTATATTACTGAAATTGTGCAAGATTTGTATTTTGCTTAATAGATTTATGTAAAAGTTGTAACCATCCAATCCATCTATAGCTTATTTGAATCAGCATAAAAAATTTAATCGAAAACACCTTGACCTGGGTTAGTACAGTATTTCTTATAGATTATGATAAATAAATCAGAAATCCATATGTATCTGTCAAACACTAATTTTAGGCTCCTATAACTCCTAAATCAGTTAAAAAAAAAAAAATTACCTTGACATTTGGAACCTATGGGTGGTCCCACATGATAATCTCCCATCCCCAATTAAATCTAAAAACCAAGGATTCGGACCGTATTGGTGATTTGCATACCATGACCTGGATGTTTCGGCTTCCTGCAGATGAGGGAGGTGAAAAAGGGATTGAACTTTCGGTCCCTATAAGTTATTGAGCTAAGAAACATCCATGTACTGTTTAAATGAAGTCATCCTTTTGATCCCAGGCACGAAAGCGTAAAGACAACTTCATTGTTTTACCTAAGAGTTTGTGTGCATGAATTCTGCAGCATTGTAGCATTGTTGGACTTTGAAAATTTAATTAAGAATATCTAAAATCAGAATCAAAAGGATTGTAGTCTGACCTCAGGGTTTTGTTATTCTAGGTAGAACACTTATTTTTCATTAACACCTCACCTCTTTTCTCCTAACAAAAAAAATGTTCATGTACTTCCTTTTTGAAAAAAATTGAGGGCAGATCTAAATGAAAAATCTTGTGTTTTAAGTGAAATAGCAAAAGTCCTGTGTCAGACTATAGTCCTTTTGATTCTGGCTCTAAATATCCTCACCAGATATTTTTAAGTCGAACTATGATGCAGAAATCATGTGAGAAAGCTTTTAAGAAAAACAATCAATTTGCCTTTACGCCTTTGTGTCTGCAACCAGCAAGATAACTTCATACAAACAATACATTAATGTTTCTTAGCTTGACAACTTATAAGGACTCACAACTCACTCCCACTTTCACTATCACCACCTATACTGGGCCAAAACACATATCTATACATCCATACAAATATTTGCAGAAAACTTTTAACACTTTTAACCCCAACAAATACTGCACTGTGACATTAGCTGAATCATGTTCAGGACAATAGCACGAATTTCGTGAAAAACCGTGAAGCATTATTTATTCACACCCATAATATGGGGCATGACTTGAGTTAGATGGAACCCATGTACATTGGTTGAACATTTGTTCCACAAACATCAAGGAATGATGTTTATCGGTTGCTTTGCAAAGGGAACGATATTGCCTTCTCCCTGATTTTTGTTGTACTCCACGCGCCGCCAAATCGGGCAGTCCAGCATTGTTCGTCTGTCCATTTCACGTTCGAGTCAGCAAAAGTTGGAACACGAAAGGTAAAAACTAAACAGCTCAGTCAAACACTGTCACGACTGTCACATCAGTGTCACAAGCTAGCAGAAAGCAGAGCGATCTCTGCGCCGCAGAACCAATCCGCCATACTTGCGGCGCAAACTTTAACGCGGCGTGTTTGAAGAGCAGGCCGGACGGACTGACCGCCGCTGGATCAGACTACAATTTTAGCTACCACTGACTACACTACTTGTGGTGCACTAGGTAAAGACTAGTTAAAGGCTAAGCCGAGATCCCACAAGTAGTTACAGATTTTCCAAAGTTTGGGAGTGTGAGAGGTCCAACTCTCTATCTATTGATCATGAGAGTGAAATGAAAAATGCAATCTTTCTCTCAATTCTTTACAGAAATATGTAAGTCAGTGCCAGGTGAAATCACCTGCTGACTGTACCCGACCCTCTCAAATTTGGCCTAAAATAATTTTAATTGGTTGGTTTTGACTTAAAACCAACCCCCTTTTCTTTTCTTTTTTTTTTTTTCTCAAAGCTATTTTGAAAAAGTTAGAGGATGGGTCCAATTTGAGTAGGTTTTCACGGCTTTTTAGTATTAGGTTTTAAACCTGTTGGAAAAAACCTTCTCAGTTGTATGCAGAAAGGTTGTGGGGGTTGACATCAGGTTAACTAGGGGTAAGGAAGAGACAACAACCCTGGGACCTCACTTGGATCCATTATTACAGCCCAGCTCGAGAAACTAACTTTAGAGCGTTTCGAAGAAATGTGTATAAAATTTATTTTGAGCACATTCTATCTTTTTTTTTAAATTTCTCTCTGTCTTAAGTTTAAGGCTTACAAAACAACATATCAAAAGATTGTGATGAGTATTTTTGATATAAGGAAAGCGAAGCGAATACCGTATCACAAAGAGCAAACTAACATGCAAATTAAGAAACATTGGTCTAATCCACTGTGATGATGACTGCCATCAGTTTTTATTGTATCATTTAATGTTCTTTAACACAAAGGAATATGATCAGATCGTTTTTAATTTTTTCTGAACCTTTTTTTTATTATGACTTTCTTGTAAATTTTTCTATAACAGAAAGACAAGGTTAGATAATGAGAGCTCATTATAATATACCAGCTGTCAATACACACAGCTGTAACTCTGATATGTTTTTCTCATGGTATCGTAATTTTAAAGAGCTCTCATTCTCTTGACTTGTCTTTCTGTTATGGAAAAATTTACAAGAGAGTCATAATGTAGAAGAAAAGGTTCTGAAAAGTTGAAAATTATGTAATCAAATACCTTTGAACCGCAGAAGCTAAAGAATATTAAATGATAATGAGAACTGATGGCAGTTATCATCACAGGAGTTTAGATCACTATATCTTAATTTGCGTGCTAGTTTGGCCCTTAAGTGCACTGTCAGTGATACGGTATTTGTTTTGCTTCCCTTATATAAATAGTATCCATCGCAATTTTTTGATATGTTGTTGTGTAAACATTAAGCTTAATTTTAAGACTCAGAAAGAAATTTTAAAACATGTGAAAGGTGCTCAAAATGAATTTTAGACACATTTCTTTGAAGGGTTTGAAAGTTGGTTTCTCGAGATGGGTTGTAAAGACTCCAACAAAGGTCTCAGGGTTGTTTTCTCTTCCTTACCTGCTTGATGTCAAACCCCAGAACCACTCTACATACATCTGAGAAGGTGTTTTGAAACACATTTAAAACATATGACTAAAAGCCATTACAAACTATTCAAATTGGACCCATCCTCTAACTTTTTAAAAATAGCTTGGGAAAAAAATGAGGTTTGGTTTGGGGTCAAAACCAACCAATTAAAATTATTTTAGGCCAAATTTGAGAGGGTTGGGTACAGTCATCAGGTGATTCCACCTGGATTCGCTCAAATCTATAAATAAGTTTTGAAGTAGGATAAAGAAAGTTTTGAAGAACTAGACTAACGCTGACAAAATTTTCTTTTCATTAGCAGCTTGTAAATAAGGTAAGGCTTGGGTAACAATCCAAAAATAGTGGTTTAAAAAGTGTTGGGGATCAGGATGAAAATCTATTCTGATCAAACTGAATCTACATAGTTAGACCTCAGAAATATTCTCAACAACAGTTGACCCAAGGAGCTCTCCAAAGACTTAACTTGAAAAGATTCTTGCATGAACTGTTTTATACTACACCTCAATTAGAGACAAGGAATCAAAGAAATATTTCAAAGGGATGGCTATAGGAGCTTTAATTTCTCTGATCCATAACATCAATTATCATTCCAAGCCCCAACATTCTTGGTACCCACTTTTGGGATATTAGCCCAAGTCTTACCTTAAATTTAGTAAGTGCTAGTTAAAAAGAAAATTTAGTCAACACTAATCAAATTTTTTAAAGAATTTTTCAAAAGCTATTTTAAAGAGAAACATTTATCTGTAAAAAGTTGGGAGTGAGGTCCAATTCCATATTTAATTTAAATGATCAAGACTCAGGTGTCTCTCCTATGTTGGACCTCTAGGAGCTTACTAGTACACCGTCTCCAGGAACATCCTCTTGTTATATTTTTCATTGCTTTAGAGGTATTTGGAGGAAATATCAAGGATTTTGTTGTATTAAGTGGATGTGTCTGGCTCTTCCAAAAAATTTCAGAATTTCTTCCATTTTTTTTATTCAATTTTTTTTTTTTAAGTAGAAAAGCTTATGACAAATTTTATTCTAAGTTCCAGAATGGAACTTGTTGATGGTGACTATTGTCCCAGTTATTCTGCTCAGTTTGGCTTTGTTGCGAACACCAAGCCATCTGTTGGACCGGGTTCTTGACCAAACGGCTGCTTACTTCAATAAGTTATCAAGGCAGTTTTATGGAACACATCGTTTGGTATGGTATAGAAGTGTAGTTGTGGATTTTATCACCAGACGGGATATTAAACTTCAAAATTGTCTAGTGCAAGTTCCATCAATCTTGCAGTTTCACTTTTGAAATTTAAAATCCCCTCGGGTGACAAAACCCACAGATACACTACAATACCATGCCAAGAGATGAGCTCCATATAACTGCCCAGACAACTTTTTGAAATAAGCAGCCGTTTGGTCAAGAATCCTGTCCAACAGTTGGCTTGATGTTTGTAACAAAGCCAAACTGAGCAGAATAACTGGGACTGTGGCCACCATCAACTTCCATTCTGGAACTTGGAATAAAAGTTATCAGCTTTTTTATTTTTTAAAAAGCAAATGAATAATATAGTGTAAACAATTCGGAAATTTAGTGGAAGCGCAAGACACCACTTGATACAACAAAATCCTTGATATTCCCTCAAAATACTTTTAGAGCAATTAACAAATAAAAAGAGGGTGTTCCTGGAGTGCACGTTTTAGAATATACTTGGGCCCCTGACTCAGTGAATATTATAACAGATACCCCATTCACCCTTTTAAGACCTGACTTTTGAGGACATAGGGGTTTAAAAGGAAACTTTGGATTTCTATTTTTTTTAAAAGGAAAACACGTCAAATTGGCGAGGTAAAAAAGTAAGCATGTTTCATCGGGGAATTTAGTAATTAACCATTAATACTGATTAAACTGAAATTAGAAACTAAAAACACTTTTGTTTCTCACTGCATCCTGAAATCCCTATGCTACCCCACTGTGGTATGCCAGACTTACCTTTATCATTTAAAACAGCTAAAAATTCTCCGTCCGAGATTTGAAGCCCTTTCGGAGTCTTCGTGCACTTCTTCATTATTAAAGTTGAGGAAGCCGACAGCAAGGAGCAAGAACGAACCAACAGTGACTAACTGCGACCTGCGACTGCAGCCGGCTAGCAAGGTGGCTCCTCCCCCACCGCCGGGCCGTGCCCCCTCCCTCCCTCCCTCCCTCCCTCCCTCCCTCCCTCCCTGCCTCCCTCCCTCCCTGCCTCCTTCCTTCCCCCACCTTTGCCTACTCCTGGGGACACCAGTGCGTCCGGCTATGGTGGCTGCCAGGGCTTGGGCATTCCCTGTCTCAATGCATCCGCGAAGTTTGAGCTCGGGGTGGGATGGGTGTGTCAGGACGGTAGGACCGCCGCGACTCCGGGGCCGCGGGCTCTCCTCCGGATGGCGCGCCCGGGCTGCGTGGGGGCAGGGGCGCCTGCTCCTTACGCTTGAGGACTGGGGCGCACGGGCAGGGCGGACGCCCACGACGGGTACCAAGAGTACCCGCGACACGGGATGGAATGGGTGTGTCAGGACGGTAGGACCGCCGCGACTCCGGGGCCGCGGGCTCTCCTTTGGATGGCGCGCCCGGGCTGCGTGGGGGCAGGGGCGCCTGCTCCTTACGCTTGAGGACTGGGGCGCACGGGCAGGGCGGACGCCCACGACGGGTACCAAGAGTACCCGCGACACGGGATGGAATGGGTGTGTCAGGCCGGTAGGACCGCGGCGGCTCCGGGGCCGCGGGCTCTCTCCTGGTGCAACGGCCGCTGAGATGAGGCCGGACAGAGGCAATCCCGCACCTGGTGTTTAAGGTCACTTGTACCTGGAGAACGCATAATCCCGTAGTACGTATACAAATGTATAATGCCAAGTCAATTGCTTTTGATGCATTGTACTTACATTTGAATTAAATGAGAGTACCTCATCGCCTTCGAAGACTGTCTCAATTTGAACTTCAATTTCCACACTTTCCGCCACGACACTTTTATCTCGGATTAGCAATTCAATAAGAAATTTCAGGGAAAATGTGCGTCCTCATTCTGCTTTAAACGGCACTTCAAACGGGCAAAATTATCTGTGGTATGGTATTTTAACAATAATATCTCTCACTCGTCACACACTGCACTGGCTTGACTCTTCACTGTCGACTGGAGGCACTGAGGAGGCACTGTCGACTGGAGAGGAGGGAAGAAGGTCGGGCCCCCCGACCCCTCACACACACCAACACGACATCATACCCCCAACCACCGGCCTGCGGAGGGCGCTCAGAGCTGGCCGTGGGTTTGAGGTCTGTTGCTCTTTCCTGGTAAATCGATGCAAAACGCTGTCTGCCTGTGCATCTGTGCACGCCGCTCGAGTTTTTTTCTTCCAATGTATCAAGCACTTTATGGCTCTGTCTAAATGTGACAGGCCCAGGTGTCATGTTGCACGGCTGAGCTGCGGCGGCCGGACGAACGAGGAGCCATGCGAGGAGCTAGGGGTGGGGGAGGGGGAGGGAGGAAACAAAGTAAAAACTTGGACCTAAGGCTCAATTAAATTACCCAAAGCTGAAGTTTTGTACACTTGTAGAGTTGTGTGTGCTGAGAATCCACTCAAAACCCTGTACTAACCGACAAATTGAACATAAAGGGCGGAGTGGAGTGCACTGTCTCAGGTTTTAGGCCGCTGCTTGCAGCGCTGCAGACGGCAGACCTCCTTGACTTGACTTGAGAGAACCAGGCCACAATTGACCCAAGGTTGTTCACCCCCCAATAAAATAGTGAAGGATGATTTCGCGCTTATTCGGTGCCGGGGACCGGTGCGGGTGGCGGGTAAGCGTGACTGAACGCGCGTTGTGGGTCGGCGCGGGGTGGGGCTGGGACAGGGCGGCGCGGCGGTCAACCCTGCAAACCCAGCTCCGCCCTTACGTAGTTTGTTTTTGTTGTCATTTCTCGAGTTCATTTCTCGACGCCCCTACCAGGGACGTAATTAGGGCTGGTGAAAGGGGGGGGGGGGGGCCTTCGCGGGTTCTGCTACCGCCCCCGCCCCGCCCCGCCCCGCCGTCCCGCCCTGCCTCGCCCTGCCCCGCCCTGCCCCGCCTCGCCCTGCCCCGCACGGCTTGACGCGGCCAGCGGGCGCTACTCCATCCTCGTCGCACTCATGGGGCACGGCCATGCCCGGCATAGGCCACCGCCATAGCTGCGACAAGGACGGAAGTAAGAGAGCGATCCGCTGAATCTGTCGCCTGGTTGGGCGGGGCGGCGCGGGGCGGCGCGGGTCAGCGGTGGAGCACCGTAGGACGGCGGCACCTGACCCTCAGAGTCATAAAACTGCTGCAGTGCAGCCCAGGAAAGGCATGCACCAGATGGTGGAATGGGCCGGGCTGGGGCTCGCCCAGCAGGGAGGAGCGGGGGAGTTCGGATAATGGGAGGCGGGCGACGGACGATGCCGGTTCTGCGCATCCACGGCACGACCGTCATCGCCGGTCAGACCCGGGTGAGGAGGGAGGGGGGAAGTGAACATCCCGCCACGCCGAGCCTCGACGCTGCTCTCTCAGTTCCGCCGGCCCGGGGCCCCTTTGTCTCAAAAGGGGCTGCGTTGCGCTGCAGGATGTGTACACATGTCGCCCGGGCCAAGGCGAGCTAAACAAAAAAAACGGTAAAATATTGGAAAGAAAAGGCGTCAATGAGCGGAGAGCTTGCCCGTCCTCGGACCCTTGTCACGCGCATGCTGTAATTCAGCTCGGGCGTGACGCGAGAGACGCCCGCAGGACACTCATAGAAATAAGCTGGTGCTGGCGGAGGGGGGGGGAGAAGGGGCCGGGGGGAAGGGGGGTCGGAGTCTGCACTATTTCAGAACGAACGTATCGCGCCGCGCAAACTGCCCATAGTGGCCTCAGCCGTCTGATTCAGAAGATCGCTTTCTCACCTCTGTCCTTGTCGCACTCATGGCGGTGCCCCATGTGCCCACCCCCGCGCGCGCGCTCGCTGCTGCAGCAGCCAGGGAAGGGTGCCGGGCCGGGCCGGGCCGGGCCGGGCCGCGGCGCGCGCGCACACGCACACTAGTCACTAGCCCAGCTAAAGTTGGTCCTGGCTGCAGCGTATGGGACACCCTGAGGGTTTCAAAGGAGGGTGTCCCCGGAACGCGCGGCCCGGAAGTTTTTCAAACCGTTTGAGCCCCTCTAGCAGGTACAATACTCCAAATGCAACGTCGCTCACCGCGCAATCCCGTGTGCGGCCTCGCCAGACTGTTCAGCAAACTCAAATTCAAACTTCTGAGTAGGGTGAAGGCGAACAGAGATGGCGGCCGGCTAGAAGCGGGGGCGCGGTGCGAGGTCGCCCTGGGGGAGCGTCCCCGCGGTGCTGTGGACGGCGGTTGCGGCTCGTTCGCAGCTGCCGCGGCTTGAGAAGCTGACAATTCAATCGCAAATAACATGTTGGGGCGAATTGGCACATAGGGTAGAAACTACAAGTAACATCAGCACGGCCACACTAACGGGCTGTGTACTATTTTGTGCAAAACTACGTACAACTGTGCACATACGTAGCTTACGCACAATATCGTGATTTTGTACATAAATTACGCATAATTTCGTACGTAATTATGCACAAAATTGTACGTAAGTTACGAGCCAGACATAAAGAGAGAAACGGGCCCGACCGGGTCTTGGGCCTAGCTGAATCCGGACTGGTCCCGGTCCCGGGCTTTCATTGCGGGCCCGGATTGGGCCTGGGGGTCGGGCGGGTCACACTACTAAACCCTGGGCGGGGCGGGGGGGGGGGGCGGGGCGGGGCGGGCGGGGCGGGGCGGGCGGGGCGGGGGGGGTCCATTGATAGAACAACAGGGAATGTGCCGAGCTGTTTGTCCCCCCCCCCCCCCCTCCTACGCTCGGCCGTGCTAATGTCTGTCTGTTGCGGCGTGTCTTACTTAGCACGCTTCCGGCCTGATCACAGCACGACCTCCGCCTTCAAGATACGCCCCGCAACAGCCTAGTCGACTCGAGTCGACTTCTTGAAGAGAGAGGGGGGAGGGCACGCACGGCAGTATGGTGCCAGATAGTGCGGTATTCCGAAAATAAGGCGGATTTTTCATGCCTACAGGTAGGCAAAACGCACGACAACACCTACTTAATAAGATAGGACCCCTGCAAGACTGTTCAGCAAAATCAAATTCAAACTTCAAAGTCAAAGCGCCTTTATTTACTAAAAGCAGGCGGCCACAGGCGGCCTAGAAGCGGGTGTGGCGCGGTGCGCGCAGCTCTGAGGCCGTCGCCCTGGGGGAGCGCGGTGCTGCCGGCGAGGGCCCGGACTGCTGTGGCTGGTCCGCCTCTGCTGGCGCGGCTCGCGGAGCGGGAGCAGCTGACAATTCAATCACAAGTGACGTATTGGGCCGAATCGGAATTCAAATTGTAGGCGCACTTTCCATATGACTTACGGCGGCCGACTCGCAGATAGTAGAGGAGGGCCGCCAACATCTCTGTCTTGCGGCCCGCCGTGTCCTCGGCATTACGGCTGCACTCCAGTTCCGCCTAAAGAGGTGCATAGTGTGAAAAGCACAGCGCGGCGCCTGCTCGCGCCATCCCGCCCGCGGGCGCACGTGTCCGGGGGACGCCGAGCGACGGAGGGAGAGGGAGGCGAGTGCTGGCGGGGCCCAAGTCGGGTCTGGACTCGGGACTAGCTTATTCTGAATATAGATAGCATCGCACATGAACCGCTGGAGGTGGAAGGGGTTCGGATAGGTAACCCGGCCCGCGTTAGCCCGTAGACGGGTAACGGCGGCAGACCGACAGGAAAACCGTTCACCTCGAGGTACGCCTCGCATTCCTCCCACAGGATGCTCGGCCGACGCGCCAGGCTGCGCCCTCGCGGTGACGCCATCTGTGCAGAGTGCAGGCAGTGCAGGCAGTGCAGGCCAGGCGCGGCGGACGGCAGAGGCAGAGTGGCAGTGAGGGGCTTGCAGGGGCCTTCCAAAAAGACTTTGAGCTGAGGCGTATGCGCACTCGCGAGTGGTCAAAGGGTACCTAGGCAACCCAACACTGCCGACTGCCGCAGTCTAGCCTCGCGCCCCCCGCTATCACCTCTCTCTCTTCACTGACTCACTCGCTCGTTAGGGGTCGTCCACAAATTACGACACGCATGCGACGGCCACACGCCTGTCAGGCGGTACCGTACGCGCAAGGGGCTGATCAGGCCTGACACTGGACTGCAGGCTCGCTTCCAGTCTGGCTGCGCCCCGCCCCGCCCCGCCCCGCCCCGCCCGCCCCGCCCCGCCCCGCCCCGCCCCGCCCCGGCCTGGAGAGCAAAGCTGTTTGTCCAGCCAGACGAGACCAGTCCAGTGAGCTCGTCCGGCCCGGCCCGGCCAGCCCCAGCCCCGCGGCCAGGCAGTGCTGGGCCCCAACGCGCCCGCTCTGCCCACTCCGCCCCACGGCGCCCCGCCCCGTGCCCCCAGGCCACGGCTGGCCACGGCGGTCACGCATAGCTGGCCCCGAAAGCCTGGCGGGCCGGGGCGGGGCGGGGCGGGGCGGGACGGGGCGAGGCGGGGGCGTGGCCGTCGAGAAGAGGGGCTTCCGCTGCCAACGACGCAACACTTGCAGGACTTGCAGGCGGCTCTCTGCAGCGTGCAAACAAACAGCCCCCCCCCCCCCCCCGGGGGGGGGGGGGGGTGTTGGCAAGCCAACAGCGCAGTGTAATTAAGTTAATATTCTAAAGTCATCCGCGAATTGTGTTTGCTGGCGCGCGCGACCGCGGCGATACTCCACGCGCGCGCGCGGCCCTGGCGTCTCACGTTCGGTAGCGAGCGATGCAGTAGTGGCACTTCGGGTCACCGGGTCGCCCTCCGGGGCGTCCCGAAGGGGCAGCCCTCGCGGCCGCTCGGGCCGTGCGGCCGGGCGGCCGTGCCCTGACCCGGGCTGGGACCTCCAGCCCTTCGCTCGCTCTCACTCGCTGCTTAGAAGTTAAGTCGCACACATCATTTTCATCCTCTTGACCTGTCCTCGGCTGCAGCTGTACTTGCAAAGTAAGTAATATATTTATATTCATATTAACCCTGTGTTCCGTCACTATCCTTTCCCACTCTCAACGGCAAGAGCATACATATTTAAATCTTTACGCGAACGCACTCTAGTCGTAGTGAACTCTGTAAATTTCTAGTCAACGGCCACGTGCATAGTCATAGCTTATAGTAAAGAGTAAAGAGTTCTACTACAGCGCCTCGCAGAGTACGGCGTCGCGCAGGGAGGTGGCGGTGGACGCGGTGGACGCTCTGGGCGACCGGCCGGGCTGCGGCGAGGACTTGGTCGTCTGGCGCGCCGAGATGGCCTCGGTCACCTTGACCCCGTCTTTGTCGTCCGCGGTCCTCCGGAGGACCTTGCGCACGGCTGAGGGCGCGGCCAGCGGCAGTGAAGCACGAGCACGAGCGTCGTCCTGGGCGACCTGAGCGGCGACGCCTCGGCGCTGGGTGCGCCGGCCGCCCTCTTGGAGCCGATCACATTTAATTTACAGTTTGGTTTAGATCATTTTACCGGCCGGCGGCGAGCAGTGCTGCCCGCCGCTCCCGTGCCTCCCTGTGAGTGCGAGAGAGACAGACAGTTCAGAGGCCAAGAAAGTCCAAGAATAGGCCAACCAATAATTCAATAACTAGGAGTACGTGCGGCAGGCACGTAGTGGCTGAGCGAAGCACTCTGGCTTTCTAATCAGCTAGGAAATAGATCTGCGTCCACCGATCAAGCCTCTCCGGGTTTGGCCCCTGGTAGGTAGACCACCCATTTTACGCATATGTCCCGCGGGATCACATAAACCCCCCGACACAGATCCAGTTGGTACAGAATTAGCGTTAGCAGAGCAGGGCGGCTCGCAGCACAGCGCGCGTGATACGCGAAATAGGCACTTCTCCTCGGCACTGTCCGCGCCTGGCCCTGGCCAGCGTGGCCAGGCCGGGCCAGCCTGGCCTGCGAGGCCCGCCGGGCCCGGCCCGGTGCAGCGCGCCTTAGCCTCCTGATGCACATCCAGTGCCCCACCGTGGGCACCGCGGCCGGGCCGGGGTAGTCTTCCCTATGCACTGTAGCATAGTTCAGAGCCACGCCCTGGCCTGCGAGGCCCGCCGGGCCCGGCCCGGTGCAGCGCGCCTTAGCCTCCTGATGCACATCCAGTGCCCCACCGTGGGCACCGCGGCCGGGCCGGGGTAGTCTTCCCTATGCACTGTAGCATAGTTCAGAGCCACGCCCTGGCCTGCGAGGCCCGCCGGGCCCGGCCCGGTGCAGCGCGCCTTAGCCTCCTGATGCACATCCAGTGCCCCACCGTGGGCATCGCGGCCGGGCCGGGGTAGTCTTCCCTATGCACTGTAGCATAGTTCAGAGCCCCGCCCTGGCCTGGCGCGGTCGTGGCTGCTCCAGCTGCCCCCCCCCCCCTCCCCTCCCCTGCCTCCCTCGGCTGACCCCACGCGGCGTGTCTTCGCACGCTTCCGGCCTGATAAAAGCACGACCTCCGCCTTCAAGTTCTGCCCCGCAACAGTCTGGCCGACTTCATGAAGTCTTGAAGAGAGAGGGGGGAGGGCACACCAAGCGCGGATCCAAGGGGGGGGGGGGGGGGGGGCAAAGGGTCAATTTTACACCTAGACCTTTGAAATTTTTTTCATGCATTCGTAATATTATTTAACGGGCGTCAAAAAAATCTGAGAGGTCTCGATCGCCTCCCTAATTTTAAAAAAAATCAAAAACTTATTTCGCCCATAAGGCCCTGTACATCATGTACATTCTGGATACACAAGATGGCGGCAAACACATGAGCGCTAGGGCTGCTGCATACGACGTATGGTGCCAAATAGTGCGGTTTTCCGAAAATAAGGCGAATTTTTTATGCCTACGGGTAGGCAAAACGCACGACAACATCCGCTTAATAAAACCGTAAATTTCAGAAAATAGTATTTTTGGCGGATTGAAATTTAATTTTGGGCGGATTGACCGCGTCTGGATCTGGCAACACTGTCAGCCGTGTTGCACCCCAGGGCCCCAGGGACCGACCACGGCTCACACACTCGACACTCGACACCGACCACACGCCCTCGTGGCAGTGAGGATGGAGACTTCGTGCAGTAAAGACGTGACGCGCCGCGTACAGCCCTCGAGTCCATTTTGTTTGCTTAATTCAAACTTGGTTTTTCAGGTAGTGCTTGGTAAGTAAGTATCGGCTTGTGCTCCCGAGTGTGTGTGTGTGTGTGTGAGTGTGTGAGTGTTGTTTCGAGGCAATATGTGAGCTGTGTTTCCATTCTTTGATTGCGCAATATGGCGTCCCACGAGGGGGCTAAGACGGCGCTCCGTCTTCTGCTTTGCTTTTCGTCGGTATAATCGCAGTTTTACGAGTCAAATTTGGTATCAGTGAATCGGTGTTGTTCCTGCGAGTGTCTGTGCAAAGTGCTGAGTCGAACGGTTACGGAGTTCGCGAGTTATTAGGGAATTTCTGATTCGGCCCTTGTCCGAGCGCAGCCCGTGGGCCCCGGCGGGCCTTCAACTTCAACTTCCCCGATGAGCCCTAATTTTTTTTAATGCAGTTCGAGTGTTTGACGCACAGCTCTGCATCCGAGGTGCTCCAGTGAAGTGCTACCCGGTACCAGCGGTTTGGCCTTCCCTCTGACGTCACTGGTGCTGTTGCGTGGCGTCGCTGCAGTCCCCCCCCCCCCTTCCCACGCCGCACCACGCCACGCCCGATGCGGGCACAAACCCTCACCCAAACTCCCAAACACCGTCGTTGGCGTAGCTATGAGTTCCGTTTCGCTCTGTCTCCCCCCTTCGGTTTGGGTGGTTCAAACTGTAGGAATTATAAGTTCTTTTCTTGTATTCGTGTTGGCGTAACCCGGGTCCTGCAGCCCCCGCTCCCTCCCCCCCGCCCGCAGGCCCGGGGAGGCGGAGAGGAGGGGGCCCCCGCCCGGCCGCCGGGCGAGTCGCACCAAGCCAGACACACCGCCCCCTCCCCGCTCATCTACGTCGAGTTTTGTTTTATTTTTTCTACGCATCCATAGCAACCCCGCTGTCCCCCGCCCCCACCCCCTGCAGCCCTGGGATCGCCGTGTGTGGAGCGGGCGGGGGAGGGGCCCAGCGGGGACTTCAGAGCGGGAGGGGACCGGGAAGGGGGGGGGGGGGGCATCACACTGTTCTCAATAATTTATCCTCTGTTTAATAATAATTTATTATCCCTTAGCCGCTGGCCCGGGAAGAGGAAGATTCAACTCGCAGAAGCCGGCGAGGCGCAGGACGCACGCCGGCACGCCGCCGCAGAGAGGAAGTGCAACGCTGATGTCCCCGTGGTCAGCTAGGTCAGCTATAACGCCCCGCTCCGCCCCGCGCCGCCCCGCCCCTCGCCCCCAAGAGCTGATGGCATTACCAAGTGGGGTTCGAAGTTCACAACAATATCGGTAAGCCTACTGCTTTTCTCCTGCCGCTATGACAGTTAGGAAATTAATTGACCAGTGATGAATAATGACTCGTGTGTCATATGAGGCACTAAACCTATATCATTGCGCTTCGATACACTCTCCAGGGAAAAGCACAGATACACTGGTACAGATGATTCACCTGTTGTTGCCTGCTTTAGACAACTCCGCGTCTCCATGACAGTACGAGGTGTAAAATAGCATGACCCTGAGCTTAGAGAAGTCTTCAGGGATTCCCTTTGGATGTCCCTCTTCTTTCTTTTTATTTTTTGCTTCAATTGGCGTAGTTTTCTGTTTTTCGGGGGAGGCCCGTCCGTCCGTGCCTCGCCGGGTCCATTGGCTGGGTCTCAAAGGTCCCCCCGGCCCTGACGGGGAGGCTGGCGGCAGCGCGGCGCGGACCCGGGAGGGCAGGCCGTTTGCGGCCCGGGCGGTTGGCCGGGGCGTTGTGTCTGTCTATGGCGGCGGGGCGTTAGCTGCTCAGGCTGCTCACGGGGCCATGAGAGTTGCACTTCCTCTATGTGGCGGCGTTAACTCCAGAATGAATCAGCTCTTTTCCTTCTTTTACCCTCCGGCTGTGAGTAGGACGTGCTCACAGCCACCAACAGAAAATTTAATATCATGAGCAGATCAGATAATTAAGGACGGCCGGCGTCCACGTGTCCACGCTGCAGTGGTCCTTGGCGTCCACGGCATCGGGCGGCGCCATGGCGGAGACATCCGTCCGTGATACGGTGCAAGAGGTGCAGTGTTCTGATTACAAAAACTTTAATTTCATTCATCAAATAATATAACGACTTGCTGCTCATAACCACACACTCCTGCTTTAGACAACAGCGCATCTTCCTGACAGTGGACAGTTTTACACTTGCAATGGTAGTTTATGGTGTGTCATTGATACTCCGAGTCATCTGAGGTCACAGATCAAAACTTATCGGTAGAGGCCTTTCATTACTTGGCATTACGCCTCCATCTGCTCTTAATTTAGTCTCTGCCTAATAATTATTTTTCCAGAATGGAAAAAGGGGGGGGGGGGCGCTCACTGCTCCTCATAGAGTAGTTGAGCTAAAGCCGGACAAGAAGAAATCAGTAAGAATTTTACAAGCAAGATGGCCGCCGTGGCTGGAGTCTATATCTATATATAAAAATATGCGTGCGTGTGAAGGAGTAGGACGAGGTGGCGGGAGGGGACCGGGAGGGGGGGGGGTGCAATACACTGCTCTCATTCAATAATCATTTTTTTTTCTCTTAGCCGATGGCCCGGGAGGTAACCACAAAGAGGATGTAAACTGCGCGTCTCCTTTTGGTCAGACGCCCCGCCCCGCCCCGTCCCGCCCCTCGGCCTGGACCCAGCGAAGCAAGAGCTGATGGCATTACCAAGTGGGGTTCGAAGTTCACAACAATATCGGTAAGTCTACAGCTTTTCTCCTGCCGCTATGACAGTAGTTAGGAAATTGATTGACCAGTGATGAAAAATGACTCGTATGGGGCGGGGCACTCAACATTGCGCTTCCATACACTCACTCTCACTCTCCAGGGAAAAACACAAAAGCACCTGGAGTAAAATAACAAGATAGTTTTCTATTTTTCGGGGGAGGTCCGTCCGTCCGTCCCTCGCCGGTGACACCGGGTCCAGTGAGGCGAGGGGCGGTGATTTTAGGGCGGCGGCGGGCCGTGGCGGGGCGTTTCGCGCTCGAGGATACGCGCAGTGAACATCCTCTTTGTGGCCAGCGTCCTGCCTCGCCAGCTCCTTCGAGTTGACTCACTACAATTGATCCTTGAATACCTAAATGGGGATGGTTCTTTTTTCATAGGTGAACTCGGCTGTGAGAAGGATGTGGTCACAGAAAATTTAGAGCGGGATATCTTGGATGAGTAGTGCTGCAGTCTTATTTGTTAGCGTAGGTAAAGGTACATCTTCAAGCTCTCCTGCCTACTATGCTCCAGTCTGGACTGTTCATACCAACTCTCATACCGCCTGGTAGGTAGGCAACACCTTGCCTGCAGTGCAGCTGCAGCAGGACGGACGGGGGCCTCCTGCTGGCCGACGCGTATTGCAGAGCAGTCTTCATCTTCATATTATTTATCATTTTTTTTATTGCCACTTAATTTACTGATGACAGAAGCTGCTGAGGTCACAAATAAATGCAATATCAGCCCATTCTTACTTGTTGATCAATTTCAAGTCGATACGAAGTACTTGTAAATTTAATTTTGCGATACATATCATAGAAAATTTTTGTGCTCACACACGGCGTACGGCGTAATCCAAAGGCGTGTGTAATCCTTGAGATGCGGTAAATGAGAGCACTCGACACGTGAAATGGGCCACAAACTGAGACTATGTTGCCTGCTTTAGACAACTCTTACAGTTTTACACTTACCGTACAGACGAGCGCAATGGTAATTTATGGTGTGTCGCTAGCCCCGAGTCAGCTGAGGTCACAGATCAAAACTACGCCTCCATCTGCTCTTAATGTAGTCTCTGCCTAATAATTATTTTTCCAGAACGGAAAGGGGGGAGGGGGTGCTGTTAATAATAATTTTTTTATCCCCTCTCAGACCCGGAACTTCAGTGAGCGAGCCATTGATGAAGATGGAAAGCTTTTTTTTGAATTCTTTTGTTTTTTTCATGTAAAATATCATACATAATACTGCCAACAGTATGCCAAATGTATTATTTTGCTGTACGTTATGAAGATGAATAAATATAGTCTGAACCTGTATTATATTTTATTCTTGCAAATTTAGGGAAATATTACCCAATTTAGATAAATCCTTGTGATGACTTTGCATTGTAAATTAGTCACTAAATTTTTCAACTTGTCGCCTGAGTCACTGTGATTGCACTTAATTAAATTAGTGAGTGCTTGAAACACGTAACTGGTTTACCTGTGTAATTTTTGTCTCAGATTCACCAAAGGAAAATTGAATTACTGGCTATAAATGTGATGTTGTTTACATGGCAGCATGCCCTTTGTGTCCGACACCACGGTCTGCCCTAGGAAAATTTGGCTGGGCTGGCGGGGCGGGGGCGGGTCGGGGCGGGGCGGGGTGCTGCCCGCCCAGCCCGCCCCGCCCCGGGGGTGCCCCGGGATGAGGGAGTGGCGGGGCATCTGGGGTAGACAGAGAGGCGATCACCGTGCGTGCGACAGAGACAGCTAGTGCTGTCCGACACCATTGCTTCGGCCCGGCCCGCTGGGCCCGGCCGGTCGGGCACATCCTGTCATAAAACATCTGCTCTCTTTTGTCTCGCAAGGGCGAAGGGCGTCCCACCCCGGCCCCGGCCTTCTCTCTGGGCCCATGGTGCAGCCAGTGCAACTGCGTTGCCGCCCGCTCCAACGCGGAGCTGATGCGGGGCGTTGGACGTTGTCTTTTGATAGCCCCTGTGACTTGTCAGATAGGCAGTCCCCCAGAAGAAGTATTGTTTGACGGGTTTGCCTACGCTACACATCACATGGGCTATGGTTAGTTCAGGCCCGCCGGGGTGATTAGCCAGCGTGGCGGCGATTCGTCCCTCATTCACGGGGGGAGCGCGGCCGGCCAGCGCGGGCCGCGGCGCAGGTGTCCTCGCGGCCCTATAGAATATCCACAGCGCGCCGTAGCTGACATCCCCGACGACCCGCGACTTGGTAGGGCAACCCGCGCCCCGCCCCGCCCCGCTCCACCCCGCCCCGCTCCACCCCGCCCCGCTCCACCCCGCCCCGCCCCGCCCCGCCCCGCCCCGCTCCGCCCCGCGGGGCTCTCGTACAGGTTGTGCGTGGTGACTTGATGTTTGCAGTCGAGGGGATAAGCCGGGCGATTCGTCCCTCATTCACCGCCCCCAATAAAAGCCCTGCCCATTGTTTAATTAGCCTCTCTGTTCTCTGGGACTCGACGAGGCCGGAGGAGAATTGTGTTTCGGAGAAGAGGAGTGTCGGTGTGGGGCAGGCAGAGAGGGGTCAGGTAGCGGAGTGAAGGTGGGTGGATCCCGCGGTGCTGACGCACGCCGCCTCTTGGGGGGCGGCGGCGCGGCGGCATGTTTGTCCCTTTCAGCAGCAATCAGCGAGGCATATTTCCTAGAGACAGAGACGGGCTGCACTCTCCTTCTGCGCCCCTCCCCCTCCCCCCTTCTTTCAGCTCCACCCGGGCTGCAGGTCAGTACCGGGTGACCCCCAAGACTCAGTGGCTCATTGTCGCGCCATGGGGGGGGGGGGGAGCTGTTTGTTTGCACGCTGCAGAGAGCCGCCTGCAAGTCCTGCAAGTGTTGCGTCGTTGGCAGCGGAAGCCCCTCTTCTCGACGGCCACGGCCACGCCCCCGCCCCGCCCCGCCCCGCCCCGCAAGCTCGCTTCCAGTCTGGCTGCGCCCCGCCCCGCCTGCCCGCCCGCCCTGCCCGCCCCGCCCCAGCAAGCCTGACACTGGACTGCAAGCTCGCCCCAGCCTCAGCACTGACGCTGGACTGCAAGCTCGCTTCCAGTCTGGCTGCGCCGCCCGCCCGCCCCGCCCCGCCCCAGCAGCCTGACACTGGACTGCAAGCTCGCTTCCAGTCTGGCTGCGCCGCCTGCCCGCCCCGCCCCGCCCCGCCCCAGCAAGCCTGACACTGGACTGCAGCTCGCTTCCAGTCTGGCTGCGCCCGCCCCGCCCGCCCCGCCCCGCCCCGCCCCGCCCCAGCAAGCCTGACGCACTGGACTGCAAGCTCGCTTCCAGTCTGGCTGCGCCGCCCCGCCCCGCCCTGCCCCGCCCCAGCAGGCCTGACACTGGACCGCAAGCTCGCTTCCAGCCTGGCTGCGCCCTGCCCCGCCCCGCCCCGCCCGCCCCGCCCCGCCCCAGCAAGCCTGACACTGGACTGCAGGCTCACTTCCAGTCTGGCTGCGCCCCGCCCCGCCCCGCCCCGCCCCGCCCCCGCAGGCCTGACACTGGGCTGCACGCTCGCCTCCAGGCTGGCTGCGCCCCGCCCTGCCCCTGCCCCGCCCGCCCCGCCCCAGCAAGCCTGACACTGGACTGCAAGCTCGCTTCCAGTCTGGCTGCGCCCTGCCCCGCCCTGCCCCCCGCCGCCCCAGCAAGCCTGACACTGGACTGCAGGCTCGCTTCCAGTCCCGGCTGCGCCCGCCCCGCCCTGTCCCGCCCCCCGCCCCGCCCCAGCAAGCCTGACACTGGACTGCAAGCTCGCTTCCAGTCTGGCTGCGCCCTGCCCTGCCCGCCCCGCCCCGCCCCAGCAGGCCTGCCACTGGACTGCAAGCTCGCTTCCAGTCTGGCTGCGCCCCGCCCCGCCCCGCCCCGCCCCGCCCCGCCCCAGCAAGCCTGACACTGGACTGCAAGCTCGCTTCCAGTCTGGCTGCGCCCCGCCCCGCCCCGCCCCGCCCCAGCAGGCCTGACACTGGACTGCAAGCTCGCTTCCAGTCTGGCTGCGCCCCGCCCCGCCCCGCCCCGCCCGCCCCGCCCCAGCAAGCCTGACACTGGACTGCAGGCTCGCTTCCAGTCTGGCTGCGCCCCGCCCCGCCCCGCCACACCCCGCCCCGCCCCCCCCCAGCAGGCCTGACACTGGACTGCAAGCTCGCTTTCAGTCTGGCTGCGCCCCGCCCCGCCCCGCCCCGCCCCGCCCCAGCAGGCCTGACACTGGACTGCAAGCTCGCTTCCAGTCTGGCTGCGCCCCGCCCCGCCCCGCCCCACCGCCCTGCCCGCCCCAGCAGGCTCCGACACTGGACCGCAAGCTCGCTTTCAGTCTGGCTGCGCCGCCCCGCCCGCCCCGCCCCGCCCCGCCCCAGCAGGCTCCGACACTGGACTGCAAGCTCGCTTCCAGTCTGGCTGCGCCCCGCCCCGCCCCGCCCCGCCCCGCCCGTCCAGGCCTGGAGAGCAAAGCTGTTTGTCCAGCCAGACGAGACCAGTCCAGCGAGCTTGTCCGGCCCGGCCCGGCCAGCCCCAGCCCCGCGGCCAGGCAGTGCTGGGCCCCAACGCGCCCGCTCTGCCCGCCCCGTGCCCCCAGGCCACGGCTGGCCACGGCGGTCACGCAGGCACGCATAGCTGGCCCCGAAAGCCTGGCGGGGCGGGGCGGGGCGGGGGGGATGCGAGCCGCCGGGCCGGCGCATGCGCTGTGCACTGCACCGGGGGACACAAAATATGGTCAGGGCTGGTTTGAGATCACTACCATTACGCGACGCGGGGCGGGGCGGGGCGGGGCGGGGGGGGCGAGGCGGGGGCGTGGCCGTCGAGAAGAGGGGCTTCCGCTGCCAACGACGCAACACTTGCAGGACTTGCAGGCGGCTCTCTGCAGCGTGCAAACAAACAGCTCCCCCCCCCCCCCCCCGGGGGATGGGGGGGTGTTTAAAGAGTTCTACTACAGCGCCTCGCAGAGTACGGCGTCGCGCAGGGAGGTGGCGGTGGACGCGGTGGACGCTCTGGGCGACCGGCCGGGCTGCGGCGAGGACTTGGTCGTCTGGCGCGCCGAGATGGCCTCGGTCACCTTGACCCCGTCTTTGTCGTCCGCGGTCCTCCGGAGGACCTTGCGCACGGCTGAGGGCGCGGCCAGCGGCAGTGAAGCACGAGCACGAGCGTCGTCCTGGGCGACCTGAGCGGCGACGCCTCGGCGCTGGGTGCGCCGGCCGCCCTCTTGGAGCCGATCACATTTAATTTACAGTTTGGTTTAGATCATTTTACCGGCCGGCGGCGAGCAGTGCTGCCCGCCGCTCCCGTGCCTCCCTGTGAGTGCGAGAGAGACAGACAGTTCAGAGGCCAAGAAAGTCCAAGAATAGGCCAACCAATAATTCAATAACTAGGAGTACGTGCGGCAGGCACGTAGTGGCTGAGCGAAGCACTCTGGCTCTCTAATCAGCTAGCAAATAGATCCGCGCGTCCACCGATCAAGCGTTTCGGGGTTTGGCGCCTGGAAGATAGACCACCCCTTTTACGCATGTGTCCCGCGGCATCACATGAACCCCCGACACAGATCTAGTGGGTGCAGGAGTAGCTGTAGCAGAGCAAGGCGGCTCGCAACACAGCGCACGCGATACGCGAAATAAGCACTTCTCCTCGGCACTGTCCGCGCCTGGCCCTGGCCAGCGTGGCCAGGCCGGGCCAGCCTGGCCTGCGAGGCCCGCCGGGCCCGGCCCGGTGCAGCGCGCCTTAGCCTCCTGATGCACATCCAGTGCCCCACCGTGGGCACCGCGGCCGGGCCGGGGTAGTCTTCCCTATGCACTGTAGCATAGTTCAGAGCCACGCCCTGGCCTGCGAGGCCCGCCGGGCCCGGCCCGGTGCAGCGCGCCTTAGCCTCCTGATGCACATCCAGTGCCCCACCGTGGGCACCGCGGCCGGGCCGGGGTAGTCTTCCCTATGCACTGTAGCATAGTTCAGAGCCACGCCCTGGCCTGCGAGGCCCGCCGGGCCCGGCCCGGTGCAGCGCGCCTTAGCCTCCTGATGCACATCCAGTGCCCCACCGTGGGCACCGCGGCCGGGCCGGGGTAGTCTTCCCTATGCACTGTAGCATAGTTCAGAGCCACGCCCTGGCCTGCGAGGCCCGCCGGGCCCGGCCCGGTGCAGCGCGCCTTAGCCTCCTGATGCACATCCAGTGCCCCACCGTGGGCACCGCGGCCGGGCCGGGGTAGTCTTCCCTATGCACTGTAGCATAGTTCAGAGCCACGCCCTGGCCTGCGAGGCCCGCCGCAGCCGCAGCGCAGCCGCAGGGGGCGGCGCTGGGTGCGCCCTCCGCCCTCTTGGAGCCGATCACATTTAATTTACAGTTTGGTTTAGATCATTTTACCGGCCGGCGGCGAGCAGTGCTGCCCGCCGCTCCCGTGCCTCCCTGTGAGTGCGAGAGAGACAGAAAGTTCAGAGGCCGGTGGAGGGGGGGGGGGGGGAGGTACCAGGAGCCCCGAGCCCCGCCCGAGCGCAGCGGCTCCGGCGGGGTCTTCACGCCTTCAATTTCAGTCGATTTCATGGCAAACGGTTGGAGGTGCCAGAAATTTGAAAAGAACAGCGTGGAGGTGAAGGATGAGCGCAGTTTACATTTGACGATCCAATCCTACCATAGCTCATATTTGAATCAGCATAAAAAATGGAGTTGTGAAACCCTGGGTAGGAGTTATTACGTTCTAAGTTGGTTTTCCAATTAACCCATAGTTCACAAAAACAAGTAGCTGGATGATCCCTAAACCCAAACCCATACTTTCAAAAAATTTTCCTTTGGCCTCGAGCCCTGCTAAGGGATATTTAGTGATATTTTACCCTTCCCGACCAGATCCCAAGACCACCATTTTGAACCTTGATCGATTTAGCCGAGAATGATCCTACCTTAAGGAAAGGGACTGAATCGTTGAAATATGTTGTACATGTTGTAATGCTTCAT
This sequence comes from Frankliniella intonsa, assembly GCA_033675135.1. NCBI lineage: Eukaryota > Metazoa > Arthropoda > Insecta > Thysanoptera > Thripidae > Frankliniella > Frankliniella intonsa. The sequence continues at coordinate 1,964,974 of JAWJED010000029.1, read as the reverse complement.
TTTGCACATATGTTATTCTTTATTAAAACTGAACCAGTAAAATAAAACCAAATATTGCATACAGAGTGGCATGTTTTTTAAGCAGATAGACAAGAGGCAAGTCTAAATGCAGACAGCTTTAATCTTTAAGCCAGGAATATTGACTGACTATTTCTCTTCGTCGATCACCATAGTCATACAGAATTTCATCAGATGGATATATATCTTTGGATGCATATAGAATTAAACGAACGCCTTGTTGTGAACAGACAACCTTTTTCATAGATGCATTGGGATTCCTTTGAGAATGATTGACTAGACGAGCTTTCCTCTTAATCTGCTCCGAAGTGGCATCAATGCTGGAATAACAAATTTTACATTAAGTGACATCTGCTTAAATATTATGATGTTGTCAGACATTCACATTAATTATTTACCAGTAACCTCTCCCGTTGTGATGATAATAAAATAAATATGATCCAGATTCAATGGGCAAATACTTTTCCCGTCGAATACCTTCAGATTTGGACACTGTCTCACCAACATATTCAAGTAAAGCTGAACCCTTCTTGAAGTGCTGGGTGGCAATTACGCCACGGCCTTTATCTGGTAATGTTTTCACCTGGAAATTTTAATAACTATTAATAGATAGAGCAACCAATACCCTAACCATGTTTAAAATGAAAATATGTACATACCTCTAAGCCAGATTCATCTGCTTCAAGGATTCGTAAAGGAACATGATGTAAGGGCCAGGCATCTTTTCTGATGCCTTTGACACGGCATGAGCGACGTGGTTCTTGGGGTGGAGCAGCACACAACTGGATGCGATATAGCCTTCTCTTTAAACTAAAAAAGTAGATAGAAAATATCACCATGTAAAACTTGACTTTGAACAAAATTATGATGCATTCAATATGGATATTCTATGAACAAATATTATGAGACAACTTACTTTAATATTTTTATTCTATGGGCTACACTTGGTACAAAGTTCTTTTTTCCTTTCACTGTCTTCAATCTAAGTCTTCTGGTCATTTTTTTACTGTTTTTTACACTTTAACTTCTAAAGCCTACTGTGTTCAGAACGAGCACTGTGCTCAACACTGCAACATGATTATAGGTTTCATATGATATTGAGATGTTTCTTTTAAGCTAAACTTCATGATTAAAATGTTAGTTTGATATTTATTACAAATGTTTTTACCTTTGACTAATGTTTTTGCTGTTAGATTTATATAATAATTCCTGAGCGAAAACTAAACAAAAATATGTAATTTGAATCTGAATGAAAATTTAAATGCTCAGCTAAGGGTTTAAGGAGCGGAGTGACGCCGAAATGTAAACATTCCAAATCACTCCACTTTTAATAATAATATTTTAAATGGTTTACACAGAAACAAACACTTACAGTTCCCCGCCGGCCAGTTTGGCGCGTAATTTGAAGGAGCTGTGCAGAACTCCCTTATATTGTAACAAATTAGGTATATAATTTGTAATGAAAAAAGGCACGTGTATGTTTGATATTGTTGTGTGGACCTGTTTACACCCCCCTGCGAACGTCCTTTATGCACTCAAGTAAAAATAATATTAATAATTTCATTTTAAAATCACTGTGCATCCGCACACTATGTTAGTTCCGGACCTTCCCGTTGAGCGCTCTGGCTCGGAGTGGTCGAGCTCGAGCTGGTCGAGCAGAAGACAAGAAGATGGTGGCGTAGCGTAGCGCGGACCCATAACAAAACTAGAAGGATCTTTGTATTTTCTTTAGCGGCGGCTCAGCCAACAAATAGATATATTTTTAATTTATTTTCTTTTCTTTAGCGGCGGCTCAGCCAACTAGGTTCGCCACAAATAGATATATTTTTCTTTTCTTTTCTTCTCTTTTCTTTTCTTTAGCGGCGGCTCAGCCAACAACATAACCTGATATCAAAACCCTCTTAAATGATCGTTTTAAAGTCGTCACCGGATGGATTTCTGTCTGAATTTCGTATTATAATATAGTTGAAGTATTTTTCAGGATTGCTGCAACATGGAAAGACTTAGGTCAAAGTCCAAGAATAGGCCCAGGAAAACACAGTGGAAATGTTGTGTTCCACTGTGCGGTGAGAAGAAAACCTCGGATAATCATCTGCACTGCGTTCCCCAAGATGAGAAACGCCGAAATTCCTGGGGATGTGCCTTGGGTATGAATTTGAAGCCATCACATAGAGTTTGCAGTGACCATTTCAAAGAAGAGGATTATATCCCAACTAGTAAGTCAGCATAGCCAGTCTTTACTAATAGTCACTTTCTTAATCTTTACTGAAACATCATTTTCCTACAGGTGGTTGTGGCTTACGACCCAATTTGAAACGAACAGCCATTCCAAGTTCTGTTCCTGTTCCCGTTCAAAGTGTGAATGACGTAATTGATGAAGACGAGATGCTCAGAAGACGAGAAGCTCTCAAGGAACTTGAAGCAGTACCTTCTCATATGACGGTATTTCCTGAGGTGTGTACAGTTATACTACGTGATATAAGTTAAATTATTTGCACACTCAGCAAAATTTACGTCAATTTATACTGTTGCCAAAACTCTCAGGATCTGCCTGCACTTAAAGAGGAAGCAAGAAATTTATTGTGCTGTATATCTTCGAAAGAGTGCTGCTTATTTGTTGAAAGTTACATAGAAGATTCAAGAAATGAACATTCATCAGTATTATTGGATGGGGGGTTGGGACCGTTTCACCTGTTTCCTGACATGGCAAGTATATATGTTTGTGGTATTGGTTTCAGAGTCACAAAACCAAATAATCTAAAACTCATTCCTTATTAACAGACTAATGAATTGTACAACATTTTGGAAATGTATACAAAAAACAGAAATGTTTCACCGCGGTTGAAGTTTGGAAAATTATTAACAGAAGTAAGTTACCCAGATCACCCTTTGTGTGTTTAACATTAGTACAGTCAGAATTATATTTTCCCTGTTCCAGGTTATAACTTGGTCCATTCAAAAGCAGAGAAATTGTACATGGAAAGAGGCTAGTGACTACTTTGAAGAAAGAAACCAAAAGATTGAAATATGTTACAATAAATAGTTAATGCTTTATCCTAATTCACAAGGCCATTTATTAAATCTCATGAATAAGTTCCTCACCTGGCCTGAAAAATTTTAAGTCTTACCAAACAAATGATGCAGGACAACTGAAATGTTTGTGCAGTTGTAAGGTCAAGGTCCTGACAAGGCTTTACACACACTTCACACAGGTCCTTGTCGGGACGCGGGCAAGCTCCACTATGTTAGTTCAAGATTGGGACACAAGAAGCACTGTTGCACGGAAGACCACCATTATTTAAGGGGGGTTTAAAGTCTTTAAATTAAATTTCTTAAAAAATATGGAGATAATTCCCCCCCCCCCCCCCTTTCTCTAGATGGCAATGATCAAAATGGGAGTGAAAATTGATTCTCTGTAAGTCACTGAACTAAAACACAATAATAGATTGTAGGTCTGGAGCCATCTTCATGGTCCCAGACACCTAAGCGAAGAGACAACGAACTTGATTGTCTTACTAAAACGTTTGTGCGCACCATTTCTCCAGCATTGTTGTACTTGAAATTCTGCCACAAGGTTTTCCTGAATCAGAATCAAAAGGACTACAGTTTGACACAGGGGTTTTGTTGTTGTTTCCAAAACAAAGAGTTCTGATATTCACCTCACCACTGTTTTTTTCAGAAAAATGTTCAGATTTTTTTAAATGGATTAATTATACTAAAATTTACTCGCCCTTAACATTGCCAACCATTTCCCTGCAATAATATTTCCCGATTCAATTTCCAAGCGGTACTGCTCATCCCAAAGAGCTCTACGCTTGGTTTAACATCACATTCTGCGTTTTCAGATTATTTAGGGACTCAAGGAAAATTTCATAGTACCTCATCATTTATGGGCTTATTAATGGCAAGAATCACAGACAGTTAAGGTGGAACCCCAATGGGACACAAACATCAACCCATCATTTCGGAATTTCGCGTTCACCAGCACAGACCAAGTTTGGTAATGGAATCGAGGTTGTTCAGCAATGCCACAAAAAATATTTTTACTCATTGGTTGGATATTTTGGTGTCTCAAGAAGAATGTACTAAAAATGATGGGTACTAATGGGTACTTTTCATTAGGAACCAAACCATCTTCAAAATTTGTAAAAATTAATTTATTGCATTGCTGTACAAATTATATTTCATTAGCAAACTAACAGTGATACTTGCCAATGTAAACATGTATTCATTACAACAGCTAATATCACATTCAGACAGAGTGTTAACAAGTGACTATTACTCATGCCCACATAAAACTTAATAAAAAAAGTTTCAAGATGTAATCCGTGATAGGTCCCGACCCAGTCCCTACACACACACACACACAATCCTCGCCGGGACCGCAGCGCTTGACTCAAATGAGTAAAAATGGGGAAAATGTCGCAAGTATAGGGGTGGGGAGAGGGGGGGGTGGGGAGAGGGGGGGGGGGAGCAAAGCCGCGGACTTTACACAGGTGAATGGCCCGCCTAGCATGTTGCAGGTGGCCTACAGCCTGTTATTTCCAGGTGTGTGTTAGGATCCGTGATGGGTCCCGACCCAGTCCCTACACACACACACACGATCCTCGCCGGGCCCGCAGCGCTTGACTCAAATGAGTAAAAATGGGGAAAATGTCACAAGTATAGGGGTGGGGAGGGGGGGGGGGGGGAGCAAAGCCGCGGACTTAACACAGGTGAAGGGCCTGCCTAGCATGTTGCAGGTGGCCTAAAGCCTGTTATTTCCAAGTGTGTGTTAGGATCCGTGATGGGTCCCGACCCAGTCCCTACACACACACACACGATCCTCGCCGGGACCGCAGCGCTTGACTCAAATGAGTAAAAATGGGGAAAATGTCACAAGTATAGGGGTGGGGAGAGGGGGGGGGGGGAGCAAGGCCGCGGACTTTACACAGGTGAAGGGCCCGCCTAGCATGTTGCAGGTGGCCTAAAGCCTGTTATTTCCAAGTGTGTGTTAGGATCCGTGATGGGTCCCGACCCAGTCCCTACACACACACACACACGATCCTCGCCGGGACCGCAGCGCTTGACTCAAATGAGTAAAAATGGGGAAAATGTCACAAGTATAGGGGTGGGGAGAGGGGGGGGGGAGCAAAGCCGCGGACTTTACACAGGTGAAGGGCCCGCCTAGCATGTTGCAGGTGGCCTAAAGCCTGTTATTTCCAAGTGTGTGTTAGGATCCGTGATGGGTCCCGACCCAGTCCCTACACACACACACACACGATCCTCGCCGGGACCGCAGCGCTTGACTCAAATGAGTAAAAATGGGGAAAATGTCACAAGTATAGGGGGGGGGAGAGGGGGGGGGGGGAGCAAGGCCGCGGACTTTACACAGGTGAAGGGCCCGCCTAGCATGTTGCAGGTGGCCTAAAGCCTGTTATTTCCAAGTGTGTGTTAGGATCCGTGATGGGTCCTGACCCAGTCCCTACACACACACACACACACGATCCTCGCCGGGACCGCAGCGCTTGACTCAAATGAGTAAAAATGGGGAAAATGTCACAAGTATAGGGGTGGGGAGAGGGGGGGGGGGGAGCAAAGCCGCGGACTTAACACAGGTGAAGGGCCCGCCTAGCATGTTGCAGGTGGCCTACAGCCTGTTATTTCCAGGTGTGTGTTAGGATCCGTGATGGGTCCCGACCCAGTCCCTACACACACACACACGATCCTCGCCGGGACCGCAGCGCTTGACTCAAATGAGTAAAAATGGGGAAAATGTCACAAGTACAGGGGTGGGGAGAGGGGGGGGGAGCAAAGCCGCGGACTTTACACAGGTGAAGGGCCCGCCTAGCATGTTGCAGGTGGCCTACAGCCTGTTATTTCCAGCTGTGTATGGGTCCCGACCCAGTCCCTACACACACACACACGATCCTCGCCGGGACCGCGACAAAACCACAATATTAGTTCAGACTAGGGCCACGGGGAGCGCTGCTCTCTAATACCTAAGTATTTAAGTCTAGCTGATGATAATGTGTGCGCTTTATAAGTGGAAGACTTGAGATCTGGGAGAAAAACGGGACTGCGTTAATGTTTCCGGTTTTGTTCCGCTTTTTAAAAATTATTATATTTAGAAGTTAGCAAGAACTTCACCTGAACGCGTTATTGTAATCAGCTTGCTCTTGTTGAAGTTAACGAAATAATTTTACAAACTTGCTTTAACTAACCAAGTAGCCACGTTGATTCTATAGAACTATAAATGAAAAGCGAATAATGAACTATAAGTACAGCATATATGTATCTTACATAAAACTCAGTTTTTTTCTGGTAATAGAAATATTTTAAGTCTAAAATTCCTTTTGTTTTTGCTCCACTAAGGCGCCAGCTCTAATTACTTTCGCAATGTTGGACGTGGTCAGAACATCGGTTGAAGTGACCCAGTTCTTATGGTCCCGACAGCGTTTTGTGTAATGTCGGTGGCTGGTCCCGTCAGAGACCCCTGTGTAGTGACCAGTTTTTCGAATCCATTTTATTAGTTACCTGTAGCTCATATGCTCACCATTTCTCGCACAAGTAATCCTTGGCACAATATCATAATTTGTGATAAAAATAGCGCTCTAAAAATGACGTCTTATACATTTGGAAGCAGATTTAAGTAAGAGCACTGTCGGGACCGTTTCTGGTCCCGACAGTACGATGGTCCCGACGAGGACGCTCCGTGGCAAGGGTCGGTCCCGACAGCGTTGCGTGAACACACACACACACACACACACACACACACACAGCAGCGCCAGCGAACGGCCCGGCGCGGCGGTGGACGAGCCGGGCCCTCCCGTTGTCAGCTGCTGCACTTCGGCAGTGGCAGTTTGACACGGTCGGTGTACAGACTTTTATTGAACAAGCCACCCCCACCGCAGCAGTGGACTCCAGCCCCACCGCAGCTGTAGACTCCAGCCCCACCGCAGCTGTGGACTCCAGCACGGCCGCAGCTGAAGCCGTCACGAGCAGCGACGCGGCCACGGACCCAAGGCATTGCTGGAGGCCGGGGACTCCTCGGCCGTCCTGCAGTGCCCTGCCGACGGCAAGGCGCCTCCCCGCATTCCGCGAGGTGGCGGAGGAGCCAGAGTCGACGCTGTGGCGGTAAGCATAAGTTTAACATTTGAAACATCACCAAAATTGCACCAATGAAACAAAAAATTCTTCTCCTGAAAATTTTTGGTTTTTTGAGTTACGCACTTATGCTAGATGACCGGTGAGTTGTGTTCCTTGAACGCCGCGAAAGGCTTGTACAGAGAACGGCCCTGAATGAAGGGCCGGGGAGGGCAACTACCTGCGGTGGAGCGACCCTCGACGGGAGGCCCAGCGCGAGGCACGGAGACCCCAAGTCAATGGGGCCATCTGGTGGTGGCGTAGCGTAGCGCAGCGAATTGCTGTCGGACCAAAATCCACGATTTTCAGAGCCGTTCAAATTTTGATCTGAGTCACATATAAGGCACATTATTGAACAGATCACCTTCGGGCGGTTTCAATGAAAAAAAGAATGAAGGTCGTACCATATTTTTTACTTCAGGCATTCATTCGTGTAGAGAGCTGCATTTTATAAACGGAACTTGTACCTCATTTTTCAATGAGCGCATTTCCTTTGGCATAATCTAGCGTGTCTAGATAGTCAAGAGGAACATTCAAGGTCTGTCCCAACTCTGCAACAATCTGACTTAAAATTTGTCGTAAAACGAAAAAAATTAGATAGGTTTCTTCGTTTTCTTGTCGCGGATGCAATAGTGTGCCTCACAGTTTCGAACGATCAGAATTTAAAATAGTTGAACGTTATCAAGAGAGCCGATTAGTCACGGCGACCCTTCCTCTGCGAGAGTCGGCCAGCGGCGGGCCGCTGAGGGTCAGGTAGACGGAGGCGCCGGCTAGCCTGTCCCACCGAAAAAAACATTTCGAGGTACGGAGCTCAAATGATAGATTTCATCTAGAAATAGCCCTGTGCAAAGTTTGGGCTCGATCCGATGACGTTTACCCGGCCCGAATCGCGATTTTCTGTGAGCGCTTTAGTATAGCGCGCGCAGCGCTGCCATCTTGTCGGCGCTGCCGTGCGCGCACGGCGGGGTCACGGGCCATGACTCGGGCCTCAAGTGTGACCCTATGGGTCCTTCTTTCATTCCCTCACGACAGGACCGAACTCGCGACCAACTGGACGAGTCCAGGGGCCTAAATGTCCCGCTAGACGTCGCTCGCTACCTACGACAAACGCTGTGAAAATCATTATATTTTTTTGCACCGCAACAGAGCTAACACTGTCCTCTTTCAGAATATGTAGGGGTTGCCAGGTAGCGCCGTCGCGAACACCGCGAAATCAGGCGAAACATGGGCCAGGCGGGCCGGGCGCTGTTTGAAACGTAGCGCGCCAGGCGGGCCGGCTCAAGAGAGCTGTGGTGGGGGGAGCTGGGCCAGCGGGGATTGGCCGCCTCGCCCGTCGCGCTAAGGATCATACGGCGCCCGGCCTGCCCGGCCCACGTTTCGCGTGAATTCGCGGTGTTCGCGACGGCGCTACCTGGCAACCTCTTCATATTCTGAAAGAGGACAGTGTTAGCTCTGTTGCGGTGCAAAAAAATATAATGATTTTCGAAGCGTTTGTCGTAGGTAGCGAGCGACGTCTAGCGGGACATTTAGGCCCCTGGACTCGTCCAGTTGGTCGCGAGTTCGGTCCTGTCGTGAGGGAATGAAAGAAGGACCCATAGGGTCACACTTGAGGCCCGAGTCATGGCCCGTGACCCCGCCGTGCGCGCACGGCAGCGCCGACAAGATGGCAGCGCTGCGCGCGCTATACTAGAGCGCTCACAGAAAATCGCGATTCGGGCCGGGTAAACGTCATCGGATCGAGCCCAAACTTTGCACAGAGCTATTTCTAGATGAAATCTATCATTTGAGCTCCGTACCTCCGAAATCGCCGACTTCGACCCCCGATTTGGGACAGGCTAGCGCCGGCCCAGCCCGGCCCGCCCTATGCACCCAAGCACGGTGCACCGTGCACCCAAGGAATGGTCCTTGCATGCACCACAGTGCCCCCCGCCCCCTCCCGCCCCCCTCTCTGCGCGACGGAGACAACTGCCAGCCATCTCTCTCTAAAGGTTGCAGGAGGTTCAAAACATGGGTGCACTCGGAAGGGCAAATATACGAAACTAAACTAGTTAGCGATTTTCTGCTTGTTGGGCCCGAGAGGGGAAGGTCCGATCTAATGCAGTTGAAATTTTCACAGAAATGCGTTCATAAATGTGCCCGCTATAAGTTACTGAAATAGGTCGACTTTTAAGGCGTTCCAGGAGCAAGCCTGGAAAAGTTTCAGTGCTCAAAAGTTCAACTGCACTAGCCCTAGTACCCTTCTATCGTGCCTCAAATTTTCAAGTCTGTGCGGTTTGTAGTTTACGCTCGCAGCCCTTCCAAAGTCGTCAAATATTCGAACTTTGAGGCGTCGCGACGCCTAAACTACACTGGAAAAACAAAGGTGCTAAGCAACGCCTTTCCTGGGGCGCTAAAATCAAGTGCTAAGTTTAGTGCCTTTCCCGGGGCACTAAATCTTAGTGCCTTTGCAAAGGCACTAAATTTGTGTGGAGTATACGAAGCTGGTCAGCCAAAGGTGCTGAGTCCTACCTCTAAAAGGCACTAAGCAAATTTAGTGCCTTTCCTGGGGCACTAAATCTTAGTGCCTTTCCAAAGGCACTAAATTGTGTTAGTGCCTTGTAAAGGTAGGACTTAGCACCTTTGTTTTTCCAGTGTAAGCGTCGTAGAGCGAAACGGTTTGAGATGGTGTGTCCGGGCAACAAGCTCTACTGATTTGTGAAAAAAAATCTCAATCCAGATCGGAATTGAAAGCAGATGATACATTTTGTTGCTGTATTTTTACGTTTACGGCGGTTGGCTATTTGACGTCATTATATCTAGGGTGTCCAAGCTGGATGGTGGCTGGGGCGATAAAAATTAAAATAGGTAAATTTTTTCTTAATTTGAAAGCTAATGGGGGACGGTAGACGGGTCACTGGGTCCAAAGGTCCGAGCGAGCATTGTTGTTCGGCCGTTGCGGCAGCGGCTACTGCAGGGCATTGTCGAGGCACGCACGCGAGCGAGCGAGCGAGCGACGGGCGACGCAATCCCCCCTGTATATTATTCTGCCACTCTCGCCACTCACTTTATGAGAGTACAAGCTGGCTGATACATTATCTTACGTTTAGTAATTTTCATTGGCTGAGCGATAGCGAAGCCTATTACTTCACTGATCGGATTTGGCTCCTGTCTGTTTGTTTGTTTGTCTGTCTGTCTGTCTGTCTGTACGCACGATAACTCGAGAACGAGTTGAGATATCCACCTGAGATTTTTACAGTAGCTTCTTTACATAAATAGCTCGGACGAGTTCGTAAATGGGCAATCTAGCTCAAAAATTGACACCGTTAAAAATTAATTTACATTTTCGAAAAAAATAATTTATAAAATAAATATTTTTTTACAGTGTCCTAAGGGGTAACTCGACGAGTTGCGGTCCTCTGGAAGAAAATTTCGTCCGTTCGGCCGTATCTCTAACCGTTTAGCCGCTACAGCGTGACTCAAGGGCGAAAAGTCCTAAAAATGCATGTTGGGTGTCGTTTCCGAGGTATTTCTGGGCAGAAATTTCATCCGTTTAGCCGTATCTCTTACCGGTTTGCTGTTAGAGCGTTGAATTTGGACAAGAAGTCGCCAGTATGCCCGTAAATGGTGTATTAATCAGATTTGCGCCCATCAGATTGGCATATCGCCGGAACCGTCTGCCGAGTGCAATTCAATGGTGCTCTCTGTTTTCTTTCTCGAATTGTATTTGACCCGATTTGACGACAAGGATTGAAATAATTTTCGAAATTACGGCATCCTAATTTTTACAGAAAGCGCCGCAGGCCTAGGTAGATGTACGCAGGCGCGTCGCAGCGTAACAGTGTTTCGCGAAACATCGCGAAGCCTGTTACGCGAGACGTGGTCTGGCGTACATCTACCTTGTTTAAGTTAAGGCTAGCTAGAATGTAAGTAATTTTCATTTAAGTTAAGGCTAGCTATCATCTGCTCAAAAAATGCCTGTCCTACGGCCTTAATCAGTGTGCTTGTAGGCATGCTGATTAAACAGTGTGCTTGGACAAGCATGCTGCTTAAACCGGATTAAACAGTGTGCTTGGGCAAGCATGCTGTTTAAACAGTGTGCTTGAGGCACGCTGATAAATCCGCATGCTGAGCACTCTGTTTAATCAGCATGCTTGCCCAAGCACACTGATTAAACAGCATGCTTGTCTAAGCACTCTGTTTAATCAGCATGCCTACAAGCACACTGATTAAACAGTGTGCTAAGCACACAGTTTGATTTTCAGTGTGGGCGCGCGGCTCGCCGCCGACGCGCAGCCCGACGGGGCACGGGGGTCATTTTTGCATCATTCATTCGTTAAAAGGCCCTCTTTCGAATGACCCGGCTGCCTGGCTGGTGGGGGCCGCTCCTGTTGCGGCAGCCAGTGGGCGGCAGGGACCAGCCGGGCAGCCGGTCAGGCGCGCGCAGTTTAAACAGCGGACGGTCGGCGCGGGGCGATGTGCCGCGATTACACTTCCATTTTTCGGTGCATTGCCGATGCGGAAACTTGGCACGGGCGATTAGGACTTTCACTGGGGACCCCTAGCAAGGATTCTGGGGCGGTGAATAACCACAACCACACACCGATCTCCGCCATGGTCGTTAGGCCCTTGCCGAAGCCCACTCATTCTGCAGACCGAACGCAGCGTCGCAGCGCGGTCGGACCCGGGTCATTCGAAAGAGGGCCTTTTAATGGATGAATGGTGCAAAAATGCCCCCCGTGCCCCGGTGGGCTGCGCGTCGGCGGCGAGCCACGCGCCCCTACCTCCGCAACCGCACCTGGAGGCCGAAATCTTTATCGTCGATGCGCGCCCTGTTCCCGAGGTCGGAGAGCGTCGCCACACTGTAAATACCAGAGCGAGGATCCTCGCCTTCAGGAGGGCGAGATATTTTTCCCTCTCTCTTTGACAGTGAGTTGTGGTTTTCTCGGGTTTTCTCGCTTGATTAGAGCAATAAATTTAAAAACCTCGCCCTGTTTGAGCGAGGATTGGGAAACCTCGTCTGTTTTAAGTGAGAATTATTGGCTGATTGGCTGAGCGATAGCGAAGCCTATTACTTCACTGATCGGATTTGGCTCCGTTTGTTTGTCTGTTTGTCTGTTTGTTTGTCTGTACGCACGATAACTCGAGAACGAGTTGAGATATCCACCTGAGATCTTTACAGTAGCTTCTTTACATAAATAGCTCGGACGAGTTCGAATATGGGCACTCTACCTCAAAAATTGACAGTGTTAAAAATTAACTAACATTTTCGTGAAATAACTAATTTAAGAAAAAAATATATTTTATAGTGTCCTTAAGGGCAAATCTGCAAGTTGCGGCCTTTGGCCGAAAATTTCGTCCGTTTGGTCGTATCTCTTACCGTTTAGCCGCTACAGCGTGATTTCAGGGCGACAAGTCGTCAAAATGCATGTTGGATGTCGTTTTCCTGGTTTTTCAACGAGTTGCGACCCTTTGAACGGAAATTTCGTCCGTTCGGCCGTATCTCTAACCGTTTAGCCGATACAGCGTGACTCAAGGGCGAAAAGTCCTAATATTGCATGTTGGGTGTCGTTTCCAGGGTATTTTGACGAGTTAAGATCCTGTGGGGCAAAATTTCGTCCGTTTGGTCGGTTTGGCTGTATCTCTTACCGTTTTGCTGTTAGAGCGTTGAATATGGACAAGAAGTCGCCAATATGCCCGTAAATGGTGTATTAATCAGATTTGCGCCCATCAGACCGGCATATCGCCGGAACCGTCTGCACAAGTGCAATTCAATGGTACCCTCTGTTTTCTTTTTCGAATCGTATTTGGACAACTCAGCAAGGGCATTACTCAAAAGTTCTCACATTTACCGACAATCCCAAACTACACTTTCCCGTACATCGTTAGAACGGTCCTTTCGAGTGCATTTCAATGGCGTTCCCCGATTTGACGAAAAGGGATAATTTTCAAAATTACGGAATCCTAAATTTTACAGAAAGCGCCGCAGGCCTAGGTAGATGTACGCAGGCGCGTCGCAGCGTAACAGTGTTTCGCGAAACATCGCGAAGCCTGTTACGCGAGACGTGGTCTGGCGTACATCTACCTTGTATGAAGCTACTTTCATTACATTTTCATTACAATGTTATGAGATTTTCATTACATTTTTGTAATGAAATTTTATTACACGTTTTATTAAATAAAAAGGCAATAATTAAAAAAAAAATCGTTACCGAGGATTTTTTGGTAACTATTAGAAATTTTATGACAAGTAATGAAATTAGGACATGTTGTGAAATTTCATTTGCGTGTGATGAAATTGTCATTAAATTTCCTCACACTGTTATTAAAATGAAATGGTTATTAAATTTTATGACAAATTTATTACAATTCATGTTGAAAACGTAATGAAATTTCAAACATTTCTAACCTTAAGGGTCCCAAAGTCTAACTTAAATGGGGCAGTGAAAAAAAAAATCTCGCTCATTTTAAATCAGAACCCCTTCACAGGTACATGTTGTAGACTAGACAGACCTAGGTATATTTTGCAAGCTAATATTAGCAAACAATTTGTTAAAGTTCCTGACCAAATGAAAGATCAAACTAAAATACATGAACACATAAAATAAATTGTTAACATTAATAAACATTTCATAAGCCCTTTTGGCTAACGAATTTCAAGTTTGGGTTAAGGAACAATGGAAACAAAACAAAACCATTGTAAGTACTAGGTGAGTGGACGCCTGGTAAGAACTTTTTAATTACGTTAAGTCTAACTTTAACATATAAACAAAACTTCATAAACATGGCTAAATGTATAACACAGAAGAGAAATTTCAGGTAACTAACAAATCATCACACAAAAACTGCAACATCACAAAAATAGTTAAACCAAAGCCACATTACCTGAATTGTTTGTTATGGTTTGAAGAGGACGCCTTACAATAGCTACTTTCTTCCTGTTGATTTTTTTAATGATGACCTGTAATCGTTGAACTGCAGCACTCGGAATTGGTGACCTTACTAAGGCAGCATATGCCAAGGCATCAAGATCAGAATTTGGACTAAGGTTCAGACTTTCGCTGGAGGCCGGTACTGGTATTGGTGAAACCTGGGTGCGGTTTAAATTATTGCTCACGCTCCGACAGCCAAAAACACCTAGTTTGGTACCTGTCTTCGCAGCAACACTATAGTCACCACACTGCACTTTGGAATTTGATCCTTGAGGCAGGGGTGGAACCACGAGAGGTGCCTGGTTCTGACGAAACCTGGTTCACAATTCTGCTCATGCTTTCAGCAGGTTTAGCAGGAACTGAAAAATAATCAATAAGGTGAACAAACCAGTAACATTGAACGTGTACATACAATTAATACAACATGGTGTGGTACCTTTCCGTTCGCCCTCGGCTTGAGAGGAAGGCATCTTCTGCCACCCCTCTTCATCGATGTCAGTGGGACACAGTAGGTCAGGAGGTGGCTTCTCCCATGACCCTGACCTTCTTGAGTGTGACCTGGACTTTCTTGAGTGTGACCGAGACCTGGACCTTCTTGAGTGTGACCCAGACCTGAACCTTCTTGAGCGTGACCCATAGCTGGACTTCCTTGAGTATGACATGGACTTTCTTGAGTGTGACCCAGACCATGACCTTCTTGAGCGTGACCTGGACCTTCTTGAGTGTGACCTGCACCTTCTAGAGTGTGACCTGCACCTTCTTGAGGGTGACCTGGACCTTTTTGAGTGTGATTGGGACCTCCCTGACCTCCTAGAGGGTGATCCACTCCTCTTTCTCAGAGTGAGGGTATCAATCTGGAAATCAATAATTCAATAAGTCTGCATATGAACCAAACACCTAAATTAAGTACTAGGTAGATGTCCCACACAGAAAAAAGATGTCTAATAGATGTATAATAGACGTCTTTGTGTAGATGGAATTGTGTCTAATAGATGTCTTTCAGTAATCTAGTGGTAGACCGTCTAAACGTCTTAATCCGTGACATCTAATAGATGTCTTTCAATAGACGTCTAATAGACGTCTGTATATAGACATCTTATAGACGCCTGTATATAGACATCTTATCGACGTCTATAAGATGTGACATATTAAGACGTTTAGACGTCTCATAGACATTACACGTCTAGCTGACGTCCACAACAATATATTTTTAGAGACCTGAGTTGTGGAGTTTTGCAGTGTCAAAATGTGAAACTAGACTTAAAGCTAGACTTGTAGACGCCTGGCTAGACGTAGGCTAGACCTAGCCGGAGGCGATAGCCACGCAATACGTGGCTTTTACAGAATCTTCTAAAAATTCGGATGGATTTCATCTGAGAAACTTAGCGTCTCTTAGATGGCGAGCTGCGACAGCGCTCACGTTATCCACATCCACACGGTTCGGAGAGAGATATATGGACGTCTCGGTGACAAATAAAATTGATGGGTACCTGGAGGAGAGAATTGAGTACGTTCTTGACTCGCTGAAGTGGTGGAGAGAAACGGTAAGTACTAACCTATCTTAATCGAATGAAGCTGCAGCAACACGGCGAAGAGTAATTTACAAACGTTGCTTCTTTTCACAAGGCTCCAAGAAATTTCCGAAATTGTGGAGGGTAACCAAAAGGTTTCTCGCCATCCAGGTATCAAGTGCGCCCGCTGAGAGACTCTGGAGCAAGACGGGGCCCATCATCTGTCCACGGCGATAAGCTCTGACCTCCTTAACGCGTACGTTGTCGTCCGCTCCTACCGACGTAACAGACGCAACCTGCTCAAGTAGACCCAACCCCAATGAGTGAAAAAAGCCAAAGATATTTTTTTTTTTTTTTTTTGGTCTACTACAGCACAAAATATATTCTTTGTTGGCTGAGCGAAGCGAAGCCTATTACGCCACTTGAGTGCTAAAAAAGTTCAATGTTTGTCTGTGTGTGCGTGTGTCCGTCTGTCTGTCTGTGCGCACGATAACTCAAGAACGAGTTGAGATATCGAGCTGAAACTTTTACTGTAGCTTCCTTGCCCAAAAAGCTCGGTTGAGTTCGAAAATGGGCATTCTAGCTCAAAAATTGACACCGTTAAAAATTAATTTGCATTTTCGCAAAAAATAATTTTAAAAATAAATATTTTTTTACAGTGTCCTAAGGGGTAACTCGGCGAGTTGCGATCCTAAGGGCGAAAATTTTGTCCGTTTGGCCGTATCTCTTACCGTTTAGCCGCTACTGCGTGACTTAAGGGCGAAAAGTCCTAAAACTGGATGTTGGGTGTCGTTTCTGGGGTATTTCGACGAGTTGCGACCCTCTGGGCGGAATTTTAGTCCGTTTGGCCGTATCTTTTACCGTTTAGCCGGTGCAGCGTCAAATTTGGACAAAAAGTCCTTCATATACGCGTAGAGTTGTGTATTTCTCAGATATTCGCTTATCAGAGACTTGCATGTCGCCGGAACCGTCTGCACGAGTGAAATTTAATTGCGCCCACTGTTTCGTTACTCAAAGCGTATTTTTTATGGCATCCTAATCCATACTGGCAGCGCCGCAGGCCTAGGTAGATGTACGCAGGCGCGTCGCAGCGTAACAGTGTTTCGCGAGATATCGCGAAGCCTGTTACGCGAGACGTGGTCTGGCGTACATCTACCTAGTTACTTTTCAGCGATGACTTTTCTCTCTATTGATCCATTGTCCTTTCGGGTCGTGTGAATTAAATAGGAGAGTAGTAAGTGTTACTCATAGTATCAGTCCGCCATCTTGGTTACTCATAGTATCATCCATCCATCTACCTATCTTGGTTACCCATAGTATCATCCACCCATCTACCCACCTGTGTCCCCCATGGTATCATCCACCCATCTACCCACCCGTGTCCCTCATAGTATCATCAATCCACGTGCGTAACGGACACGTTAGGACGTGTAACCCAACCTAAGGTGGAGGACTTTGCCGTCGTGGGCACGGGGCGGGGGGAGTGCCGCCCGGGTGCGGGGTTGCCGCCGCGGAGGTGCCCGACGAGGAGGGTGGAGGTGGCCGCCGTCCGGGGTCGCCGTCGTGGGCGCGCGGTGGCGGAGGCGGTGCGGGACCTCGCCGCCGTGAGGGAGGACGCGGGGGGAGGCGGTGCGGGGCCGCCCGGGGTCGCCGTCGTAGGCGCGCGGCGAAGGAGTGCCGCCCAGGTGCGGGACCGCCCGGGGTCACCGTCGTAGGCGCGCGGCGGGGGAGTGCCGCCCGGGTGCGGGGCGCGGAGCCGCGTGGGGTCTCTGGCCGTGTCGCTCACGCGGGCGCGAGCGTGGTGGTTATTGGCTGAGCGAAGCGAAGCCTATTACGCCACTGGAGTGCTAAAAAAGTTCAATGTTTGTCTGTGTGTGTGTCTGTGTGTCTGTCTGTGCGCACGATAACTCGAGAACGAGTTGAGATATCGAGCTGAAATTTTTACTGTAGCTTCCTTGCCCCAAAAGCTCGGTCGAGTTCGAAAATGGGCACCCTAGCTCAAAAATTGACACTGTAAAAAAATAATTCACATTTTCAAAAAAAAATTAATTGCAAATTCAATGTTTTTTTCATCGTTGTAAGGGGTAACTTGGCAAGTTGCGACCCTCTGGGCGAAAATTTCGTCCGTCTGGCCGTACCTCTTACCGTTTGGCAGCTACTGCGTGACTTAAAGGCGAAAAGTCCTTAAATTGCATGTTGGGTGTCGTTCCTGGCGTATTTCGACAAGTTGCGACCCTCTGGGCGTTTTTTTATGGCATCCTTATCCATACTGACAGCGCCGCAGGCCTAGGTAGATGTACGCAGGCGCGTCGCAGCGTAACAATGTATGGCGAAATTTCGCGAAGCCTGTTACGCGAGACGTGGTCTGCCGTACATCTACCTAGTATGTATGGAGAGTGTTGGAGTTTATCAGCGCGAACTGATGTGATACAATATTTTATCGCCATCCATCGACGGGTATCTGAACTAGTGCTCCAGCTCAGGCGCTGGCCCGGCCTGGCCAGCTCGGCTCGTCAACGCACAATGATCCAGAATCGCAAAAAAGCGGAAAAAAATCTATAAGCGTCCTGGTGGTTAGTATGTGGTGGAAAAACGTTTCCGATCAGTAAATTTTGGTTTTTGACGTCCCTACAAAACTTTCTCATGTTAAGAAAAGTGTAAAAATGAGTAATTTGAGTGATTTTCTCAATTAATTTTATTTTTCTGCCGTTTTAATCACGATTTATTCAATCTTTTTCAAAACCTTAAAAAAATTAATAAAATCTAAGCAATAACGATTTTTTCTAGTAAATCCTCTACATTATAGCGTACATGTAATGGTAAAGTTTATGAAAACACAAACAAAAAAAATTATCACATTTCAATTCCACAACTATAGTGTGACATTTGTTCAATTAATTGTGAGGTTATTGCTAGTTGAAACTTTTCCTACTATCACGCCATTGTGACTGAATAAAGTCCGCCAGGCAAAGTGGGCTTTTAAGAGGTTTTCTAAATGTGCTATTGTTTACTTCCCTCTCTGTCGCTCCTTTTTCATAACCCTCGACTTTCTGCTTTCGCACATTTTTGTCCTATATTGCGTTTGAGAGTCAAGGCATCAAACTGTTTTCAAACAGCCGTATTTTTTCTGTCGTGAGAGACCAAAAAGTCAAAAGTCTCAAAAATGTTCAAACTTCGGTTTTCTATCGTCTTTGATTCCATTTTAAAGGCGATTCTGCACCTCTCTGCAGCCAATCTCCATAGGTAATGAAAGTAGGTCCAGAGTAGAGTCAAAACCCCAAATATCTGACTGAGAGCTGGTGAGAGTCCGGAGATCTGGTCCTGCAAAGATAGCAATTTTATCGAAAATTCTTAACACTTTGAACGCTTATTCTGACTAAATGCGGCATCCAATCGCGATTCCCGATATTGCATCTTAAAGGGGGCTTCAAGACCTTTCAAAACATATATAGACATTTGCAATTTGGACTCTGCGTTATAAAGATATGTGGGTGTAAAGATGATCGTAATATACAGCAACACGAAAACCGAAAAAATGACTAAGTTTGGGGTTCAAAAACACTAGGAAGGGTTTGTCAAATGCAATGAACGAGGTCATTTTCCTTTTTTGTGGACGTTCTTATGTCAATATCGACACTCGGAATGGTCAAAACCGAAAAAATAAAAAAATCCTTTTTTTCCGCTTTTTGGCGTTTCTGGATCATTGTGCAACGTTGTCCAGCTGCGCCGCGCCGCGCACCGGTTGCAACCTGCCAATGATTCTCGACCAATCAGGTGACATCTTATTTTGACCAATCACTGAGAAGCTAATTACAACTAATCACTACTCCGGCGGCTCAGTGGGAGGGGGGCCGGCGTGGGAACGCGCTGCAGCTCCGCTGCTGGGCCGGGCCGCCGGCCGGCCGGCCGGCTCACTCTGTTGTCTGTTGTTGGACGGAGAGGACGTGCGCGCACAATGGATCACTAGGCAGGCCAGGGGGGATGCGTTAGACCACAAACCCGTGAGCTGGTGCGCTACGCCTCTATCCGGTGTGGTTACGCCTCTTCCGATCTCATTTCCCTTACGGCCGGGAGAGAAGTCGGTTTTCGGCAGGCTTGTCGTCGGGCAGCCCACAGAAACGTCGGCAGACCTTTCGCGTGTACCGTTATATAGTAATAAAGTGTCATGATGCGTCCTTAATCGAGCCGGAATCAATTAGCCCTCAGAAACCCTCTTCGTTCACTTTAAGAGTATTCTTAGCCGGGCCACTACACCGGTACACTTATTACACTTAATCGAGCCGCCGAGGGCGTGACAATCGTGCGGGGCGGGGCGGGGCACGGCGCTGCTCGGCGGTGCTGGGCGCTGCTCGGCGCTGCGCGGTGGGGCGGGGCGGAAAGGGCAGGAGACCGAAGTCACCAGCGAACTGGGACTTGCACACTTAATCGAGCCAGTATGACAGACAATCTGCGAGGCGGGGCGGGGCGGGGCGGGGCCGGCAGAAGACCGAAGTTACCAGTGAACGTGACTTCTACACTTAATCGAGCCAGTATGCCAGACAATCTAGCGAGGCGGGGCGGGGCGGGGCGGGCAGAAGACTGAAGTTACCAGTGGACGTAAATTGTACACTTAATCGAGCCAGTAGGCGACACAATTGAGCGTGGCGGGGCGTGGCGAAGCAGGGCGAGCCGAAGACTGAAGTTACCAGTGTACGTCACTTGTAAAATTAATCGAGCCAGTAGGCTACACAATTGAGCGGGGCGGGGCGTGGCGGGGCGTGGCGGGGCGTGGCAGGTCGTGGCAGGGCGGCCCGAAGACTGAAGTTACCAGTGTACGTCACTTGTAAAATTAATCGAGCCAGTAGGCGACACAATTGAGCGTGGCGGGGCGCGGCGGGACGGGGCGCGCCGAAGACTTAAGTTACCAGTGTACGTCACTTGTAAAATTAATCGAGCCAGTAGGCGACACAATTGAGCGTGGCGGGGCGCGGCGGGACGGGGCGCGCCGAAGACTTAAGTTACCAGTGTACGTCACTTGTAAAATTAATCGAGCCAGTAGGCTACACAATTGAGCGTGGCGGGGCGCGGCGGGGCGGGGCGGGGCGAGCCGAAGACTGAAGTTACCAGTGTACGTCACTTGTAAAATTAATCGAGCCAGTAGGCTACACAATTGAGCGGGGCGGGGCGTGGCGGGGCGTGGCGGGGCGGGCCGAAGACTGAAGTTACCAGTGGACGTGACTTGTAAAATTAATCGAGCCAGTAGGCTACACAATTGAGCGGGGCGGGGCGTGGCGGGGCGGGGCGGGGCGGGGCGAGCCGAAGACTGAAGTTACCAGTGTACGTCACTTGTAAAATTAATCGAGCCAGTAGGCTACACAATTGAGCGTGGCGGGGCGCGGCGGGGCGGGGCGGGGCGAGCCGAAGACTGAAGTTACCAGTGGACGTGACTTGTAAAATTAATCGAGCCAGTAGGCCACACAATTGGGCGGGGCGGGGCGTGGCGGGGCGTGGCAAGGCGTGGCGGGGCGGGCCGAAGACTGAAGTTACCAGTGGACGTTACTTGTAAAATTAATCGAGCCAGTAGGCCACACAATTGAGCGGGGCGTGGCGGGGCGCTGTGTTGCGCGGCGGGGCGGGGCGGGCCGAAGACCGTAGTTACCACGGTTCAATGACAATTTATCAAGTCGAAAAAAAAAAAAAAATTTCTTGCCCGGAATCGAACCATCGACATTCGGTTCACTGCTTCAGCGCCTTATCCCTTGCACCACCGCCGATGCGCTGGGGGAGGCGGGCGACGCCGGCACCACATGTGGACAGCAAACGAGGCGGGGCGGGGCGGGGACGGCAGGAGACCGAAGTAACCAGTGGACGAGACCTGTACACTTAATAGAGCGACAATCGTGCGTGCGGAGCGCAGCGGGGTGCATGGTCACCCATGCCGTCCCCGCCGCTGCTTGTCTTTGTAGTAATAAATGTCCATTAATCTTTAGACGACGATAACTTTTGATCTAATTGAGATATCGAGATCCCGCTTAGTGCATTTTGTAGATCTCGACGAGACGAACACAACTGTGCAACCACAATTGAGCTAAAAAGTACCCTTCAAAAAGAAAAGTCTATAAAACCCTATCTCGGAAAATATTGACCAAAATTAAAATTTGTTGATGCCACTTTGTAGAGCTCGCCACGGTAGGACCTACCCTAGGTAGACCGAAATTTCGTCCGTTTTTACGTAGCTCTTACCGTTTGGCCGCTATGAGCGTTCAAAGTGGAACATTCGAATTTTGGCGCATTTAGACCAATTTTACAGTGTTCAACATAAGGACCTAAAATGACGGGCTCCTTAACATCTACAACCTATCAAAATTTGGTGCCGATCGGACAAACCGTTCAAAAGATACGGCAAAGTGTTCAATGTTCAATTTTGAACACCTTTGGAACAAACTTAAAATTAACTTTTAACCAATTTTATGACCTTAAACGGTAGCTTTTTTACTGAAATAATCAATGGTCTCAATCCGACCACGCTGGCTCAAACCGTTTGGCCGCAAGACCGGTCCAAAGTTCCGACAAAATTCCGAACGTTCAAAATTTCGAATCGCCATAACTCGAACAGTTTTCATCGCACAGCGGGCGGAAAACGGCTGAACACTCCTCAACACAGTCCGAAGGTACCCTATAAATTTCAAGATGATCGGCCGCGCCGTTCGGGCTGGCCAAAATTTTGGTCATTTTTTTATGACATGCAGACCAATTTTCCAGGTTATATATCTCGAGAACGGTGATAGATAAAAAAAAATGATCAACACCTAAAAGTAGGTGTATATGGTGAGGAACAACCTCCACGGGTCAAAAAAATTCCGTCAAAATGGTAGGTGTGAAAATTTCAAAAAATAAAACTTTGAACGCAATTTTGGACCATTTCTAGTGATCTGAGACCCCCCAAAGGGGAGAATAAAAAAAATTTCTACATCTTTGCTCTATCGATTGCGCTAATAAAAAATTGAAAAATCGAAAATTTCGTAGAGGCCTGACCTTTGAACTTTGACCTTCGAGATCTCAGCTCCTAGGTCACTTAGGAGGTCACACGACAGCTCTACGATCTACAAAAAAAAACTATTTTCTACGTGCCCGGGTTAAAATTACGACATATAATTAGGCTCGGAACACTGAGACATCCAAATTTTATTTAGCTGGAGTGATGGTATAAGACCAGGGGGCGGATCTGCACAGCGATTTTGAGCAGCGACAGCAGCATGGAAGAGGAGGAGGAGATCATCGAAATAGAGGATGTAGGCCTTCAGGCGGAGTTGGACGTAAGTACAAAGTGTTGTGACAGTGTTTCGCCGTGTAGTCCG
Organism: Frankliniella intonsa; assembly: GCA_033675135.1. Classification (NCBI taxonomy): domain Eukaryota; kingdom Metazoa; phylum Arthropoda; class Insecta; order Thysanoptera; family Thripidae; genus Frankliniella; species Frankliniella intonsa. The sequence goes on along the minus strand of JAWJED010000029.1, from coordinate 1,942,075 downwards.
TTATTCGCGCATCGAATCCAATGGTGAGTCTGCGATTTTACATCTACGCATGGTGTGTGTGCTCGCTATATCTTAAGCCTGCACTTTCTACACTCTTCCGTGCTTATGTAACGCAGCAACTTTTCGTGCCTTAACCTCTCTCGAGCTACCTTGGCTCGAGTGATGTTTCGAGCTTTGTAAATCTGTTTGCGTTGTATGTGCCATAACCTTTTTTCAATTGCGCTGTACAATATGCCTCTGTCTGCCTGATTGTGCACGCTGTGTAATGCCTGCATGTGCACGCCGTGTGACTTGTTTACATTTTGAGTGTTGTAAATCTCGGTCAGTTCCGCCAGCCCTGGCTCTGTTTTGAGCTCACCACTGGTCTTGGGGGAGTCTCTGTGATCTCGAAACCATGCATTTTTGTGAATTTCATTCAAAAATTGGCGTTTATTCATGTTTGGCATTCCCCTGTCCTGGAGACAGGTCCAGACACGTCGACGCCATGTTGACGCTCTGGGAAGGGGGAGAGGGGGCAGAACAGCACCCCGCTGGCCGGGAGGAAGTCTCTGTGATCTCGAAACCGTGCATTTCTGTGAATTTCGTTCAAAATGTGGTGAAAATCAGTGTTTGGCATTCCCCTGTCCTGGAGTCACGCCGTGTTGGCGTGAGGGGTGGGGGGAGGTAAGCCGCCGGCGGTCGTGTGTGTGTGTGCGCCTGCCTGCCTGCCTGCCTGCCTGAGCATGGCTTGCCGCGCGCCCCGCGCTGCTTGGGGCGTGCAACTCTGTTGGAGCAGGGGTCTCAAACTCGCGGCTCTCGAGCCACCCGCGGCTCGCCAGCCGGTGGACGCGGCTCTCGGCGAGCCGCGTCCCTGGTGCGTTCGGCTCGAGCCGAGGCTCGCCGGGAGCCACTTCGGGACGCGCTTGGCGGGCTCGGGCTGAGACACCCGAGGCCGGCTCGAAGACACTCGATACAGTGGCGGGGAGACAGCCGAGCCTAGCCGAGCCCTCGCTGATCGGAGTAGTGGGGGAGTATCGCCGGCGGCCTACCCAACCGCGGCTTGGCGCAGAGCTCGAGTTTGAGACCCCTGTGTTGGACAAATGTGAACTAATAGATGTTTATGGCCGTCTCTTTCAGTCAATGGTGTCTATGTCCTGGGAGGCCCCAGGGGCGGCCAGTACTCCGTCACACCCTCGCCCGCCCCTCCGCTCTGCATCACCCCGTGCTCCCGACCCGCAATGGGTTTTTGCAGGGGAGGATGCACTCCATGGATTAAGTACTCTCTAGCAGCTGCGCCTGCTCTGCACCTCAGACAGTGTCATGACGAAGTGTGTGTTTCGTGTGTTCAGTTCCCTGTTCAACCTGCACCCGGGGGCCGCGCCCGCTGCTGCACCAGCGCCCGCTGCTGCACCAGCGCCCGCTCCTGCACCAGCGCCCACTCCTGTGCCAGGTCCCGCGCCCGCCGAGGACGCCGTGCACGGCCACCAGGACTCCTCTAAGGTGTGTGTGTGTGTGTGCGTGCGCGCGCGTGCGCGTGCGAGCGCCCATCATGTGAATCTAACGATACTTGTTCTTTTCCAGGCATGTATCAGGGTGCGCACGGTGCCGGGGCGCCCCGCCACCCCTGCCCAAAGGGCACCAATCCACCTCCCCCAGCCCCCTGCCCCTCAGCCACCCCTCCCCCACCCCCATGCAGCTCAGCCACCCCTCCCCACCCCCTGCCATTCAGGCACCACCACTCCCCGCCCCCAACACCCCTACCCGCAACCCCTAGCTCCCCGCCCCAACACTCCTACCCCCAACACCCAGCTCCCGCCCCCAAAACCCCTACCCCTACCAACCCTGCAATACCCCAGCCCCAAAACTCTTACCCCCCAACCCCTCATGGGGTTCAATGTATCCCCTCCAACTGTAGGGATACTCCCCCCGCCCCGGCCATCCAATTGCTTTACCAGCAGCTAAATTTAATTCATGCAGTACTGCAACAACAGCAACAGCAGCAGGAAGACGAGCAGCAGAATAGAAAGAAAGAGGACGATGAAATACGTAAGTGTTCAAAACTTTTATCTATGCAGTGGTAATGCTCGAGTGTACTTGTGCTCATACCTGTTCATTTTTGTTTCAGACCAAACCTCACAACGCTAAGAGGGGTAGGCGTGGAGGCGGGCGTGGTGGCCGCGGAGGAGGCCGCGGTGGCGCAGCTGTATGACCCCCCCCCCCCTCCCCTTTTTTTGTGCTTAATTTCACATTGTTTAATTTTTTTGAAATGTTTTGTGATTAATTTCACATTGTTTAATCTTTCTGAAATGTTTTGTGCTTAATTTCACCTTGGTTAACCTTTCTGAAGTGTTTTGGTTTCTCTCCTTTTAATCAATTTGTAATGGGTTTTTATCAACGTTTGTTTTTAAAGTTTGAAAACATGCCAGTAAAATAATTTTTATTTTCTTACTCTGTTGTTATTCTTTTGATCCTTTGCAAAGTGATACGTAGTTGACTCTGACGGTGAATGTCATGATGTGTTCTGGGATGCAATCAGCAAACACCGTTCTTACTTGTCACTTTCTTCAAAACTGAGTTTATCGCAACGAGGAACGACTGACTGTATTTTGAGCATGGGTGTGTGTGACACCAAACAGTTCTGATGGAATCCCACTTGCAAATCCTTTTGCAAATCAAAGACTATATTAAAGTGAATCTATTCCAACAAAAAAAATTTATTTTGGTCAAAAAAGTTGGGTTTTAGGGTCACATATGTGTTGGAAAAATGTTAAATGCTAACTGAGGTAAAAATTCACATGACATGTGAATTCTGATCAACAAATGCTTTAATATCATGAGGGAGAGGTGAGTTTGAATGAGTGAGAGCAAGAATTTTTTGTCTGGGACTTGTCAAGTTATTCAAAACAAAGTTTGTCGCAAATGGCTTAACGAGAAACGACTGACTGTTTCCTGAGTATGGTGGTAGAGAACAGCAAACAGTTCTGTTGCATTCCCACTTGCAAATCCTTTTGCAAATCAAAGGGGATATTAAAGTGAATCTATTCCAACAAAATTTTTTAATTTTGGTCAAAAATCTTGAGTTTTAAGGTCAGACATGTGTCTGAAAAGTGTCAATGGGGCCTGACCAGCATCTCCCCTGCGCCGGAGGGCCTGCCTGCTTCTCCCCTGCACTGTCTTTTTTAAATTTTATTTTTACTTTTTATGGATTTTTGTTGTTTTTTTAATAAAATACATCTAACCACTTTGAACCATGTTAAGAAGAGTGTCTCTCAGGAACTCCAAATGGTAGGCGAGCATTTCCTGCTTTAAATTCTCAGGGAAATAAATGTTTTTCACATCCATAGCATGACTTAGTGTTGTGAACAAGTCACACTCTGGCATTTTAGCCAGATCTTTAGCAAGTGGTAGACAGAAATATTTTGCATGAGTCATGAGTGGAATAAAGCTGGAAGTGCCATAGAAACTTTGTGTTTCACAATCAGCCAGATAATTTTTCATCAGTGGTTTAATTCTTTGTATGAATTTCCACGATGACAATGCAATATAAATTTTAATACCATTTTTCTCAATGCATACATTATTGGTTGTTGCATAGGCCTTAATGCTGACTAGTACATCACCAAGTGTCACTGACTTTGTGATTTTGGACTCAAAGTTTTTGACAACCATGTTAAATGTCTCCTCAGAAACAAGTTCTTTAAACTCATCTGTAGTAAGTCTGATGATTTTATTCGTGGTCTCTGACACCAGGGAAACAAAAGGTGTAAAGGTATTGAGATCCACACCCATTTTAAAGTATTTCAACCCGTTTTTAATCAGGGAGAAATGTTTGAAGTAGATTTCCCTGGGAGGGAAGGCCACAACTTTATTGATGATGGGATCAAGTGGTGGGTCTCTCTCCTCAACGTGTGCTTGCCTCGACCCGCCTCTAGACACCTGAACCTGTCACACCACCGGCCTCGGCTTCGTCGCACTCAAGTATACCATCAGTCGTCAAGACATAACATGGCGCAGTCGGCGTAGTGGCGGCGAGGAGGAAGACCACGAAGTAAGTGTCGCGAAACCTCTCTCAAAGCGGCAGCGAAAAACCGCTGAAGGGCTGGGTTGGACCGTTGGACAAGACCAAGGCGGCCTGCTCCTTCTGAGTCGGGTGTGCGATCGGGCGTGATACGGGCTGTGAGAATTCCCGTGGAACTGTGACATTCAAGACCACGTGTCGTAGGAGGTTAGGATGGAAACATCCCTCAAACCATTAGTCCCGGGAGACGATCTGGAGAAGCAATGGAAGTTTTTCCAATGGCAGTTCGACGGTTATATCACCTTTAATGAGACAAGAAATGCGTGGAATAAAGAGAATCCGGCGAAAGCCTTGATGCACCTCATTGGACTAGACTGCTCATACCTTTATGAAACAGCCACAGCCGCTGTGAAAAAGGATTCCGACCTATTGCGGAAGCACATATCGGACCGTGTTCAACCCGTAACGAATGATTGTTTTGAAAGGTTTCTCTTCAAACAATGGTCCGAGCGACGGCCGACACGTTTAAACGGAGCGCGCCAAAAAATGGCGACAGCCTGACGGGAGGGAGTACAGTGTGCTGCTCTGCTTCCGCTGCGCTGCTAGCGCTGCTGGGGCACCCGACTCCTGTCCACTATGTTATGTCAAATTTGTGCTATTACTTCCACCACTCTTTTCGAGGTGAGTGCAGTAGACTTCCTCCCGCCAGGCTGTCGCCATTTTTTGGCGCGCTCCGTTTAAACGTGTCGGCCGCCGCTCGGACCTTTCTCCTCGCTTTTTCGGCATGATGCAGGAAAACGTTATGAACTCGCTATGGGGGGATTGAAAAGCCTATGGTCCCTCTACCTTTCCGCGCAGTCAGCATTCGGCTTCGATCAGTGGTGCTCGTGCGCGAGTGACATGGGCCTAAGCCGGGTACTTACGCCCTAGGTGCCAAGGGGGGTGGGGGAGGGGGGTGCTACCATGTTCGATTCCTAGTACATTCCCTAGGTGGTCACCGTACACGGGCTCGTCGCTGCCGGCCGCGCGGCCTGCGCCCGGCGGCCTCGAGAACAAGATATCCGTAAAGCGCGCGAGAAGTGACAGAAAACTTCAAAAGCGATTCGCCTATGGTTCCACTCGTCGCACAGAGGTGCGAGTTTGTGTGTTGTAATCGGGATGAATTGTACTTTCATCTGAAGGGGGTGCTGAAATATCGATTTTTTTTTGAAACAGCCTACTGTACAGACAATATACCCTAACATCATCTGTGAATGTATGCATTACCAGGTAAAGCAAATGTAAATTACAAATACCGAACCATCGCACTGAAAAGTTCCACAGGTCCTTTCTTGTTCAATCTAGCAAAATATGGAACGAATTTCTGCTTTATCAACATGTTGGAAAATCTATCCATTCTGTCAAGCGTGCTGTTATGTCTCATTTACAAAGTACTAAGAACCTCTAAGTCAACATCCTGTTCTGTATTTTTGTTCAATTTATTTGTATTTTTTGTACAATTTTTTATTTTGTTAAATCTTAGAGAGCGGGCTTACATGCCAGCGGAGCTCTTTAGCTCTATTATGTAATCCCTAAAACAATAAATCAAATCAAATCAAATCAAGTCAATAGAGACAATAGTCAAGAAGCACACGACTTCACTGCAAATATTCGAATCCAGATTCTTGCCCGAAAAGGGATAGGACACTTTTCCTTGCTTATTTAGCATGAGAATTTTAATCCTCACTCTATTTGAGCGAGATATTTTTTAGCCTCGCTCTATATGAGTAAGGATTTCTTAGCCTCACTTTATTTCGGCAAGAATTCTCACTTTATTCGGGCGAGATCACGAAATTCTTTCTCAAATAGAGTGAGGAAAAAAATTCTCACTCTCCAGGGAGTAAGAAAATTGCCCTCAAATTCTCGCCCGTATAGGAGCGAGAATCAGGATTCGTTCATTTTCAGTGTTATTAAAGATGTTGGAGAACACATCTCAGAACACAGCACCATTTGCTGGAACGAAATCAAATGTAGGTCAGATATCTGCAATAGAAAAATACTACTACTACATCAAACCAAAGACCCTTCCAGGTGGAGAAAGATATGATCGTCGGCTTGGAGATGAAGTGGTCTACAGACAGGTTCCAGTTACAAATACTCTTTAATAATAATGTCTCACCTTTTGACACATGTAAACTTGTTCGCCAGAAGACTGTCATTCATGAGTACGTTACTTCTCGGAGGCCCTCAGAGGATGGAATTCTGTACGGGTTTACTGATGGAGAGTGCTATCGCAATAGTGATTATTTTAGGAAATATCCTGATGCGCATCAAATTCTACTCTATTATGATGGTGTTGGTGCTACCCGACCATTAGGTCCAAAGAAATTAAGTGGGGAATTTTCTTATGAGCATCTTAAATATCCCTCCTGGCATTCATTCTACCTTGGCCGGCCTACATCCTGTGGTATTAGCAAATGTAGACGACTGAAAGGGAACGTTTGAAGATGTTTTGTGTCGCTTGCGGGATGATTTAATCAGTTTAGAAAATGGTGTGACAACTTGGCTTACGGATGGATTTGCTGAAATCAGAGGTGTTCTTGTTGGAGTAAAGGGTGACAACAAGGCCGTTCATGAGCTTTTGGGCTTCCTTGCTTCTAGTGCAAATTTATTTTGAACACTTTGTATGATAGCTCATGAGCAGCTGCACAGTGGTGAGGATAATCGGGGTGACGGACGGACCAAGGAACAATTTAACCAGCATCTTGCCCAAGTGGACCAAAATAAGGCTTACAGCACTGCATGTGGACTGAAATTCAGGACCGTTTTACTTGACTTACAGCAGTTCTCCTCTGTGTAAATAACCAGTGCTCTGATCTTATGCATGATGCTGCAGAAGGTGTCACTCAAATGTTAATTCGTTTATACCTGAATGATTTGGTGTGCCGTGAAGAGCCCCTGTTTACTTGCAAAGAACTAAATCTCAGGATTGGCGCCTATAAGTATGGAAAACAAAATGCACGAGATATGCCAACACCCAATTTCTCTGAAGAGTCCTTGGCAACTGCAGACAAAAATCACAAGCACACTGTAAAACAGCTTGTTGGAAAACAACCTATCTTGGAACAACCGTGTTGTTGACAAAAAACCATGCCGTTCAAGAACAACAAGCTTGTTGAGAAGCAACAATGATCGTTTTCTAAGGAAAACAAGAACTTTATTGTTCCTGGACAACTATTGCTGTTAATGGACAACTTCTGTCGTAGCTTTTTTGCTGTCACTTAACAACTTTTGGTGTTACTGGACAGCTGACGCTGCTGCCAGACAACAACCGTTGTTGTTTTTCATCACGGGTTAGTAAAAAACTTAACAAAAATTTGCTGTTAATTCAGAGTATAAATTTTTACAGTGCAGCTTTCAAAACCATAACCCTGCACAGTGTCTTGCCTTTCCTTCCTGATAATATTGACACAGACGAAATTCCAGAAGATCATTGCGGATCATGGTCCTTTTCTAATGTTGATGTTACTGGCCAAAATTCATGAAATTGCTAGCGCCCACATAATACCTAAGAATATCATACCCTATCTCAGACGTCTTCTTGTAACTTTTCATAAGACATGGTATGTTGTGTTTCCCACTGTCAATCCTATAAATAAGTTTCATAACCTTCAGCACATTCCTGACAATATCTTGGCTATGGGGCCACAAAGGCAGTTCTGGTGCTTCCGGGAGGAAGCCAAAAACTGCCCCATAAAGAGGCACATAGCTGTGACCAACAATTTCATAAATGCCTGCAAAACCACCATGGAGCAGGCTCAAATATTTTAAGCGAGGGTTTGGGGCACAACAAGTAAAGACATTCAAACAGAAGTGACTTATGCACAAAGAAGATCTGTGACTGTCTCTGATCTTCCAGTCGCAGCACTTATGCAGTGTGAGGACCTTGCTGCCGATCATGTTTTGTCTGTTGTTGAAGCTGTTCCTTCCAATGGTTATGCGTTTCGAGTTTGAAAATTTCTTCTTTGTATCGAAGCCTTTCATTCCGAGGAGAAGAGTACTCCAACACCAATTTGGACAAATTCTAAATATCACGTCCTGATGACGATAACATATGGTTTGGAGAAAAACGCTCCTTTCGTCCGTATCTGCCTGCTAAGTAGGCAAAAGTTGTACACAAGCAAGGGGGGCTGACTCCTTAGCCGTGTACGGAGTACTATTGTTATAGGTGTATTATGGGTATTATTGGTGTATTATATGTGTACTA
>JAWJED010000029.1:1827269-1932832 GCA_033675135.1 Frankliniella intonsa | reverse complement strand
GCAGCATCCTTTTACTTCATTTCCTAATTTTAAAACTGGTCAAGTATTTTAAGTCGCGTAGTGGACGCATGAACCGCCGAGCCACCGCACCGGGCTTCTTTTGTCGAGTGGAAGTCCCAGCCTTGCCCCCCGCCGCGGCCGGTGGCGCACCCACCTCACGACTTTAAATCATTGTGTAAAATTATCGAAACGTTCACTAGGCGAAATGAAGGGATACAAATTAGTTTTAAATCTGCGGAAATCGTTTTGCAAAGTTTGACTTCAATATGGCGAGAAGGAACAAAACTCATTCGTGAAATGATGCACATGTACGCAATGCATGTACGTGAATCTTTACGTAAACCATTTTACGAATCACTTTTGTTCCTTCTCGACCAACCTACGTGAAACTTTGCGAAACGATTTCTGCAGGTCTAAAACTGATATTTACACATTCATTTCAACTGTCTAACATTTCGTTCTCCTAATATTAAGAGTTAAAGTCGCGAGGTGGACGCGTGAGCCACCGCGTGAGCCACCGAGCCGCCGGCCTTCTCTTGTCGAGTGGACATCAAGCCGGCGTTGTTGATAGCTGGCCGGCGAGGCGAAATTTTATATGGCAGATGTGTGGCGGATAAAATTCATGACTTGGTTCTCATAAATAGTTTTCCTTGAATTTTTTTAAATTCTTCTCATTTAATGATAAATGTTAAAACTTAGGGGGCCGTTTAATGCGTTAGCGTTAGAATTTTTTTTCTTTTGTAGACGATAGTAATATGTGTTGCCACCCAACAGAAGTTTCTGGCCACCATTGGGTATCTTGATAATTCTAGCATCCATTTCGTCTTACTGGTTCAGGCTTTACCTTCACACTGATTGCTTTAGATGTAACGCCGCTGGTTATATAGGAAACGTCGCCGCCGAACCGTGACGAGCCCAGCCAAGCTGCTGTCAAGGGCAATGTTACTGATAGTAGAACGTTGTGTATTTGAGCAATGGTGGCTGGTTCAAAAACTCTCCGTAAGATGTCGCTGGTGGCGCTGGCTGAAAGTTATTCATGGCAGGTGCCACATCATCAAGCATATAACCTGGGTTGCCAAGTGTCAATCGAAGGTAACTTCTATCTACAAGTATATAGAATGCGAGCATGCTGGTAGTACGATATTCAGTATGAAACACACATTGATTTCTATTCCCCAGCAGAAGTTTACCTGCTCTGTAGGACAGTCTCATAGAATCACCAGCCTTTCGATCTCAGACGGAAATGTCCAATATTCTAAAAAAATGGCATCCAAGTGTTTCTGAAAAGGAAAGCGAAGGCGATGAGGTCGAGGACAATGAGGTCGAGGACGATGAGAGCGAAGATAGCGATGACGACGAAATGAGTAGCAATGAGAAGGAAGAGGACGAGGTCCTATGGGAGGAATGGGTAGAGGAGGTCAGTGATGCCGAGGAAAGCGACGATGAGGACAGCGATGATGAGGACTGTAGTGATGAGGAAATGGATGAAGCTGATCAATACGACCATGTCTATGAAGTCTTGCAAGCTCATGAAAACGCTTACAGGGAGAAACCGATTCCTGCGAGGAACCTGAGAGCACAACATTAGAGCAACAGTCATTGAAAATGCCGATAAAGACTAATCTGCTTCCTTACTGTAATTTACATGAATCTGCTCCATGGATCCTTCTCCATGGCAACAATATACGATGCTTAAAAATTGTAAAGAAAGTATACGCTACCTCGCACTTCTGCAAACATGGGATGGCGAGAGAAAAACAATTCTTGTCTGAGAGTGCAGAAGACCCATTCCTATCGGTATATCTTGTACAATTAACAACAACTTACTATTTCTGTAGGTAGAAAAAGAGCTCCAAAAAATGGTCCAATAAAGGGTCCATCAAAGTCCAATAAAGGGTCCAATAAGTCCAATGAAAGGTCCAATAAGTCCAATAAAAGAGGGTCCAATAAGTCCAACAAAGGGTCCAATAAGTCCAATAAAAAGGGTCCAATAAGTCCAATAAAGGGTCCAATAAGTCCAATGAAGGGGTCAATAGGTCAGATGAAAGATTCAAGAAGTCCAATAAATCCTCCAATAAGTCAATAAGGTCCATCTCATCTGAGCCACGGTTTCACCTGTGAGCCTCCACTAGGGGGGATAGGATTTTCCGTTAAAAATTCCAACGAGCGTATCAGCATGCCTCCTGGGCGCGCATGGAAATGCTGTAAGAGGCCTCGGTGCGCACACAGTTGACGGGCACCTCGCTGTCCGGGCGGACGCGGCGGGCGGCGGCGGGCGGCAGCGGGTGGCGGCGGCGGGCGACGCAGGTCAAGACTTGTACTTTGGCTCTCGCTGGCAGATTGCATCTGTCCGAGCGCCTATAAATGTGCCTTCCTCCCCGGCGCTAGGGGAGGTACTGCAGCGGTCCGGGACCATGGCCACCCTCCCCGACGGCCACCGTAGCGGTCCAAGACTATGACTACCCTCCACGACGGCCACCCCAGCGGGCATCCCCGACGCCAGGGGCGGGACCAGGGAGGACATGTCTAGACCTGTTCACAGCTTAGGTTTAGGTTAGCCATCCCAAAAGTGGCCTCGGTGCACAGTGCTGACCTCCTCTCGGCCATCCTGACATTTTACTTTAACACAGGTGCTTAAGGTTGCACCCTGCGATCCTCGATGTTACGCCCTTAGGTTGGGTTAGGACCCTTTGGGTCACTTAGGTTGGGTTAGCAACGGCGACGGACTTAGGCCCTTAGGTTGGGTTAGCAGCGGCGACGGTCACTTAGGCCCTTAGCTTGGGTTACACGTCCTGACGTGTCACCCGCTACTGGGGGTAACCAAGATGGCGGTCACCTGCTACTAGGGGGTCACCCGCCACTAGGGGTAACCAAGATGGCTGCCCGCCACTAGGGGTAACCCGCCACTAGGGGTCACCCGCTCCTCGGGGCACCCGCTACTAGGGGCGATCAAAATGGCTGCCCGCTACTAGGGGGGATCTATACTACTGCCGCTCCAGCATTAAATGTGGACAAAAAGTCAACAATATGCGCGGTACACTCTCCGCCCGCCTATGGACTTCTTTTCAAAATTTTTGTAGTCAACTGTAGATGCAGTGAAATTTGTTAGTATTTGTGCAGTAAATAATCGACACGATTGCAGCAGATAATCAAGCTACAGAAAAAAAAATTCCAATCAGGATTGGAAATGAAAGCAGATGACCAGGAGACTATAACTTAGAGGGACTGGTTACTTGAGCTCGGGAGGGCCCCTCAGGACCCCACTTCCAGGTGTGGTCCAAGGTAAAGCTCGGTATTACTTACTTCCTATAGATTAGGGCAATTGCCTGATCGACAGGGAAGGAAGTTGTTCTTACTACGCGATAACTTTTATTTAAAACCAAACATCTACTCAGCACCCAACATTAAAATCCGACTGAAAGCTATCGTCTCGGGGGCTTTCCAGGGGATTAACAACCGCCCTCTCGTTCTTTCTTAGAACGTTCTCTTCCGAAACCTTCCCGCCACTACGCCTCTACCTCCACCCCACTTATCTCAGCTGTTGCTTTGCCATAGCTTGCCAGGAAGTCTCCTGTCGGAAGCTCAAATATATATTTTACGATGTGCCACTTGTCGATATCTGATGCAGTCTCATTGATATGCTAATTCAGCTCCTCGGAAGAATTATTATTCTGAAATTCGGTCCTAGATTGTGGTTCGAAGTACGAGTTACGAGGTTAGTAGGTTATGATGCCCTGTGTTTGTATTTGTTTTTCCTCAAGTATGTATTTGTATAGGGCACTACGGCTTTCCAGGCTGTGGTGACTTTGAACTTTCAGAAGGTTTAAAAGACTTAGTTGATAATAAATTACTATGAACTTACCTGAGAACCCAACATTGAGGCAACGGACGAGAGCTCGATAGCAGACGCGTCCCAGAGTTTGAAGGCTTGATTCGCGACAAGATGGCGGCCCACGGAGCGGCAGGATTTTTTACTGGAAGACGGTGACCGTCCCCGGAGGATACTCCAGACAGTGGCTTTTCAGTCAGATTTTAACGTTGCTGTTTGAGGTGATGTTTGGTTTTAAAATGTTATCTTGTGCAAGAACAACTCTTTACCTGTCGATCGGTTCACCGTCTTTTAATCTGTAGATGCCATAATGCCGAACTTTGCCTTGGACCACGCGCGAAAGTGGGGTCCTGAGGGGCCCTCCGAGCTCAAGTGACCAGTCCCTCTCACAAGTTATAGTCTCCTGAGATGACATTGAAATCTTATTCTGGCTATGAAAATTTCTGTAATGGTGTTATATTCTTTTGATTATCATAGTTTAGAAGTGACCATTTTGAAATCTAATATAGTTGTATACACATGTCATCTTTTTCATTTTGTATAACGTTTTCGAAGAATGATCAAGAATGAGTAAAAATATAGTTAAAGTAAAGTTTTTAAAAATTGAGTGTTGGGGTTCACGCCGAGTTAGATAGATGGTCTGTCTGAGCTAGAGGGAGATATAATCCACGTGGTGGTGGTTTAACACCCATCGGCCTTCTAGTGCACCTTCGTGCCATTCGATTTGTGGAAGAACTAGGACGTCATAGACAGGAGCCGTTCGGCTAAAGAAATCATCCGATCAGCACGATTTTTGAACTATGAGATCGTTGTGCAATGATCATTCCGAATAGTGCGTTAACATTTCTTTATTTCCATATTCTTTCAAATTCTTATTTATAAAATACTGTGCACGTGTACTGATATCAGAATCCAGCAGGTCTCCAGCCATGGGGAGAGGGAGTAGAGGGAGGGAAGGAGGGCGCGAAGCGAACGGCTTCAGCCATTGTTGGTTGGGGCCGCCGGGAACCTGGTTACCACGCGCCACGGCCAGCGACTCTTCAGCCCCTACACATAAAACTTCTACAGCCAGCCTCCCTTGCCTCTTCTCTCACTCAACACACGACAGAACTAATAAAGATAACACATTTCTTTAATGTAGTTAAATGTTGAATTGTCTAAAATGTATCATCGGATAAAAAGGTCTGTTATTCACAGTACACGTGTAAGGGAGATAAGCACTATTTAAGTTAAGTAAATATACCGCAGGAATGGAGTACAATTTTACAACGATTAGCAACAAAATGTCAAAATGGAAAAATCTTCTATAGCTGCTCCGAAAATAATACACAGGGAACCTCAGTGGTATTTTGTATACTTGCAGTATAAACGACAGTGAAACATATTATGCTAATAGAAAAACGCAAGCAGATAAAGTTACTGCGTTTATAGTACTAGGTAGATGTACGCCAGACCACGTCTCGCGTATCAGGCTTCGCGATATTTGGATTTCAGATTTCATTGTCCGTCAAATACTAGACGTATGAACTCGGTAAGAACAAAACTCATCGACTTGGGAGGGACTTCGGCTAAGGACCTTCGGAAGGTCCAGTGAGGGACACCCATTAGTAGTATGGGTTACCTCTAGTCACCCGCCGCCATCTTTGTTACCCCTAGTCACCTCTGCCACCGGACCCCCAGTCACCTCTGCCCCAAGTCCCGAGTGACACGTCAGGACGTGTTACCCAACCTAACCTAAGGGCGTGACCCACAGGGTCCTAACCCAACCTAAGGGCCTTAGTGACCGTCACCGTTGCTAACCCAACCTAGGGCCTAAGTGACCGTCGCCGTTCCTAACGTAACCTAACTCACAAGGGCGTAACATCGAGGATGGCAGGGCGTAAGGGCCTAAGAGACCAACGCCACGAGGTGACATGACTAGTCAGGTAATTAGGCAGCTTTCTGGTGAAGGTTTTCAACTTGGGAAACCTCTGGATGTCATATGTAACATACCGATATGGTTGAGTGGTGGTAGGACTAGGCTTCACCCTAGGTCACCGTGAGGACGCTAAGGTATCCGTCAAGGGGGTCAGCACCGGGACCGGGGCCACATACAGCATCTCCGTGCGCGCGCTCAGTGATGAAGCGCTGGCCTACAGCGCCCAGCTCGCCTGCCGCTGGTGCCGGAATGGTTGCCTACCTTATCAGGCGGTCCGTAGCGCATCGCCCGCCGCGTGCGTGCCTCGCGTCTCACCCCCCACTGCCAGGCGAAGCGCCTCGACCAGCCGGTGGAAACTCCTACGGCGCGGCTGATACCAGGTTCGATGCGGCTCGCCACGGCCGGCCCGGCCCGGCGGCGATCTGCACCGGCCTTTAATAAAGCTTATAGATCCAATTAAACTGTGACTTTTTGCATATCTAAGTATTCTAAGCCACAGTTTATGAACCAAGGAATCGATTTATTGACATATTTTCATCTTTCGAACTAGTTAAAACTATAAACTTAGTCGAGAAACGTCACGGAAGTGCTCCGCAGGATCACCAGAATCGGCCCGTCGCGATCGGCTCTTGCACGGTCAACTTAATCCGTTTCGATCTCAGCAATCGTTCGTCCCACGCTAAATCCGCGACCAGTTCTGGAATCTGCATGAAATTCTGCTTGGCGTAGGTTAGGTCGTAAGTTGACGAAGTGATAGCAGTAACACATATTCATAATGGGAAAAAGGCGTAGAAAATCGTCATTTTGTTGGTATCTGTTTTTACCGTTTTTTGTATTGCCAGTGTGTGTTACTGTTATCCCTTGTCAACTCACGACCTACTCCTCGCCGGAGCGAACGACCTCATCTACGCCGAGCGAAATTTCATGCAGATTCCAGAACTGGTCGCGGATTTAGCGTACGACCGAACGATTGGGATCTGAGATCGACGAACGGATTAATTTGACCGTGCAAGCAAGCCGGTCGCGGCGGGCCGATTCGGTGATCCCCGCAGTGAGCACTTCCGTGACGATTTCTTCTTCGACTAGGTTTATAGTTTTAACTAGTTCGAAAGATGAAAATATGTCAATAAATCGATTCGCTTGGACTGCCTTCATAAACTGTGAAGCTTAGAATACTGAGATATGCAAAAAGTCACAGTTTAATGAGATTTATAAGCTTTAATAAAGGCCGGTGCAGATCGCCGCCGGGCCGGGCCGGCCGTGGCGAGCCGCATCGAACCTGGTATCAGCCGCGCCGTAGGAGTTTCCACCGGCTGCCTCGACACACAACTTTGACTCGCACGCCGGCGTGTTTACCCCCACCGCCGTGCGCAGGGCTTAACACCGAGTTGAATCGCGCGCCGCCATGCTCCCCCACCACCGTGTCGTCTGCTCCGCCTTATCCGGTGTTTGTTAAGCGAGTTGAAGTGACTCACTCTACGTGAAGTAATTTTCGAACGAGAAAAAGACATCGGGATGGTTTCAGAGTGCTAAAAAATTACATCTAGCGTTTTGACATCGAGAGTGTTTACCCCTGCCGCCCCTACCCCTGCCGCCCGTACCCCTACCGCCCATCCCCATCCCCGTCGGAGGACTCTGCCGCGCCGGCACCGCCGCACAGTGGGGCGAGATCGGAAAAAAGCGATTATAATTGTTTTCACACTGGTTATGCATGTGATAAGTCTCAAATATCGGTTGCAAGGGTTTACGAGGTCAGAGAACACGATGGTGAGGGTTTCAGGTGCCTATCTCTGACCACAAGGGGCGGATCCAGGTCCCTCGAAGGGCTTACATGATCAAAGACCGTCGTGTACAGCCCAAAAGTCGTACTCGCGGGTTCTCGGGTTCAGGGAACACGAAGGCGAGGGTCTCGGGTGCGCCCAAAGCTCGAACCCCACAGCCCGAGAGCAGCTCTGAAATTGGTGGTGACGATCGGTGCGCGGCAAGTACGCCATGTTGCCACTTTCATCAACGGGGAGGCTCGTCCTGGTCGAGGACACCTTTGCGGACGGAGACGTCTGACATCGCCCAAAGCTCGGGGACCGCAGCCCACAGGACTGCTCTGCCGAGCCGTGCTGCTTCACTGCCGGCTGGGCCAGACCTAACCTCGCTGCCGCTGCGTTTTGTCGTATGTTTGACTGCGTATTACGCGAAAAAGGCACCGAACGGCACTTTTTCCGTCACACGCTCGTGAAGTCGGGTCAAAATACTACCAATTCTCGTTGTCTGCACGATTCGCAAACGTTCGCAAAATTGTGTAGGCCTCATTGAAAACGGGCCAGCTGTTAATTTACACTGAAGTTTAAAAGCCATTTATTGCTTTCCGCTTACATTAATCAGTAAACGCCCAGCACAGAACGATTCGCCATACTTTTCTCTTTCCATTGATACCGATAACTTTGATTTTGCCCCAAAATTTGTGGCTAGGAGAGCAATTTTTCTGAACTTGTACGTTACCACCCACAATTAGCCTCAAATAGCTGCTCTTTGGCATAAAATTTTGACCTGAAAGCATTCGCTTATTACGAAACGACCTATACTACCGTGTTCTTTGAACCTTTCCGAACAAGAAACACTCGTTCATAATACAAATTTTGAAATTCTCAAAAATCTCATAATAATCGCTTTTTTCCGATCTCGCCCCACTGTGCGCCGCCGCCGCGAGTTGGCCTCAGTTGAAGCCAAAGTCTCGCGCTGGGTTGGCGCTGTTATTTCATTACGACTGAAGCAAGATGGCGGAAGAAGAGGTCAGCTTTGTGCTGAAGTGCTGCGTCAAGGACGCCACCCTGCAGTTTATAGTGAGTCATACTTAATTTCTTAAGTCTCTCTTGTCTTTTTCCGAGCCTACCTTTTCGTTAGAAAGTGTCAGTCTCGCGTTCTAACCTCTTTGGCCTCCGTCCTTGCGCCCTGCTGATTTTCCTTGTTCTCAAGGGTTTCGTGCTAGTGCTTCGCGGCGATGATGTATGGCTTAACTCCTGTTCTAAAATTATACCTAAATGTCAGATTTTGCTATTCGTACCGGTCTGCCTTACTGGCATTCCCGTGTTCGAACCTCAAGTGTTCTGCTTTAAGTTGCCGAACACGCGTGTGCCTGAGATTTCACTGTGCTGAAACGCCTGTTTTTCACTGTGCCTGAGTTTTCCGTTCTAAAACGCCTGATTTTTCCTCGTGCTGTAGTACCAGGTTATTCGCTTCCCGCGCAGGGTACCCACACCCACCCCGCGTTTCGGACGCAACCCACCATAAGCGCACTGGGAAAACAAATGGTTAGTTCTGCACATCAATTGGTGTTTAGATGTTTCAAATGTGGAAAAGCTAAACACTTGTTGGCTGAGCGATAGCGAAGCCTATTACTTCACTGATCGGATTTGGCTCCTGTTTGTCTGTCTGTCTGTACGCTCGATAACTCGAGAACGAGTTGAGATATCCACCTGAAATTTTTTCAGTAGCTTCATAACATAAATACCTCGGACGAGTTCGTAAATGGGCATTCTACCTCAAAAATTGACACCGTTTAAAATTAATTTACATTTTCGAAAAAAAATAATTTTAAAAATAATAATTGTTTTTCAGTGTCCTAAGGGGTAACTCGGCGAGTTGCGATTTTGGAGGTGTTTAAAATCATTTTATCGAAAAACCCCAAATCGCGTATTGCTTTTTTTCGACGTAGAATCCGAATTTGGGCGGCGTTGGAAGATCTGGAGAAGTGGAAAAAATTTGGGTCCAGCCTAAGCCCCGCCGACTGGAGGCGGACCTCGCCCTCTCCACGACAGTGGAGACGGAGGAGGGTGAGGAGCAGGAGCCTGAGGTAAGTACTTGTTCTGTTACTACTCCACTTGTCCCCATCAGTTTGATGCATGTCTAACTTGGTCTTATTTTTTTGCAGTTCTATCGACTAGCGGCGGCCCGCCTCGCCCTTACCCCCTCCAACTCTTAGAAGGGCAAGGTCCACGGGCCCGCTACCGCCCCTGCCGCCCTGAGCCACAATGGGAGCTCGAGATGAATTGTGCTAAGTATCTCTCTCACTAACTAGTTTTTTTTTCTCCAACAGATCAGCTGACTATTTTTTTTTTCCTTTCCTTTCCAGCCAGTTTCCATGCTCTCTTGGGAGCTAGAGCCCCCTCCCCTCCCCCCCCCCCCCCCATTGATTTTTCGACCCCTAAGAAAGTAAGTTTGAGTTTTAAACGTTTTATATTTTTTGTTGACAACCGTAACCCATGTCGTTGCAATACTAACTTTGTTATTTTTTTTTTTTTTTCAGCCTGATCCAGTCCAGGTGGTGGGGGTGTGCTCCACCACCCGTGCCTGGAGGCCGGAGGGGCCAGGGCCCCAATGACCCCAGCTCGCCCAGGGCTACAATTTCAGCCTCTCAACGATGAATTAATTGGGCATCATCCATTCCCATTTGATGGTTCTCTCTTCCTTGGAGACTACAATACAATTGTTTTATGGTGGCATGTGCATTAAGTGCCAGGGGAAAAGAAAAATGTTGGCCATTAGTGACAATTAACAATAACTCATCTGAGCAACATTAGGCAGAGAGACACTCCTTTAATCTGAACTTGGGTGCATGTTTCTTTGTCCCTGACAGAGACTGTGCCAAGCTGTGAGCACTCCTCCTCATGATGTTGAGTAATGCCCTTTTCTTTAACACAATGATCTATCCTGGACATGTGGTGGAGGTCGCCCTCCAGGTCCTAGACATTCTAACAGCATGCTTCTCTGGTAAGTACGATCACTGTGATTAATATCTGTGTAGATTTACAATAAAGTTTGTAAATTATGATTTACGAATGATGTTGTAAATTTACGACAGGCCTTTTTTTTTTTTTGCTCGTGAATGAATTCCAAGCCGATATGTAGTGCTTGTAATTTTACGATCTGCAATTGTAATTTTACAACTGCACTTCGTGGAAATTTTTCCCGTAAACCTACCTTTATTTTTTACAGTGGAAATAAATCCAAGAAACTTTTCTCGGCCTGCGCAAGAGGGGGCAAAGTTTGACTTGACTTGAGATTGCCTGGCCACTAATGGCCTACGGCTTTCGCGTCGACTTACGTGAGTGCATGGAGATAATCTACGTCCTGCATTGCAGCGAGGAAGACCAACCTAACCTTCAGGAGGGTATTCAGGCGAAGAAGAACTGAGCCCAACATTTAAAGTTCAATAAATATAGGAGAATCTTCACTTCGTGCTACCTCATTTTATAACTGTCAAACATTCTAATCACAATCACAATGACATCTTTGGAAAATAATAAGCATATATGCATTGTTTTAAAACTGAATGGTTTCCTGTTATAAATACCTGGGCTTCTTTTTGCACCATATTGAAAAGATTTCGTTAACAAATGGATAACCAACACATAGCTCTAATGATTCAGGAGGGACAATATTTGAAATCCTACTGTTTACAGATAGACAACATAATTTTGTTTTAGAATGAAAGCAGTAACATTAAGCCTTCTTTAGTTGGGGGAGCTGGGAGCTGCCAGCTGCCTCTAGTAGAAAATCAAAACTCACCTTACATACATTATCTCGCATAATTTTGTAAGTAGGAGTGGTGCGGAAAACTACGCATTTACAAGGATTCGAACTAGACAGTTCACCCAATTTATCATTCAATCCGTGGGGGATGTTTTACATAAACTCATAGTACAGGATAATAAAAGACGCAACACAATTAATGACATCAGCAAGGATCCTCCTGTAAGAAATGGGAACTATAATGTGCATGTTGTGTGGAGAGTGCGTGTTTTGTTTTCCTTTGGACACCCGGTACAAATTTGTTACAAAACTCATCCAATTTGTTACAAAACTCATCCAATTTGTATAAAAGTGCCTCATACAATTCTGTTGCAATTTGTACGTGTTCAAAAATCCACATACAACATTTGTATTGAGTGTCGTCTACAAGTAAGGTTTCACGGGCGTGACACATCTCCATGTCTTCCCCCGACGCTCGCAAGCACCGTGCCGTTCTCGACGAGGGCGATAATGCGAAACCTGATCCTGTACCAGGCGGTCCCGCCACTGATTCTGCCCCTGCAGGCCCCACCCTTGACCCCGTCACAATGCCCGTAAGGGTCGCGCCACTGGCTCTTCCCCTGCCCCCTGTGGGGACTACGAGGGGTGCATAACTTCGAAAATCCGTGTACAGGGATTGGAATCCTTAACGATTGGGAGAGACTCACTGTTTATAATGTGTGCATAGCCATGCTCACTGTACAAAATGTGAGCAATGCTCACTGTTGAAATTATTTTGAGCATGGCTATGCACACATTATAAACAGTGAGCATGTCCATGCACACGTTAAAAACAGTGAGCATGTCCATGCACACGTTAAAAACAGTGAGCATGTCATGCACACTTTATGTACAGCGTGCATTCCATGCACACTTTATATACAGCGTGCATTGCTCACTGTTGGATTTTCAGTATGGATTTAGTACGCAGCCACAATTAAAGTCATAAATATTGAAATATTAAATAGTATGAATGTCCTCGACTTAGGACACTCCCTTATTTCTTTGTGTCGTTTCATGGCTACGAGCATTGCGGCCTCCCCACACACAGCTGCGCTGAACGCAATGCAAAGTGCATAGGACTGTGGTACGAGTTTAATCGGGTAGCTTATCGGTTTCGTATAGGCCTCCATTAGGGGGAAAAAGATTTTCCGTTAAAAATTCTAACGATCGTATCAGCATGCCTCCTGCGCGCATGGAAATGCCGTAAAATAAACATGTCAGGCGGAGGGGATTCGAACCCGAGCCCGCTTGCTCCATGAGGGCTAGCGCTCTTACCCCCTCGGCCATCCTGACATCTTACTTTAACTCAGGTGCATAAGGACTCTTACGCCATGCGATCCTCGATGTTACGCCCTTGTGGGTTACGCCCTGCGATCCATGATGTTACCCCCTTGTGGGTTAGGTTAGCAGCGGCGACGGTCACTTAGGCTCTAGGTTGGGTTAGCATCGGCGACGGTCACTTAGGCCCTTAGGTTGGGTTAGGTTAGGATCCTGTGGGTCACGCCCCTAGGTTGGGTTAGGTAATGTTGGGTTACGTTAGGTTTGGTTACACGTCCTGAAGTGTCTCCCGGGACTCGGGGCAGAGGTGACTAGGGGTACGGGGGGTGACTAGGCGACAGAAGTGACTAGGGGTAACCAAGATGGCGGCGGGTGATTAGGGGTAACCTATACTACTCCCATTTCTGGTAGGGTTTCTGAAAATAACTGTTGTTGACATTTAGCAACAGAAGAGCAAATCTTTGCTGTATTGTGACGACACTTCCTTAAATGATTCTGGGTCTAAAAAAGATGTGACAAGTCCAAAGAGCGCGAAACCGGATATTGGGAGACAATCGCATTGGCGAGGGCCGTTCCCTCTGCCTCGTATCGTCGCATTTCTTCGCCGGAAAACCCGGTTTTCGGACAAACCAATCCCCGAGGCAGGTTGGTCAAGGGGTACATTATAGTCCCCCCACACAACCCCCATCACTTTAGAGGAAAATCTTTTCGACCGAAAATCGTAAAAATGTTCAGGCGTTTGCGTTTTCTGCGATTTTTGGCCGAGGAAAAAATTGTCTCCGATTTTGACCAAACTTACAGGTCACCTTCTTCTGGGTACAAAAAACATGTGGCAAGTCCAAAGAGCCCGATACTGGACATCGGTTCGGAGAAAATCGCTTTGACGGAGGCCCTTCTCTGCTCTGCAAACTTAAGTGTCGTACAGTACTGCAGTAAAAAGTGTAGGACCAATGGTACTGCAGTTTTTAGAGTAGGATACCCTCTGTCCTACAGATTTTAGTGCAGGATATCCGACAGTTTTTAGTGTAGGACAACCTGGGTCTGACCTACGGCGTCCTACACTAAAAACTGTCGGACACAGGGTATCCTGAACTGAAAACTGTAGGACACAGGGTGTCCTACACTAAAAACTGCAGAACCATTGGTCCTACACTTTTTACTGCAGTACTGTACGACACTTAAGTTTGCAGAGTGTGCATCGTATCGTCGCATTTCTTCGCCAAAAAACGATTTTTGGACAAACCAACCCTCGGGCCTCGGGGGCTGGTCTGGGGATAGATTAGAGTCCCCCTGCACAACACCGGAAAAAATGCCTAAGCAACTATTGCTTATATGTTTGCTAATAGCGTGACAAGCGACTTTTTAGTTATACCGTAGCAAAACTTTTGTTCACGTAGGCAAATTTTAGCTACGACAAGAACCCAAGACGCAACGCATTCCGGGATTGTACCGATGTACAACTGAGGGATATCCGGGGGATACCCGGGGATATCCGGGGACCCCTGTTGTAGGCCAGGATATGCCGATCAAAACCGGGAAGTCGCTAACATTGCGGGGCACAACCGATCCTAGTGGCCACTGGGGACACAGTGGCACTGGTCGGGCAGGCACTCCATGTCGGCTCTCGACCCCAACCTAGGCCCAGAGTAGAGCTAAAACGAGAAGGGTACCCCTTGGATGAAATGTGCGGGTGTAACCAGTGGTGGGCTGTGCTTGCCACGCCTCTTCCCCGCATCAGACGGAGCGGCCGGGACAGGCCAGCCTCACCGACCGGCCTGCTGCAGAGGTGGCGCCAGGGTTGAGCGCCGGGTATCGATGAGGCTATCTAGGGGGCATGGGAAGTGATTGGGCGTCGTCCAAGGGTAGTGGTCACTCGAGGGTCAGCCGCGTATGGCCCGAGGAACACCAGGGGATAAGCCGGGGAAGCCATATTGGCTCCTAAAAGCTAGGGGGTCCTGCTCAGCTGGGCTGGGCAGTGACGGCGGTTCTTGTTTGCGCGGCGCTATTGTTAGCGCCTGCAGCGTGTTGGGTAGGCTAACCCGCCGCGCATTTGTATGGACACGGTGGCCTACCTTGGGCGCGACAAAGATGTGGCCTATCATCCAGGCGTTGTCTCCGACAACGCCAGCAGTCACCTACAGTGCGATCAGTGCGGGAACCTGAGTTTAGATAGAGCTCCGTAACGTGCCGCCTGACCAAGATGCGAGCCTGTGCTGCAGCTTCGCTGAGGCCGCTGCCTTTAAAACACACCGAAAAACGTATCCGATTGGCCTTCTCGTAACGTAAGTCGATTCGTTCGGGTCATTATTTCAGCGTATTGAAAGGCGTATTCAAAGGCTGCGGCCTCAGCAACCCCTAGCACCCCCTTAAGTAAACGCAAGCCCCATCCCCGCCTCGCAGCAGTGCACCCCCGGCGGGGCGTAGACCAAACCTGGACCTCAAAGCAGCAGCACTGGCTCGCGTCTTGGTCAGGCGGCACGTTACGGAGCTCTATCCAGGCTCAGGTTCCCGCACCTGACCGCACTAGAGAGACTCAGAGGGAGAGAGGCGTCAACTCGCCGCGCGGCTCCACGCGCTCTGGTTGGTTGGTACCAGGCGGGCCTCCGGGTTTCAACCTGACTGGCCGGCTCTGTCACGTGAGGTGGCGGAGGAGGGGGTAAAGCGCTGCAACCCACCGCTACTACGGCATCTACCACTGCAGAATCGCCTGTCTTTGGAGGGAGCCTCGGATTTTCCGTGGATTCCCCACGCCGGACCACCGCTCGGGAGCCCTGGGGCCAGAGCCCTGCAACGGTCGAGTCGCCCGACCCGAGAGTGAGTGAGACGGCGCGACATCACCTGTCTCTCTCCCACCATCTCTGCGCTAGTTCGGCTGTCCGTCTGCTCCGGCTCTCGGATCACACTCGGACCGGCACGGAAGCTCGCCCGCACCCTCTCCCCTCCTCACCTCTCACCCAGCTTCAGGCCTGCTGCGACTCGTGAATGACCCGCCGACCCGACAACCCGACAAAAATTTCGCGGTCGAACGAACGAGTCGCGTGCGTTGGCGGTCGGTCGGTCTCGGGTCACCATAGCATAGTCTTGTCGGGTCGCTTTTGGGAAATGGCTCGACCGTTGCAGGGCTCTGCCTGGGGCAGCCCCGGGCACAGAAGCTAGTCAGTCTCCACAGCTGACCCCAGTTCCAAGGAGGCTAGGTCCCTGATAGAATCCGGAAGTCAGTGGAGGTCAGATTTCACATCCAAAGTCATCCATAGTCATCCATTTCCATCCCAGCAACATCCTTTGACATCCAATGACTTCCATTTACATCCCAGCCACATCCTCTCACTTCCAAGTACTTCCACTGACATCCCAGCCACATCCTCTCACATCCAACTACTTCCAATTACATCCTAGCCACATCCTCTCACTTCCAGTTACTTCCACTGACATCCTAGCAACATCCATTGAAATCCAACGACTTCCAATGACATCCCAGCCACATCCTCTCACTTCCAGCTACTTCCACCGACATCCCAACAACATCTATTGACATCCAACGACTTCCAATTACATCCCAGCCACATCCTCTCACTTCCAGCTACTTCCACTGACATCCCAGCAACATCCATTGACATCCAACGACTTCCAAGTACATCCCAGCCACATCCTCTCACTTCCAGCTACTTCCACTGACATTCCAGCGACATCCATTGAGATCCAACGACTTCCGATTCCCTCTACTTTCACATCCAAACCAAATCTATTCACCTCCCCCTGTTCTCATCCACCGACCTCCATTCACATCCAAACCACATCCATTCTCATCCACCGACCTCCATTCACATCCATTCTCATCCACCGACCTCCATTCACATCCAAATCAAATCTATTCTCATCCACCGACCTCCATTCACATCCAAACCACATCCATTCTCATCCACCGACCTCCATTCACATCCAAACCACATCCATTCTCATCCACCCACATCCATTCACATCCAAACCACATCCATTCTCATCCACCGACCTCCATTCTCATCCAAACCACATCCATTCTCATCCACCAACCTCCATTCACATCCAAACCACATCCATTCTCATCCACCGACCTCCATTCACATCCAAACCACATCCATTCTCATCCACCGACCTCCATTCACATCCAAACCACATCCATTCTCATCCACCGACCTCCATTCACATCCAAACCACATCCATTCTTATCCACCGACTTCCATTCACATCCAAGCCATATCGATTCTCATCCTCCGACCTCCATTCTCATCCAAACCACATCCATTCTCATCCACCGACCTCCATTCACATCCAAACCACATCCATTCTTATCCACCCACCTTCCATTCATCTAAACCACATCCATTCTTATCCACCGACTTCCATTCACATCCAAACCACATCGATTCTCATCCACCAACCTCCATTCACAACCAAACCACATCCATTCTCCTCCACCGACCTCCATTCTCATCCAAACCACCACAATACTCATCCACCGACTTTCGTAAACATCCAAACCACATCCATTCTCCTCCACATACCTCCACAGAGGTGGAGGTAGAGTTTGGATGTGAATGGTGGTTGGTGGATGAGAAGGGATGTGGTTTGGATGTGAATGGAGGTCGGTGGATAAGAAAGGATGTGGTTTGGATGTGAATGGATGTTAGTGGATGAGAATGGATGTGGTTTGGATGTGAATGGATGTTAGTGGATGAGAATGGATGTGGTTTGGATGTGAATGGAGGTCGGTGGATGAGAATGGATGTGGTTTGGATGTGAATGGAGGTCGGTGGATGAGAATGGATGTGGTTTGGATGTGAATGGAAGTCGGTGGATAGGCATGGATGTGAATGGAGGTCGGTGGATGAGAATGGATGTGGTTTGGATGTGAGTGGAGGTCGGGGGATGAGAATGGATTTGGTTTGGATGGGAGTGGATGTTGTTGGAAGTGAGTGGATGTGATAAGGATGTCCATGGAAGTTGTCGGAAGTGGATGGGTGTGGCTGGAATATCAGTGGTAGTCGGTGGATGTTAATGAATTCAGTTGGGGATGTCACTGGAAGTCGTTGGAAGTGAAAGGAATTGGGTGGGATGTCACTGGAAGTGAGTGGATACGGCTAGGATTGCAATGGAAGTTGTTGGAAGTGATTGGATGTGGATGGGATGTCAATGGAAGATGTTAGATGTTGTTTGGATGTGAATGGAGGAGAATGGATATAAATGGCTGTAAGAGAAAAATTGATGCGGTTAGAATGTGAATGGAGGCAGATGGAAGAGAATGGAGGAGTTGGAGAAAGAATGTAGTTTGGATTTTTTGGCCACAAACGCCGTCTGCGCGGGCGTCCGGACAGTTTGCATATAATAAACGGTTCCGAAACTTCCTTAGTGTCGGCGGTTATGACGCGCCATCCCTGTCGTCATCACCATCGATAGGTTCGATTCAAACCAGGATG
This sequence comes from Frankliniella intonsa, assembly GCA_033675135.1. Classification (NCBI taxonomy): domain Eukaryota; kingdom Metazoa; phylum Arthropoda; class Insecta; order Thysanoptera; family Thripidae; genus Frankliniella; species Frankliniella intonsa. The sequence continues at coordinate 1,914,786 of JAWJED010000029.1, read as the reverse complement.
TTACAAGGGGAAGCTGCACTATAATGTGTGTGGTGTGGATGTGAATGCAGGTAGGCAGAGTGATTTGATAAGGCTTGGATGTGAATGACGGAATGTGGAAGAAAATGGATGTTGTTTGGATTAAATTGGAGGTAAATGGAGAATGGTTGTGGTTCGGATGAGAATGGATGTAGATTACGGAAAATGGATGTCGTCTGCATGTGAATGGAGGAGAATGGATATAGATAGATGTAAATGGAGAATGAATGTCGTTTGGATGGGATCCATTCTTCTTCACCAACCTCCACTTACATCCAAGCCATATCCATTCTCATCCTCCGACCTCCATTCTCATCCAAACCACATCCATTCTCATCCACCGACCTCCATTCACATCCAAACCACATCCATTCTCATCCACCGACCTCCATTCACATCCAAACCACATCCATTCTTATCCACCAACATCCATTCACATCCAAACCACATCCATTCTCATCCACCGATCTCCATTCACATCCAAACTCCACCTCCACCTCTGTGGAGGTATGTGGAGAAGAATGGATGTGGTTTGGATGTGAATGGAGGTCGTCGGATGAGAATGGATGTGGTTTGGATGTGAATGGAAGTCGGTGGATGAGAATGGATGTGGTTTGGATGTGAATGGATGTTGGTGGATGAGAATGGATGTGGTTTGGATGTGAATGGATGTGGTTTGGATGTGAATGGAGGTCGGTGGATGAGAATGGATGTGGTTTGGATGTGAATGGAGGTCGGTGGATGAGAATGGATGTGGTTTGGATGTGAATGGAGGTCGGTGGATGAGAATGGATGTGGTTTGGATGTGAATGGAGGTCGGTGGATGAGAATGGATGTGGTTTGGATGTGAATGGAGGTCGGTGGATGAGAATGGATTTGGTTTGGATGTGAATGGATGTTGGTGGATGAGAATGGATGTGGTTTGGATGTGAATGGAGGTCGGAGGATGAGAATGGATGTGGTTTGGATGTGAATGGAGGTCGGAGGATGAGAATGGATGTGGTTTGGATGGGAATGGAGGTCGGTGGATGAGAATGGATGTGGTTTGGATGTGAATGGAGGTCGGTGGATGAGAATGGATGTGGTTTGGATGTGAATGGAGGTCGGTGGATGAGAATGGATTTGGTTTGGATGTGAATGGATGTTGGTGGATGAGAATGGATGTGGTTTGGATGTGAATGGAGGTCGGAGGATGAGAATGGATGTGGTTTGGATGTGAATGGATGTGGGTGGATGAGAATGGATGTGGTTTGGATGTGAATGGAGGTCGGTGGATGAGAATGGATGTGGTTTGGATGTGAATGGAGGTCGGTGGATGAGAATGGATGTGGTTTGGATGTGAATGGAGGTCGGTGGATGAGAATGGATGTCGTGTGGATGTGAATGGAGGTGGATGGAGGAGGATGGATGTGGCTTGGATGAGAATGGATGTGAATGGAGGTCGGTGGAGGAGAATGGATGTGGTTTGAATGTGAATGGAGGTCGGTGGAGGAGAATGGATGTGGTCTGGATGTGAAAGGATGTCGTTTGGATGTCGGTGGAGGTAGGTCTTTGGAAGTGAATGGATGTGGGTGGGAAGTTAGTGGATGTCGTTGGAGGCCTATGGATGTCGTTGGGATGTCGGCTGGAGTCGTTTGGAAGTGAGTGGATGAGTTTGGACGTGCGAGTCGGCGACTTCCGGGGACTTCCAAAATGAAACATTCTGGATGTCCCTGGAAGTCAGAGTCTGATCTCCAAACTCATCCTCAAATTCCCATGAGGGGTGCGGTGGCGTCGGACACGCAACCGTCCCCACCACCTATCTTGTTGACGCTTTTACCGGACAATCAGCGCGCTCGGAGCCGGACTGGTACCAACCAACCAGAGCGCGTGGAGCCGCGCGGCGAGTTGACGCCTCTCTCCCTCTGAGTCTCTCTAGACCGCACTTGTACGGGGGTGACTGCTGGCGTTGTCGGATACAACACCCGGATGATAGGCCACTGTCGCGCCCAAGGTAGGCCACCGTGTCCACACAAATGCGCGGCGGGTTGGCCTACCCAACACGCTGCAGGCGCTAACAATAGCGCCCGAGGGGTCCACCACCCGAGGGGTCCCCCACTCCCATAGATGGTGTACACACGAGTAATTTGAGTAGGCGAGTAGGGGCGAGTAATAGTGAGTAAAGGCGAGTAGCGACGAGTATTGGCGAGTGATGAGTAAATGAGAGTAGCGATGAGTAATGGCGAGTAGGGATGAGTAATGGCGAGTAGGGATGAGTAATGGCGAGTAGGGATGAGTAATGGCGAGTATTTTGCGTGTATTTTGCGTGAGTACTTGGAGAGTAATGGCGAGTAATGGCGAGTAATTCGCGAGTAATGGCGAGTAATGGCGAGTAATTGGCGAGTAATGGCGAGTAATTGGCGAGTAATGGCGAGTAATGGCGAGTAATGGCCAGTAATTGGCGTGTAATGGCGAGTAATCGCGAGTAACGGCGAGTAATGGCGAGTAGGCGCGAGTAAGCACGAGTAGGCGAGAGTATTGGTGAGTAGGCGTGCGAGTAGGCGCGAGTAATTTCGGTCGTGTACACACGAGTATCGAAGTGGGGGACCCCTCGATAGCGCCGCGCAAACAAGAACCGCCGTCACTGCCCAGCCCAGCTGAGCAGGACCCCCTAGCTTTTAGGAGCCAATATGGCTTCCCCGGCTTATCCCCTGGTGTTCCTCGGGCCATACGCGGCTGACCCTCGAGTGACCACTACCCTTGGACGACGCCCAATCACTTCCCATGCCCCCTAGATAGCCTCATCGATACCCGGCGCTCAACCCTGGCGCCACCTCTGCAGCAGGCCGGTCGGTGAGGCTGGCCTGTCCCGGCCGCTCCGTCTGATGCGGGGAAGAGGCGTGGCAAGCACGGGGTAGGACCGGGGGAACGCTTCCCCGGGTCTTCCCGGGCCCACCACTGGTTACACCCCGCACATTTCATCAAAGGGGGTACCCTTCTCGTTTTAGCTCTACTCTGGGCCTAGGTTGGGGTCGAGAGCCGACATGGGTGCCTGCCCGACCAGTGCCACTGTGTCCCCAGTGGCCACTAGGATCGGTTGTGCCCCGCAATATTTAGCGACTTCCCCGGTTTTGATCGGCATATCCCTGGCCTACAACAGGGGTCCCCCCGGATATCCCCCGGATACCCCCCGGATGTTCCCCGGATATCCCCCGGATGTTCCCCGGATGTTCCCCGGTTCCAAACGGGTATTCCCCGGGTATCCCCCGGGTATCCCTCGGGTGCCCCCACGAGTATCCCCCGGGTATCCTTCAGTTGTACCTCGGTACGTTCCCGGAATGCGTTGCGTCTTGGGAAATGCCCAGCTCGAGTGGGTTAAATCATAGCTTGTGTAGATGAGATCATATCAACTGAATCAAACATTGCATGTGCTCCAGCAGATGACGCATTAGCTCTCAAAGCAACCACGTGGCTATGACAGCAGACTTTTTGCTCTACACTATAAATCAAAAGGTGATTCATGTCACCTTTAGAGGGGCGAGACAGGTTTGTATCGGCCCCAAAAGAGGTGAGACGTTTTATATCACCCTAAAGGGGGTGAGACAGATTTGTGTCACCCATAAAGCGGTGAGACAGGTTTCTATCACCTTAAATTGTCTCACCTCTTTTAGGGTGATAGGAACTAGTCTCACCCGTTTTGGGTGATACAAACCTGTCTTGCTCTAGGATGGCGATACAAAACTGTCACGCCTAAATGTAGTGATGTGTCTCGCCAGCTGAGTTACAGTGTAGTAGCTACAATTGTTGCTTGTCACGCTTATCAGTAAACATTTTAGCAAAGGCAGCGGACATTAGGTTGAGTCAACTTCCGTGAACCACTATCACTCTGGAGCAGAATTTTGTTTCGCCCAATGGCCTTTGCGTTTCTGCGATTTTCGGCTGAGAAAAAATCGTCTCCGATCTCACAGAGAAGAGGAAAATCCCGTTGGCAGAACGGAGCTGAACCGCACCCAGAAAATCATTTCGTGCAGGAAAGCAAATTCAAAAGCGATAAGAATTTGAGTTGTATAAACTGAACTCTAACTGATTTGATCAAATAATTTTATGAAGTAAATTACATTTTTATTTGGGCAACAATATTTAACGAGGGGGAGGGGACTGAAATGATATTGGTTTCAGGAACTAAATCTCGATTCCTACAACTCCAATTTAGTTCTATCAAGTAAACTTGTTTTCTGGGTGCGTTGATTCCATTTACTTAATAATGGAAGCAGTACCTTCCTGTATTGTGTGTTGCATCGTGCTTTTGGTTTAAAACATGGCTCTCGAGAGAAAAGAACAGAATATAATTTGTGCAAGTCTTTAGTACAACCACTCAAATATTATGCTACTGAAGTACGGGGTGTAGTTTGGGGAGCTGCTGAGGCACAGACCTGCGGCCGATGGGATTGAGAAGTCCCCCAATCAATGGTTGAAGGGGGCCCGTCAGACTTGAAAGGGGAGAGTCGACAGAGCGGCCGGGGCGGGTTTGCCCAAGAGGATTAGCAATACCTTTAACAAGCCCGCCGATACTGTTGCCGAAGTTTTTAAAGCCGTCGAAGACGCCCGGTGCTGGAGCACCGCTCACCGCCTGCAATTATGTAAGAGCACATTACTGTAAATGAGTTGGCGTCTTAAGACGCCAAAATATAGGCGCCAGCACTTGGCGTTCTTTCCGCAGAGCTCCGAATAGGAACACCAAAAACTGGCGTTCCTTTTGGAACGCCAAATCTTGGTGTCTTTTTCTTTATCAAATCATTTAAAGGAATTAGAATTGAGGCTGCTTTAATAAAAAGGAATCTTCTTACTATTCACTAGTTGATAATTGAAATGAACATAAAGTTTACCGTAAACTGGGGTAACTTTAACCCAGAGCCATAATACGATTAAAGTTGTAATTATAATGCGTCGAGGCGCAGTGGCCTCCAAAATGTGGTTATCCTCCGCGGGGACCTAGAGCACACTTCCAGAACCTCCCTCCTCCGCCCCCCCCCCCTTCCCCCCACCTCCCCTCCACTTTTCCCCTCTCCACCCGGAGGTAAGATCAGTGCCAATAAGTGTCATTTACATGATGAATATAAGAACGCAACTGCAGGATATGCTTCCCCCCCCCTCCCCCTTCCTATCCTTCTGAAACAAGTTTGTCTTCACACCAACTTACTAGTATCAATGGTAATTTATTTCAATGCCTACACTGTAAAAAGATGACGGAAAAGCATCGTTAGTACGGACTACGGTCACTCCGTACCCGGCTTCCATTGCCTATCCCTCATAAGAGCCAATGTTAATAAAACTGTGGGTACGGAAAATGTACGGAAATGTTCCCGCTTACTTTAATTCGGAACTCTCCGTTGCAGTACGGTGCCTGTAACGGCATTCCGTACCTTCTGTCCATTACCAGGCCATACGGAGTACGGAACAAGATATGGAGAACAACCGTACTTCATCGACATAACCAGTATTTTTAGGGGGTACGGCCCCCGTAGCAAGCTCCGTGCCACAGGCTGTTATTTTACAGTGTAAATGGGGATTGGCGGCATTCGCCCCACGCGTTTCGGTGTCCAGGTGTGACCCTTAAGATCCCCTAAAAATTTCTCATTCTTTAGCTAACGTCCTTCGAGTCCAACGGACAGGCAGACAGACACAAGGTCGTTTAAATAAGCCCAATCCGGAGCTTTTTTTAAAGCAGAGGGGCGGGCTAAAAAACAGTTATAGCGACTTAGAACTTACTACAGCGGTAAGAGCGACAGCAAGCAGGATGGCGGCAGTCTTCATTGCTGGTGTCTTAGTGTAGCACTCCACCTGTTGTCGTCTTAATATACAGGACGTGTCTTCAAAAACGTGATTGATGCATGTCACGTAATTTTGAGAGCGCAAACTTATCTTTCCGTGTTTGAAGAAGTGCACACCATGGTCATGCACGTGCCTGCCGGTTTGCGTATGTAAGCAATGAGCACGCCGAGTCCGACTGTTCCCGGCTGCACACTACGTCATCATGCACTGCAAAAACAAGCCACATTAGTTCTAGACTCGCGCTACAAACAGAAATCTGACAACAAAAAGGCAACATTAGTAGTAGTCTATGATAAGGAAACCATGTAATCACAATGTAAAAGTATAATTTAACCTCCTTACTTAATGTCAAAAATTAATGTAGAGATTTTGTTTTCCTCACATTAACTTTGCCTTCTTCCCAATTTTTCTTCCCCCTGGGGCTTCGTAAAGCATAGCGTACGTAGGAAAGCACATACGAATGGCGTAGCGACCAGTCGGGCTCCTAGCTACTGGCACTTACCGGTGCGACGCCCGGCCGGTAGAAGTCGAACGCGACGAGATACGGCAAAACAGATGAAAATTTTGACACGAAGCACAAAAACCTTCCCCCTTAACCCATAATATGTTGTCAAAAAATGTCAAAAAAAAATCGAACATTTAGACCCCTTGGGGCAGGGTCAATTTATATCGCACGGTTCCTGGATTTGTAGCAGGTAGTTTTACTACCGGGTGGGACCTCATTGACGGGTAGAACTTTGCAGCAATCAAAAATTCGAAAAATAAGAAACAGTCTAACACGTCAGCTTCTAGAGACGAAGTTGCTCTCTCGGACTCGCCCTTTTTCAACACATTTTTCACAAACTTTTTAGGTGCTTAACTAGAAAAAAACATACAGTTATTTGTGGCTGAACGTAAAAATCTCTCCTGATTCAAAACTACGGTAAAACCTTAAACCATCACATTTAAGGGGGGAGGAAAGTTGTGATGTTGGCTAAAACAGAAGATAAGCGATGGGACCAGAACCAGTACTGAAATAAGAGCACATAAAAATGCTCTGGACTATTGTTTAATACTTCTTCAATTGATGAAATCACTCTCATCAGAATTTTTTCTGTCAAATTTAAATTCTGATTATGGTTGCTTATGAAGAATAATTCTTAAATTTCTATTCCAGAAGGTAGCCACCGTAATGAGCTGAAACAAGAAAGGTAGAAAAGTCAAAAAGTCTTCAAGTTTCGAAGGTATATGAAACAAGCAGGCCCGCCCCACCGCCAAACGTCGCCTCTAGCTCCGCTTTGCTACGCTGGCAACTCCGTTCGGCAGGGGGCTTGCCTGCTAGGCCTGCCAGTGGCGTTCGGTCGGACCTTCGGCCCGACCCAAAAGCCTCAGAGCGTCTTCTTGGCTTTAAAGTTATCAGGCATTCCCTTTGGGAATATTAAAAGTTCGTAACGGTGAACCATCGTAACTACAGCCCTCCCTTCTGCTTCGAAAACGCGCTGCTAGTATAGAAGTTATTGAGCCGTGTTTTCAAAGCGGTTACTTATTCCTGCTTATTCCGTACAACTCCCCAAATTCGGTTCATGGGGCAGCAAAATTACGCAAAACCCATTACACGACATCCAGCATAGTGTTTTCAGTTATTTCCGTCGTCGATAGGGCATTAGCGCCGAAACGGTAAGAGACAGAGGAAAACGAACGAAATTTAGGTCATAAGGGCCGCATAATGACTCAAAACCCATGACACGATACCCAACATAATGTTTTCGGATATTTCGGTCGTCGACGTGGCTGTAGCACCGAAACGGTAGGAGATAGAGCATAACGGACGAAATTTTGGGCCAGAGAATCTGAACTCGACTAGATAACCCCTTAGGAGACCGTAAAATTTTAATCAAAATATTTTTAGCAGATGATACATTCTAGCTAGCCTTAACTTAAATGACCATTACTAAACGTAAGATAATGTATCAGCTAGCTTGTACTCTCAGAAAGCGAGTGGCGAGTATGGCAGAATATTATACAGGGGGGATTGTGTCGCGCTTACCTATTTTAACTTTTATTGTCCCAGCCACCCTTTAGCTTCGACACTCAAGATAAAATTAAATTAAATTTGCCAACCAAGGTAAATGAAAAAATAAAGCAACATAATGTATCATCTGCTTTCAATTCCAATCTAGATTGAATTTTTTTTTTCTCATAAACGCAAAATTTTAATAATTTTCTTCAGTGCCTTAATGAGGGTTGGCAGCATTTGCACCAGGCGTTTGAATGTCCAGGAGTGACCCCTAAGATCCCCTAAGACTCTCAACACTCTAGCTCAACTCCTTCGAGTGCAACAGACGACGGACGGGCACCAGACGATACAAAACATGATGTTTTCGGACATTTAGGTTGCCGATGTGGCTGTACCGCCCAAACGGTAAGAGATAAAGCGAAACGGCCGAAATTTTGGTCCAGAGGCACCTAACTCCACGAGAGACCCCTTAGGAGACCATAAAATTATATTAAAAATATTTTAATTTTTCATTCACGCAAAACTTTAATAATTTTTTTCAGTGCCGTAATGAGGGTTGGCAGGATTTGCTCCAGGCGTTTGAATGTCCAGGAGTGACACCTAAGGTCCCCTAAAAATCCCAACTCTCTAGCTCAACTCCTTCGAGTGGAAAGACAGACAGACAGACACCAGATTCATTGCATAAGTCCGCTCTGAAGCTTTTTCAAAGCAGAAGGGCGGGCTAAAAACAATACTTTGTATACTTCATGTTGCTGATTGGCGATTGTTGTTGATGTTCTTATAATAAAAATGGATGTTACAGTAGGCAAAAAATGTCCACATTTTTTTGCTTAAAAACAAGAGCAATTGGAATCCATCAGGTGCTTGAAGTGATGCTCTGTGTCCTTGATGCTCAAGATGATCCCCGTAGACTGTCAGCCATGAAAATGATGGGTGCTCTATCACCCGTGAAACCTCCCTTGTATACGAAACTCATACAATATGTTGTATGTGGATTTTTGCACCCATACACATTGGAAGAGATTTGTACAAGGCACTTCCCGTGAAACGTTTTTAATGTATGTTGCATACATGTTCACATACATGTTGAACATGTATGGAACAAACACTTTGTGCATACATGGCACATATATGGCACATGTATGGTGCATACATTAGTCATGTATGTGCAACATAAGAGAATGATATCCGACGTTTCTATGTGGTTTGTGTGGTGCACCTATGTCTCATATTTGTGGTCGTGTATGTGTAATGCTTGTCATTCGTGTGACACGTGTATGAACCATGGCAGTGCCCACATATGTAAATTGTGTGAACCATACATGTAACGTGTATGAGGCATACATTTTGTGCATGTATGCTACATAGCAGTTGCAAAGTTAGTTCATGTATGTGTTGCATACAAGCAGCAACTCTCGCGTACGTATGGCGCACCTATGTCTCATACATGTGGTCATGTATTTGGGAGCAGCATGGACGTCTGACATACGAGCTGGTCGTGTCGCCATGCATGTCGACGGCACTCTCACATGTATGTCACATGTATGTGGGAGCAGCATGGATGTTTGAGAAACGTGCTGCCCCGTGAAACACGAAACATATATGTTCAATACATATGGCATACATGATACATGCATGTGTTACATAAGGCATATATGTCACAAACATGTAACATAGGAACGTGTATGTCACACATATATGGTTCCATACATACGACATACGTGTATCCACGCACGACTTCTATGGAACACATGCACATACATGGGACATACAGGGTGACTCGACCACCCGTGAAACGTTTTTAATAGAGCGGACTGGTCGAACCCCCACCACCGCGCACGGCTTCCCCGCTCCCCAAGCGCCACCCGCCCGCGCGGCCCCCTCCACCACCACGCGCCGCTCCCGTTGCCATAGCGACGCGGGTTCCAAACAATCTCCGCGCGCAGCGTCGCCCGTAACCTCTCTACCCGAAACCGATAGCCTCTAGAACCAGATATTGATATCGTTCCAAATTTCTTCGCGATGGCTAAGTGCTGCGTATGCAAACACCGTTCGGAAAGGGACACGTGCAAATTCTTCAAGTTTCGTAAATCTCCTTCAAAACGTAGGAAATGGGCGAGGAGTTTGAAGTAAGTTTAGGTTCAACTAGTGTTGTTTTTGGATTGGAGGTAAATTTTGTTTTCTATGCCTAATCAAAATTTTTGTATCGAAAGGCTTGAGAGTAGTCCAGCTCAAAGATCGGTCTGCGCTTGTCATTTTCCAAATAATACAACCTCCAGAAGCAGGTAATTTTGATGCAATAAATGTCACTGACCCAATTGTCAATCACTCACATTAAAATTATTTATCTGTTATTTCATTAGCAATGGAGGAGTACGTATCTCACTTGAATTTTAATTCGAACAATAGTCATGTTTGTTAGAATCAACATTTCTAACTGTTTGTGATTGTTTAGGACTTCTGATGCAACCAATTTATCAGATAGTGGATTTGCTGATTTGGAGATGGATACAGAAACCAGCATGGAACTTAGCAGCCAACAGTCAGTAGCAAAACTTTACATGCTAGCAAATAATGAATCTTTTTTAGTCTGTGCCTAATTTTTTTTTTTTTAATTTTAGACTGAATGTGACTGACTTGTCTAGTCAACATGCAGATGACCACGATGAGATTGTGTAAGTTAAAGCTACTGCAGCAAGATAGGGAGTTGCTCATACATTTGTGTCGTGATGGTTGTTTCCCAATAATTCTTATCTGTTTCTCTCTTTTGCAGCAGATATTCAGGAGGTAGTAAAACTTCACCCTGGAAGGTTAAAATACAAGAAGATTTCAAAGTAAATCTTGAACAGGAGCAAAAGAATTTAAAGCTAATTATTCAACAACTGCAAGATGCTCTACAATTGCAAAACATTGAAGCAGAGAACAAGTTGAAAAATGCTGAGAGAGATTTTCAACTAAAATTAGAGCAATCAAAAGAAAATCTTAAATTTCATTGCAAAGAATTAGAGGAACAGTATAACATAAAACTTTTAAATGCTGAAAAAGATTTCCAATTAAAATTAAAGCAATCAGAAGAAAATCTAAAATTGCAGTGCAAAGACCTAGAGGAACAGTATAACATAAAACTTTTAAATGCTGAGAATGATATCAAAATGAAATTACAGGAAGCAGAAGATATGAGATTGAAAATGCAGAAATCAATTGATGACCTTGAAAGACAATCACAAAATCTCTCAAGGGAAAATGAAAACTTGAAGAATAAATTAGAAATGCAATCCAAAGACTTAGATCTATTTTGCAAAGTTAGTACTGCTTTAAAAAATGAAAAAAAGGAATATTTGATGAAACTGAAAGCAGCTGAAGAGAGACACTTGTTCAAGAATTTTGTTACAGAGGAAAACATTTCCCATTACACGGGTTTGCCCAACTTGGGCACTTTTTACTGGCTGTTAAGTATGGTCCAGCAAGACATCCAATACTACTTTGGAACATCAGTGAAATGTGTTAGTAGAGAAGATCAGCTGTTCATAACACTTTTCAAACTGAGACGGAATGTAACTCATCTTTTATTATCAGACTTATTTAAAGTGAGTCTCTTCACTGTTTCCAATATTGTTATCACGTGGATTAGTGTTTTACACATTATTTTAGTTGAAGGCATCATGAACAAAAATGTGCCCTCATTGCAGAAGGTAAGGCACTCTATGCCAGAGGCTTTTAGGATGTACCCAAACTGTCGTATGATTTTTGACTGCACAGAGGTTGAAGTACAAATACCTTCACTGATGAGTAATCACAATCAAGTTTATAGTTCCTACAAAAGTAGGACTACATTCAAAGCCTTAATAGTAATTGCTCCTAATGGAACAATCATTTATGTTAGTGACCTGTTCCCTGGATCTACCTCTGACAAGATTCTTGTTTACAATTGTGGTGTTTTAGATCTTTTAAAAGCTGGTGACGCCGTTATGGCTGATAAAGGTTTCCCTATTGGAGACATCCTGCCTCCAGGTGTTGATCTCAATCTCCCCCCTTTCAAGGAAACTCCACAGTTTACAAGAGGTCAGGTAATGGAGACTCTACAAATTGCCAGAAGCCGTATACATGTTGAACGTGCCATCCTCAGAGTTAAATACTTCCACATATTGGACAGAATCCCTCACAATTTATTCCAATTTTCCACCAAAGTTTTCCAGGTGTGTGCAGGTTTGACAAACCTTCGGTTCTCACTTATTAAGGAGGTGGAAGATGACATGAAGTCATGAAAAGGAAAGGCACTTTTTTTTCTCCTGTTTTATGTTTTATTCAAATAATGTTTTTAAAAAAAAATTCTATTGTATGTTAGAATCTTTCCAGAGCTATTTATGTGCAAAAAAAACATTTTTTTTGTTTAAAAAAATTGTTTTTGTACATAGTACTTAGTACCATCTGTAGTAGGTGGTACTGAAAAATAAAAACTTTTACAAACAAATGTAATGAAACAAGTATTCATTAAATTAAATGGGGCATCACATACTTATCATAGAACTCAATGAGTTTTGGAATATTAGAAGCCCACAAGTTGTCACGGGGTATATCAATATACTCCAAATCATGAGAGATAAAAATAACAAGGTAACAGAGGGACCTATTTGTAAAGAGTAACTGACCTTGAATTTGGTGGTAGTAATCATGGTTCTTGTTGACCTGCCACTCACCAGACACTTCATCCCACTGAACAATATAATCCTTACCCATTAAATGAATAGCCTCCTTTACCTTCTTCTCATCCTTGATTTTAAATGGGCATTTTACCTCCAAAATTGCATTGTCACCTATGAGACCATCGGGGCTGGCCCCTATCTTGCCACTGCTATGCAACCATAATCCTGTGTCATCAACCTGCCATAGAGGGAAACAGGGTGTTACATTTGTAATTTTAATTGTTTAACACAACTAATTGTAAAACTGGCAAACAAGTACCTTGAGACCTGACTTCTTCTCAAATTCTTCGGTGGCTGGTCCTTCGTTGTCCTGTCCCCACTGCAAGGCATGCAATCCAGAACCTGGTTTGGGCGGCTTCTTGCTCTGGGTTTTGGGAGGAACAGGAGCAGTGGCACCCTCCAAAAAATTTTTCATCAAACTTTTACAAGGTTTTCGTTTTGCATCAACAGCTTTCAATACCAAACCAAACTTGCTTGCAGTTATTCGATGTATTCTTGCTTTTAGCCACAAGCTGTTTTTCCTCTGTCCAATAGTTCTTTGGGCAATGGTAATAATGTCAGCCCATGACACACTAAAAAAATTTTCCAACAACAATTTCTTATCAGTACAAGACATAAATTCAGGGCTGTAGAGAAAATCCTTTACACAAATTATTTTGTCATCTTTCATGTCAGGAGGAGGTGGACTTAAAAGCCAGATGGCACCAGCAGCACCCTCGGCGCACATGCCACTGCATCGTAATGCGAAGTCAAAGTCTTCATCTGTAAGTGGATTAGCAAGGGCTCTGAATGAAGGCTGAGAGGGCTGAAAGAGATCTGTTACGGCACTCCCTGTGTTTCTGTCAGCTCGCTCAGAAGGGCGACTCCAACGCTGAGCAACATCAGTACAGCTTATGGTGTAGTGACCATGCAAAAGCAGGGCAATCATGTGATGGCACACAGCGTTACCCTTCACACAACCACAGTGCCCTTTCTCAATGCGTTGAATGGCACCATCAGGAGCAACCTCCAACTCAATCTAATGGACATATGCACAAATTAAAAAGAGCCAAAAAGAACATGACAAATACTCACCTAGTTCCTGCATCCTACAATTAAGTACTGAGGCTTCAGAAGAGGAAGGAACCAAACCACCGGAGTCATTCATTGCAATAAAAGAAATAAATTGCACTTGACATAGCATACAGTATACATAAGAATACACCGTAACTGCCTTCAGATATCAATCAGCCAAAATAGAGACTAAATTTGCTAACTAGATACACATTATTTATGACAGGCAAGCAGAAGGTGACAAGGCATTTCATAAACTTTAAACACTCAACCATCGAAAGCTTATACCAGCACCATCAAATAGTGATAATGCCACAATACGCTTACAGACGTGTACACTTACTTGTCAACTGCAGCACGAAGGAGACTTGTGAAAATAAATACTTACAACATCACTAGAAAAACTAACAGTAAAAACAAACTCAAAAAAATAGTAGAGAAACAATTTAAAGTTTCAAAAGAAAAATAGAAAAACAAGTCTCCTTCGTGCATTAGTGCTTCTCACTGAAAAATTAAGAAAAACAGGTTATTTTCAATAAAATGTAACATACTGATTTGAAAAATGTTACCTCAAATTACTTACTTTTACAGGATACGGATCAGGTCTCATAGACGGTTGAACTGTACCGTTCATGACCCCCGATTTCCCGTCAAAAACCATGGTTTTGACATGGTTGCTCCGAAAAGCATTTTCTCCCTTCCTCAATAATTTTGGCTGATGCTCACAGAACTCCGATATTATGCTCAATTTAATGGGCCCACTCATGCTAAAGCCTAAATCAACCGAATTGCTACAAGTTGTTCTGGAGGCCGGTTACGGAGAGAGGTTACGGGCGACGCTGCGCGCGGAGATTGTTTGGAACCCGCGTCGCTATGGCAACGGGAGCGGCGCGTGGTGGGGGGGGGCCGCGCGGGCGGGTGGCGCGCGGGGGAGCGGGGGAGCCGTGCGCGGTGGTGGGGGTTCGACCAGTCCGCTCTATGTATGTTGCATACATGTTTACATACATGTTGAACATGTATGGGACATACACTTTGTGCATACATGGCACATATATGGCACATGTATATGGTGCATACATTAGTCATGTATGTGCAACATAAGAGAACGATATCCGACGTTTCTATGTAGTTTGCATGGCGCACCTATGACTCATATATGTTATGCTTGTGATTTGTATGGCACGTGTATGATCCACGGCAGTGCCATTATATGTAAATTGTGTGTGCCATACATGTAACATGTATGAGGCATACACTTTGTGCATGTATGCTACGTAGAAGTTGCATACTTAGGTCATGTATGTGTTGCATACAAACAGTGTCTCTCGCGTACGTATGGCGCACCAATGTGTAATTATGTATGTAGGAGCAGCATAGATGGTCGTGCCGCCATGCATGTCGAGGGAAATCCCACACGTATGTTACATGTGTGTGGGAGGAGCATAGATGTCTGGCATACGAGCTGGTCGTGTCGCCATGCACGTCGAAGGAACTCCCACATGTATGTCACATGTGTGTCGGAGCAGCATAGATGTCTGATATACGAGCTGGTCATGTCGCCATGCATGTCGAAGGCACTCACACATAGGAGCCAAATCGGATCAGTGGAGTAATAGGCTTCGCTATCGCTCAGCCAATAATTTTAAGTGATAAGAAATTTACCTTTAAAGGTAGATGGGGTGTATTTAATAGAGTCAATCTGTTTTATTATGATACAGGTTAAAGCAATTACAGCATTTTTCAAACTTGCGCACTTTGCACGTGCAGTGAAAAATTAAATGCATTTAAGAAGGATCCTCTGTTAGAAATGAAGACGAACATTGTGGAAGCACCCTAAGATAATTCGCCAATGAATTATGAAATAAACCAGCCACAACTGAGTGCTTATTGCACATAATAAAGGTATGATTCAAAACAGTAATTTTGGTTGTTCTAAAGGTGCCCGTACACTTAGCGCGTCCGCTTTGTCCGCACTGATATTTAACCGTTTCCAGTTATGGTTTTTATCACCAAACGTTACAAAGTGTCTCCAAAACATACGGTCATACATTTGAATACAGTTTCTCGCCGAAATATCAACTGAAAACAGCAAACGGACAAAGCCGGACATGTCCGCGGACGCGTCCGGCTTTGTCCATTTACCGTTTTCAGTTGATATTTCGGCGAGAAACTGTATTCAAATGTATGACCGTATGTTTTGGAGACACTTTGTAACGTTTGGTGATAAAAACCATAACTGGAAACGGTTAAATATCAGTGCGGACAAAGCGGACGCGCTAAGTGTACGGGCACCTTAAATGAGAATGACAAAATATATAATTGCTACTCATAAATATTTTTCTTACTTTAGAGGAAATGTCTTGACATTCTCTATCAGGAACCGTATTGCTGTTCAACGTCATGTACTTTTTTGTCAACTGGAACTGCGGTGCAATAAAAGTTGCTTGATTCAAATAAATCATTTGCGTTACTTGTGTAAGCTAGCCAACATTTTCTTTGTGGAGCCATTATAAAAGTGGTAAATATACACAACTTGCTGTAAAGCACTTGACAAAACATATTTATTTTGTGAAAAGAAACAATGATAAAATCAAAGTGTACAAACATTAGTAAAACATTGACATGTTTTAAAGTAAGTAAATAATATTTATACTAAATTATACCAAAAAATTCAGTCTACATATTATGACTAGCCCCAAGAGACAAGAGACATACATAGGGATATATAATTAAAAATTAGGGACTTCAGTTATTCATGGAAGAGTAATAGGAACAATCACGATATCAGTCACATTGAACTTAGTATCTAAATATAACTACATTAACAAGTCAAACTTTTAATTTTTTTAAAGAAGCAAAGAAACGCTTTTTAGTTTGCAAGTACAGTAACAACATTCTCTTTATGGAGCTATTATGCTGTGAAAAAACACTTTCCTACAAAATCCATTTCTGATGGCTATTTTCTTCATAAGATCTGGGGACCACATCTATACCACACATCATTATCTTGTTCATGTTTGGGACAAAAGTTCCTGTTCGCCTGAAGTCACTGATAGACTCTAGCTGCAGCCACAACCCGTACACTAAGATCAATTCAATCCGAGGGACTCTCGCCACTTTGTCAAAGTGACAGTGAAATAATATTTGTACTAAATCATACAAAAAGAAATCAGTCTACATATTATGACCAGCTCCAAGAGACAAGAGACATACATAGGGATATATAATTAAAAATTAGGGACTTCAGTTATTCATTTAAGGGTAATAGGAACAATCACGATATCAGTCACATTGTATTTAGTATCTAAATTTAACTACACCAACAAAATTTTTATTTACCTTTTGGGGGCATTTCTTTCTTCTAAGTAGGCAGATAATTTATCAAACCTAAAAACCCCTTCTATTACCGATTCACTGGCAGTTTGGCTGTATGATTCTACAGTTGATAATGAAGGCAATGGAAGATTTTTTTGCCAAAACTCATAAGTTTGCTTGCTACCCAAATCTTTTGAAAAAGTAGCAAAGTTCTTCAACAACTCATTATATCTGTAACCATTTTTGTGTTTATTTTTGTTGTTGATGTGACTTTAAAAAATGTGATGTGACTGCCAAAACCTAAATGAGCTTGGCGGAGGTGTTCAAAACCATTTTATCGAAAAAAACCCTAAACACGTATTCGCTTTTTTTTCGACGTAGAATCCGAATCCGAGCGGCGTTAGACGAACCGGAGTAGTCGGCAAAATTTTGGTCCACCCTACTCCAACTTCTACTTTGAAAATATTGAGTGTTGTCATTTGTAGTCCTGTAGCAGAGGTAGAGAAATCCGTCATTTGCATGATGAATCGACGACCCAGGGAGTTGTCCTTGCAATTGTTCCATCGTTGTTGATACTTGGATGCAACGCAGGTAAGAAGCAGGGACAATCTGCTATTGACGGATTTTCGGAGTTGCGGGTTTCGGGTTTACCTCGCTTACTGCGCCACAACCAAGCCCAGCCAGCCCAACCGTTGCCCATCCTAGCCCATCCTAGCCCACCTAGCCCCAGCTACCTCAACCTCATTACTGTTTGCGTCCCCGACAGGGCATCCGAAAGCTAAAACTGTTTCTCTGTGGAATGGCTGCACTGTAAAACAAGCAGGCCCGCCAGGGTGGACCAAAACGTGGAACGTCGCCGGCCAGGTAAGCGAGGCAAGCCCCTGCGGTAGGGCTTGCCTGCTTGGCCTGCCGGCGACGTTCGGCCCGACCCGAAAGCCTCAAAGCGTCTTCTTGGCTTTAAAGTTATCGGGCCTTCGGCCTTGTCTCGACCCAGCTGTCTGAGGTGACGGAGCTGCCGCCTGCCGCCTGCCTCCAAATGCACGCAATAATTTGCCAACACCCGTGTCCCCGTGCGTACGCCTAACAGCCTTTTTACCAGAGTAAGCGTGCTGCCTCGGGCCCAACTCAATGCGACCTACGAGCCTGTTGTTCCGCTGTGACATGCGTGTGTATCTCACTTTCCAGGGTGTTGTTTTGGGCGTGGTTTCGGCCTCGTTTTTTTAGCTGTGTTTTGGCACGTGGTGCCGATGTACCGGCGGCCCTTAGTGCACTTTAAAAAATTAGAGAGACCAATACTGCTGTAATACCAACATTGTTTGGCCCTGATGCCCATGTTGTCGGAGCGTGGCGTGGCGGGGCGGGGCGCGGCGGGTGGGGGAAGCCTGCATCTGATTGGCAGTCATCCCAGTGTGTCGCACAGGGCCAGTGGGTCAAGAGGGCTCATATGAAAGGTCCAAACAGACCAGAGGGAAACGGTCCACAAGAGCTCATACTGTAGAGTGGGAAGGAGAGAGCGCGAGCGAGAGAGACAAGTCCGAGTGACGGAGGAAATAGCCGAGTTTGACTTGGTAAAAAGGCTCTAACAGAGACAAGTAACGCCCTCTCTACGATACTGCCGGCTCGAAGCCCGAGCCGTCCGTCACGCTCGGTCAGGCTAAGGATCAAGGCACACCCTATTTCGCGAAATGCACGAGTCAATCCAATTCCACCAAGGCAATGCTTGCACAACCTCTCGGCCGAGTGCTCGTGGGCAGCCGGTCGATATGTCGTGTCCGGCCGGCCGGCCAGTGTGGGCGCGAGACGCGCCGCGGTCGGGACGCGCGCCCAAGGGCCGCCGCCGCTCGGAACCGCAGCCCAAGTGTGTCAATGTCCGCGAAGCGTAGGTTAAATTCCATTCTTAAACTTCAACTTCACGCGGTAATGCTGTGCCCCGGAGATGCCCAGGACGGTTAACACATTTCAAGGAAAGATCCAAGGCATTTCCAGGACAGTTTCAAGGAATTTCAAGGAAAACTACAGGGAATTTATAGGAAATTTCCAGAAAATTGCCAGGAGAATTCCAGGGATTTTCCATTTTCAGAATTCCAGGGATTTTCTTTTTTCAGGAGAATTCCAGGGATTTTTCATTTCCAGGAAAATTCCGGGAAATTTTCAGAAAATTTCCAGGAAAATTGCAGAGCATTTTCAGGAAAAGTTCTGGAAAATTAGCGATGACGGGTGGAAGTTGAGCCAGCTGAGCAGGATTGACTCACACTGGGGCTTCCAGTGAGGTGGGCTGCGGCCGGGGTCCTGGACGCGGTCCTGCGGGCGCACTGGTGGCTCGTGCTGGTCACGCTGCGGCTGCTGGGCCTCCTCGGCTGCAGCGGCTGGCCGCCCACAGAGTCCCGCGCCTGGGCCGCGTACGCGCGCGCAGTCCTTGCCGCCGTCGTCCTCGCCAAGGCCGCCCTGTGGTGCACAAGTCTTGGGGTGAGACCGAGGCGAGAAGAAAATCTTTTTTCACCTCTTTTTTAGCCCGCCCTTCTGCTTTGAAAAAGCTTCAGAGCGGGCTTATGCAATCGATCTGGTGTCTGTCTGTCTGTCTGTCTGTTTGTCTGTCTATCTGTTCAACTCGAAGGAGTTGAGCTAGAGAGTTGAAATTTTTAGGGTATCTTAAGGGTCACTCCTGGACACCGAAACGCCTGGTGCAAATCCTGCCAACCCTCATTAAGGCACTGAAAAAAATTATTAAAGTTTTGCAAAACTGAAAATTAAAAATATTTTAATAAAATTTTATGGTCTCCTAAGGGGTATCTCGTCGAGTTAGGACCCTCTGCTCCAAAATTTCGTCCGTTTTGCTCTATCTCTTACCGTTTCGGCGCTACAGCCACGTCGACGAGCGAAATATCCGAAAACATCACGTTGGGTATCGTGTCATGGGTTTTCCGTCATTTTGCGACCCTCTGGGCCGAAATTTCATCCGTTTTGCTCTATCTCTTACCGTTTCGGCGCTACAGCCACGTCGACGAGCGAAATATCCGAAAACATCACGTTGGGTATCGTGTCATGGGTTTTCCGTCATTTTGCGACTCTCCGGGCCGAAATTTCGTCCGTTTCGCTGTATCTCTTACCGTTTGGGCGCTACAGCCACATCGACGACCCAAATATCCGGAAACACCATACTGGGTATCGTGTCATGGGTTTTGCCCCACTTTGCGACCCTCTAGGCCAAAATTTCGTGCGTTTCGCCAAATTACAAACCGTTAAGGCACTAACAGCGAGTTTTCAAAGCAGAAGGACGGGCTGTAGTTACGGTGGTTCACCGTTACAAATTTGTACTGTTTCTGAAGACATTGCCCGTACGGGCCAAAGGCCGAAGGCCCGAATTGTAACATACGACGATTGCGACAAGGGAGTAAGCGGGCCGAAGGCCCGCTTTTTAAAGTATCTTTTTTTTGTACCAGTGACTCCGAGGACGGGCCGAAGGCCCGTCCATAACGCCGCCGGCAGGCCAAGCTAGGCCGCCCCCGGCCGAACGGAGTTGCTAGCGCAGCGAAGAGTAGCTGGCAACGACGTTTGGCGGAAGGGCGGGCCTAGCTTGTTTTCACTTTCTCTTCACTTACTTGGCTTTTTCGAATTGACTTGGACACCGAGTCGTGTGTCAGTCTAAAATTGTCTGTTTATGAATACCGTACAGCCCACAATTGAGGATGTGATGGGGGGGCCAAACCTGGACAGGGAGACCTGCTACGTCAGCACGGTGTACATCTGTCACGTCGTACTGAAGACTGCCGGCGCGACGCTGGCACAGGTATGGGGAGTTACTCCCCGTGCGGCCATGGGAATGCAGTACATCAAACTCCTATTGCAATACTGTAACGAGCCGAGTTCTCTGGCCAGGGCGTAATGCAGCGTCAGTCACGTGACCTGAGCCTGCTCTTCAGGGCCGTGCTCGCCCTGTCGCGCTCTTATCCACCCCCGAGGCGCCAACACTGGGTCAGGAAGATTCTCAGCCTCATCCTGGGAGTGGGCACGTCCGCTATTCTCATCACAATCTTCATTCCCTACGTACGGTTCACATGGGTACCGAGAGAGTCTGCGCTAGGCATGAGAAGGGAGTACCTAAAAAAAAAAAAAAAATTGTGAATTTAGCAGAGTTGGGAGTCACTGAGATTACTGGTACCACTGTGTTTCACTTTTCCGTAATTTTACTGAGTGCACTGAAAAGACCTGCCGGGACCAGCCACTGTGAGAAATATAGTTGCTAAGGTTTACGGGAAAATTTTTCCGAAAAAATGCAGTAGCAAAATTACAATTTGGAAATCGTAATATTTCAAGTACTACGTCTCGACTTGAAATGCAATCGCGAGCAAGGTTGGGTTGCAGCTGCTGCAGTAAATTTACAACACATTTTATAAATGGTGATTTACAAAATGTTTCGTGAATCTCCAAATGGCTAACCGTTGCACACACTGTAAATTGGTTGGCGTCTTTAGACGCCAAAATTTTGGCGTCCTCTGAGAACGCCAAATTTTGGCGTTGAAAGACGCCAATATTTGGCGTTCTTCTTCTCAGAACGCCAAATATTGGCGTCTTTGAACGCCAAGATTTGGCGTTCTCAGAACGCCATTCTCTTGGCGTCTAAAGACGCCAACCAGTTTACAGTGCAGTGGTCCAGAATCGCCAAAAACGGGAAATAAATCGTAAAATGAAGAGGGCACGTCGCACCTTGAAACCAACTTCATCTAGAAGAGTTTTCAAGGGTGCTCTTTTCATTTCTGACAAAATTTTTAAGATGCAAGGGGCGGAACCAGTCCAAAAAAGGGGGGTAAAGTTAAAAATTTGCTCAAATTTCACGAAAATTTGTACTGAGGGGTTTAAAAGTGCCCTTTTCATTTCTGATGGAATTTTAAAATTCAAGGGGCGGAACCAGTCAAAAGGGGGTAAAGTTAAAAATTTGCTCAAATTTCACGAAAATTTATACTGAGGGGTTTTCAAGGGTGCTCTTTTCATTTCTGACGGAATTTTTAAAATGCAAATTTTCGTGAAATTTGAGCAAATTTTAACTTTACCCCCTTTTTTAGACTGGTTCCGCCCCTTACATTTTAAAAATTCCGTCGGAAATGAAAAGAGCACCCTTGAAAACCCCTCACTATAAATTTTCGTGAAATTTGAGCAAACTTTTAATTTTACCCCCCTTTTTTGGTCTGGTTCCGCCCCTTGAATTTTAAAAATTCCATCAGAAATGAAAAGGGCACTCTTGAAAACCCCTCGGTACAAATTTTCGTGAAATTTGAGCAAATTTTTAACTTTACCCCCCTTTTTTGGACTGGTTCCGCCCCTTGCATCTTAAAAATTTTGTCAGAAATGGAAAGAGCACCATTGAAAACCCCAGAGATGACGTTGGTTTCAAGGTGCGACGCACAATGATCCAGAATCGCAAAAAAGCGGAAAAAAATCTATAAGCGTCCTGGTGGTTAGTATGTGGTGGAAAAACGTTTCCGATCAGTAAATTTTGGTTTTTGACGTCCCTACAAAACTTTCTCATGTTAAGAAAAGTGTAAAAATGAGTAATTTTGATTTTCTCAATTAATTTTATTTTTCTGCCGTTTTAATCACGATTTATTCAATCTTTTTCAAAACCTTAAAAAAATTAATAAAATCTAAGCAATAACGATTTTTTTCTAGTGAATCCTCTACATTATAGCGTACATGTAATGGTAAAGTTTATGAAAACACAAACAAAAAATATTATCACATTTCAATTCCACAACTATAGTGTGACATTTGTTCAATTAATTGTGAGGTTATTGCTAGTTGAAACTTTTCCTACTATCACGCCATTGTGACTGAATAAAGTCCGCCAGGCAAAGTGGGCTTTTAAGAGGTTTTCTAAATGTACTATTGTTTACTTCCCTCTCTGTCGCTCCTTTTTCATAACCCTCGACTTTCTGCTTTCGCACATTTTTGTCCTATATTGCGTTTGAGAGTCAAGGCATCAAACTGTTTTCAAACAGCCGTATTTTTTCTGTCGTGAGACACCAAAAAGCCAAAAGTCTCAAAAATGTTCAAACTTCGGTTTTCTATCATCTTTGATTCCATTTTAAAGGCGATTCTGCACCTCTCTGCAGCCAATCTCCATAGATAATGAAAGTAGGTCCAGAGTAGAGTCAAAACCCCAAATATCTGACTGAGAGCTGGTGAGAGTCCGGAGATCTGGTCCTGCAAAGATAGCAATTTTATCGAAAATTGTTAACACTTTGAACGCTTATTCTGACTAAATGCGGCATCCAATCGCGATTCCCGATATTGCATCTTAAAGGGGGCTTCAAGACCTTTCAAAACATATGTAGACATTTGCAATTTGGACTCTGCGTTATAAAGATATGTGGGTGTAAAGATGATCGTAATATACAGCAACACGAAAACCGAAAAAATGACTAAGTTTGGGGTTCAAAAACACTAGGAAGGGTTTGTCAAATGCAATGAACGAGGTCATTTTCCTTTTTTGTGGACGTTCTTATGTCAATATCGACACTCGGAATGGTCAAAACCGAAAAAATAAAAAAATCTTTTTTTTCCGCTTTTTGGCGTTTCTGGATCATTGTGCGACGTGCCCTGTTCATTTCACGATTTACTTCCCGCTTTTGGCGATTCTGGACTGGGCTCGTCCGACTACGAAATCGCATAACTTTGAGATCGTCTGTACGACGAAAGAGGAAGCTAGAGGAAAATATGCTTACGGCCCCGTAAACTACTCTGCCTTTACAACCAAATAAGAGTGGAAACTCATCAGGCGGTTTCAGGCGATTTTTTAAAACTCAAATTGAAAATAGTCATTTTCACATTTCCCTATGTTATTGCCCGCAAGCCTTTCAAAGTGCATAAAAATAAGATGGTTGGACCGATTGAAAAATTTCCGACTCTTACAGAAAGAGGAAAGTGTGTTCTTTCGATCGGTCAACACGTTTTGTCAATAAAAGCACGTCGCATAACTCAAAACAAAGCTTTAAACGTGACATAATTTCAAGACTTTGCTGGCACCGAATCCAGGGGTACAAAAAGGCTACTTTTATTGGCAGTTTTTGACTTAACTATTATGAATTAACGCAAAAGAGGGCCAGGGCGTGATGCACTGACCCTTTCACTATTTAGAAACTCTGTGGTTGGTATCGAAAAAAAAAATCGCTTTTTTGATTTATTTCCTACCTCTGGACCACTGTGCGTTGACGCGCAGTTCAACATACCCGGGACTGCGGGCATCATCTTCGCGCTGGTGAACGACCACGTGCCGTCGCACATGTTCTCCTTCGTCCAGGACTCCCTCATCCACGTCGTGTCGGTGGGCACGGACCTCCTGGAGGGCGTCGCGGACGAGGTACAGGACCTGGTCGCGTCCAGGACCTGGTCCAGGGGCAGGGCCTGCACGAGCCTGCGCCTGCGCGCGCTGCGTCAGCGCTACCAGTGCGTGCTGGACGCCATCAAGGTGCACAACCGCGCGTACGGCGGCTGCCAGCTCATCTGCATGCCGGCGCTGCTCTCCGAGAGCGTGGCGTGTCTGTACGCCTGGCTCGTGCTCGGGGTGCTCCGCCTCGGGGAGAAGACCGGGGACTGGGCCGACGGCTCCAAGTGGGGCGGCCTGTGCGGCATCGTCACGGCCACCAAGCTGCTCCTCCTGTGCTCCATCGGCGAGCACGCCAGCTGGGAGGTGAGGGGCGCGGGGACTGCTACTATAAATATACACTGGAAACTTAAGTTGGACCATAGAAACTGAGGGGGGGCACACATTTGAGTTTGCAGTGTATTCAAGAAGATTGTACTTCATAGTCTGCAAGTCCATGCTGGTAGTATTTATGACCATACAGCCAATCTCGTACTTGTGTTTAGAATTCCAGGATATCCGCTGCCCTGCAGAGTGGGATTACTAGCCAGCGCGACATGGATCCTCGGGTCAAGAACGAAGTATGTAACTGTTGCTGCATTTCCACCGAGAAGAGAACATGTCATTCTGACTTTTCACTGGTATTCCAGATGGAGGGGTTTCTGCACCAGATACAAATGCAGGAAATTAGATTTGGAGCTTTCGATTTAATTTATTACGATTCACGCACTATGATTGGAGTAAGTGAAACTTGCAGCCTGGCGCTGACCTGATGTATACGTAATCCGTTTTATGCATTCCTCATCCAGTAAGTCTCTCGTTTAGGTCATCGCTTCCGTCATAAGCTACCTCGTCGTTTTGGCACAATTCTCAGCCCTCCTAAGGCAGAGCCGAAATGATCTTCTTTAAATGGTGACAGATCTGTTTGGAAACGTGGAATAACCCTGGTTTCCTACGGCTAACCAGAAGAAACCATAACCGCCTTCAGTCATTGCAGCTCCAAAATAAAACTCGCGCCCAGATAATTGGGCATTGTTGTTTTTTTACTCATTAAGGTTTTATAATAAATATCAACCCGGCCCGCAGTGATACAGAGCCGCGGGATTTTCGTCACAAATAAATAAAACTTAATCGTGTTTTATGCCGCGCGGCTGGCACCTGCTCATTACTTACTGTTGCCGTCCGCCGTCATCAGCATCACCCCTCCCTCTCTCTTTTATTATACAGGCCCATCGCTCAGGACTCTTTCGTACTCGATTTGGAATGACGGGTAGGGTGGCCCAAAATTTTGGCTCACATTACGAATTTTTTTCAGCTGCGAATTTTCTGAAAGGCAATTTGATTGTGAGCACTTTGGTCTTGGAATTATCACTCTACGACGCCGGGAACCCACCGCGCAACTGCGTTCAAGTTTCGGCCCCGGGTGGGTGGGCCGTCGGGTGGCAGCGCGCGGACGGCGCACAGTGGTCCAGAGGTAGGAAATAAATCAAAAAAGCATTTTTTTTTTTTTCGATACCAACTACAGAGTTTCTGAGTAGTGAAAGGGTCAGTGCATCACGCCCTGACCCTCTTTTGCGTTAATTCATAATAATTAAGTCAAAAACTGCCAATAAAAGTAGCCTTTTTGTACCCATGGATTCGGTGCCAGCAAAGTCTTGCAATTATGTCACGTTTAAAGCTTTGTTTTAAGTTATGCGACGTGCTTTTAGTGACAAAACGTGTTGACCGATCGAAAGAACACACTTTCCTCTTTCTGTAAGAGTCGGAAATTTTTCAATCGGTCCAACCATCTTATTTTTATGCACTTTGAAAGGCTTGCGTGCAATAACATAGGGAAATGTGAAAATGACTATTTTCAATTTGAGTTTTAAAAAATCGCCTGAAACCGCCTGATGAGTTTACACTCTTATTTGGTTGTAAAGGCAGAGTAGTTTACGGGGCCGTAGGCATATTTTCCTCTAGCTTCCTCTTTCGTCGTACAGACGGTCTCCAAGTTATGCGATTTCGTAGTCGGATGAGCCCAGTCCAGAATCGCCAAAAGCGGGAAGTAAATCGTGAAATGAACAGGGCACGTCGCACCTTGAAACCAACGTCATCTCTAGGGTTTTCAATGGTGCTCTTTCCATTTCTGACAAAATTTTTAAGATGCAAGGGGCGGAACCAGTCCAAAAAGGGGGTAAAGTTAAAAATTTGCTCAAATTTCACGAATATTTGTACTGAGGGGTTTTCAAGAGTGCCCTTTTCATTTGTGATGGAATTTTTAAAGTTCAAGGGGAGGAAGCAGTCCAAAAAAGGGGGGGTAAAGTTAAAAATTTGCTCAAATTTCACGAAAATTTATACTAAAGGGTTTTTAAGGGTGCTCTTTTCATTTCTGACAGAATTTTTAAAATGCAAGGGGCGGAACCAGACTAAAAAAGGGGGTAAAGTTAAAATTTGCTCAAATTTCACGAAAATTTGCATTTTAAAAATTCCGTCAGAAATAAAAAGAGCACCCTTGAAAACCCCTCAGTACAAATTTTCGTGAAATTTGAGCAAATTTTTCACTTAACACCCCTTTTTTGGACTGGTTCCGCCCCTTGAATTTTAAAAATTCTTTCAGAAATGAAAAGGGCACTCTTGAAAACCCCTAAGTACACATTTTCGTGAAATTTGAGCAAATTTTTAACTTTACCCCCCTTTTTGGTACTGGTTCCGCCCCTTGCATCTTAAAAATTTTGTCAGAAATGAAAAGAGCACCCTTAAAAACCCTCTGGATGAAGTTGGTTTCAAGGTGCCACGTGCCCTGTTCATTTCACGATTTATTTCCCGTTTTTGGCGATTCTGGACCACTGTGCGGCGGCCGTGGCGGCGGCGCGCGGCGCAGGTGAGTCATATTCACATGAAATGTACCCTTGGGGGTCCTCTTTCGCACGCGACGCGACGTGTCCGACCGCGGTGCGACGTGTCGTTCACCCTAGCGAGCGAGTGAAAGTCCAGCGGAGGAGTTAAGGCCTATAAAAAACTTCACGGGTATTTTCGATTTTTTTTTCAACGCGGAACCCTCGCCGAGGGTCCCGCACATCGGTCCCCATCGCCAGTGTCACTATTCTCCTTCGCTAACCATCCCAAAAACGTGCAGTTTTGGGCGAGCGGCTGCCAGCGGCGGCCGCTCACTGTTTGAATCGCGCGCGCCGCCCGGCCGGGGAGACGGGTGGGGGAACCTTCACATTAGGAGGTACTCATTATAGGACCAGGTGATGATGACTACGACTATGTACAGATTCCCTCTTCATTGCGATGGTGATTTAATTCAACGAGATAAAGAGGGAAGGCTCCCCCACCCGTCACCCCGGCCGGGCGGCGCGCGCGATTCAAACAGTCGCTGGCAGCCGCTCGCCCAAAACTGCACGTTTTTGGGATGGTTAGAGAAGGAGAATAGTGGCACATAAAACACCTGAAGCCACTGCAAATGCTAGAGTGATATGTCTGATTTAGAAAGAGCGAGATTGTTTTCCTTTGCCTCATTTAAGTGAGACCGTAGGAACCTCGCTCTTATTGAGAAAAAATCTGTAACATGACTCAAATTGAGTGAGATTAAGGTTAAAAATCCTCACTAAAGAAGGGCGAGTTTTCCCAATCCTCGATCAAATAGGGCGAGATTTTTAAATGTATTGCGCTAATCAAGCGAGAAAACCACACCTCGCTCTCAAAGAGAGAGGGAAAATATCTCGCTCTTCTGAGGGCGAGGATCCTCGCTCTGGTATTTACAGTGAGGTTCCTTAGGGAGAGAGTGCTGGGGAAGCCATACAGTGACTGGGGTGACGTTTTGCCTTTTCTTTCCTTGGCTTATCCGGGTCAGAGCGCGATTGATCGCAGGTAGTCGCCTTGGCCACGTGGGCAAGGGCATCGATTCTCGACCTAGAGGTTCGGGGTTCAACACCCGGTAAGGTAAAGTACAAATTTGAAATAAATTGTCGGTCCTGTTAATGGCAAGTGAAACGTCTAGAAATAGATACCCACACCCAACAGCGACAGGAAAAAAATTATTATTATAAAATTAATATACGGATTTGCATTTTTAGGATCAGGGATTCTCAATTTTCAGAACGCGTTTGCAAAAAAAATTACAATCCCTTCAGTAAGTAATTTTACAAACATTGAATTGTGAAAAAAATTGCCAACATTATTTGTTAAATTACAATAAATTTTTTTTAACAGTGTTGAATGAACCCTATTTACGTCCGCAATGCACTTTGTGTTATGTCTTGCTGACTTAGTGATGGTACTTGAGTACGGCGAAGCCGATGGCCGGTGTTGCGACAGGTTCAGTTGTCTTAGAGGCGGGTCGAGGCAAAACACGAGTTCAGGCTGAAGACTGATTTATTCACTCTCTGTGAGGTGCCTTTATAGACAGCTTATGCAGTGCTGCCAATACACAACATCTCCCTTTTTGAAAGAGAGATAAATAACAATTTTTTAATTTAACATTTTTAACAACATGTAAACAATTTAATAAATTTTATAATAACAATATAACAACAAAGTATAACAATAACATTTCTTCTCTCAATACAAATAACAAGATATATTTTAGTAAAGTCTTAAATTACAATTATAAATTCAGTCTGTCTGGATTTTTAATTATGCGAGTCCTAGTCCTTTGGACTGGAGGTTGCT
The DNA here is from genome assembly GCA_033675135.1 of Frankliniella intonsa. NCBI lineage: Eukaryota > Metazoa > Arthropoda > Insecta > Thysanoptera > Thripidae > Frankliniella > Frankliniella intonsa. The sequence goes on along the minus strand of JAWJED010000029.1, from coordinate 1,885,877 downwards.
GGGGAGGCTCTGCTTGAGCCATTCGATTTCTCAATTGTTCACGCCATCTGGCTAAATCATTATCAACTTGCTGTAATGGAATCACAATTTGATTATTTTGTATCTTGTCCTGATTTTGATTAACATTTTCATTTGACCTTGCTGGTAAGAAATATACAGTAGTACTTTTAACATTTGACTTAGTCTTAACATTTCTAGGTTTTAGAAAGGTGCTGTTTCTACGAACAATATTATTTGAGAAATTTGTTTGGACTAAATAGGATCTTGGTTCAGAACAAACATCCACTACCATGCCTGGTTCCCAGATACCAGTTAAAGGGTTTTTGATAAATACATAATCTGAAGGAGAGAATTCATTAACTACACCAGTTGCAGATCTATCATAATATTCTTTAGAAATTTCTTGCTTTTTGATTAGCTTGGGAACAACATTTGGAACAATTGATGGTTTAAGTTTTGAGGTCTGAATTGGCAATGTGTTTGGAGCTGGGCTGGAGAGGCATCAAGACCAGATATGGCGTTACACGATACTGAAGTAAACAATTTTGTAAGTTAGCCTTAGGATCTTTAGAACATTTCCTCAAGAATTGTTTAACAATACTGACTGCCTTCTCCGCCAGACCATTTGATTGATGGTAGTATGGACTACAAGAAATAATGCTAAAATTTAATTCTTTAGCAAAATTAGTACATTTGAAAGACTTAAATGGATTGTTGTCAGCCAATACAACAGATGGAATTCCATGAATAGAGAACAGAAATTTCAGTACATCAATTACAGATTCTGAGGTTTTGTCAGGCATCTTGATTGCATCTATCCATTTACTAAATGTATCAATTACAATTAAGTAACTGTCATTGTTGTACTCAAGAACGTCAGTGGCCACTTGCTCATAAGGATATAGAGGAATCTCATGAGAGATCATAGGTTTTTTTTTTCAGAGCGGGGGAAAACATGGTACAAATCTGACAATCACTAACATGTGACTCGATGTCCTTATTTATCCCTGGACAAAACACTGATTGGGATGCAAGTGCTTTACATTTTACTATTTAATCTATCTGGTTCCAATGGAAATATGTCACTGCTTCTGACATTTTGAGGCAAAGTGTCCCATCTTGTGGCATGAGTGACATGTCTTGTATCTTGCTGGGCACCAGTCGTTTCCATGGACATAACCACAGTTGCAGCACTCATCATCACTTTCAGAGGTACTCACTCTACGTCGACCAGGAGTTGGTGTTCTGGCTCGGTATGATCTTGCATTGGACTTGGAGTTGGATCGTCCCTTGGACCTTGAGTTGGATCTTGCCCTTCTGGAGTTCGATGATGATCTTGTTTTCGATCTGCCTCTGGATGCTGATGATGATCTGCGAGTTGTGGGTCTTGATTGCCTCTCTGGGATCCTCTGAGCAGTCTCTGTAATTGGAGTGACAGAGCATGAGACATTGTTCACTTTGGCACGACAACTTTGGATTTCTCTCAGCTGCGCTTGCCCAGCCTCGTGAAGTTGCAGGTCTTCTATTACTTTCTCAAGCTTCAAGTCTTTTGTACGAAAAAAATGCTGCTGCAGAGTAAGATCTTGGAGATTGTGGACTAATGCATCCATAATTAGAAAATCTGTGGAGAATCCAGGTGGAAATCCACATCTCTCTACCTTCTCCCGGCACCTCGCAACGAAACGATTCACATCTTCACCATCTCTTCGGGCTAATTGTTTGAAGAGAAACCTTTCAAAACAATCATTCGTTACGGGTTTAACACGGTCCGATATGTGCTTCCGCAATAGGTCGGGATCCTTTTTCACAGCGGCTGTGGCTGTTTCATAAAGGTATGAGCAGTCTAGTCCAATGAGGTGCATCAAGGCTTTCGCCTGATTCTCTTTATTCCACGCATTTCTTGTCTCATTAAAGGTGATATAACCGTCGAACTGCCACTGGAAAAACTTCCATTGCTTCTCCAGATCGTCTCCCGGAACTAATGGTTTGAGGGATGTTTCCATCCTAACCTCCTACGACACGTGGTCTTGAATGTCACAGTTCCACGGGAATTCTCACAGTCCTTATCACGCCCGATCGCACACCCGACTCAGAAGGAGCAGGCCGCCTTGGTCTTGTCCAACGGTCCAACCCAGCCCTTCAGCGGTTTTTCGCTGCCGCTTTGAGAGAGGTTTCGCGACACTTACTTCGTGGTCTTCCTCCTCGCCGCCACTACGCCGACTGCGCCATGTTATGTCTTGCTGACTTAGTGATGGTACTTGAGTACGGCGAAGCCGATGGCCGGTGTTGCGACAGGTTCAGTTGTCTTAGAGGCGGGTCGAGGCAAAACACGAGTTCAGGCTGAAGACTGATTTATTCATTCTCTGTGAGGTGCCTTTATAGACAGCTTATGCAGTGCTGCCAACCCTAGTAGAATATTATATCCGCCGCGGGTCCGCCCAGGTTCCGCCTAGCGGACGGCGGAATCCGCCGGGCGGAAGCCGGCGGACCCGGGGCGAATATGTCTTGTCCAGAACGGCTGAGCCGCTAGAGATCAGCGGCGCGCACGCCGCACTCACTAGCGCACATGGCTCCGCCCGCACTCCGCCGCGCGGAATGAGACTGAAGCACCCCCTCCCTGTCCAGAACGGCGTGGCCGCCGCCGCGCTGCGGGGCGGACTCCGTGCGGACGGGCTCGGCGGCGGCTCCGCCCGGGCTCCGCCTGGCGGACTCAAGGCAGAGCGCGCGGCGCGCCACTCCGTGAGACCCCGCCGTGTGGACTCCTGGCTCATTGAGTTTGGCAGCCTTCGGCCCGCAGACGCCTGGCTGATTTTAAAATAACGGTCCTGCAACATTCATTCGGTACTCCCCGCGTTAAAAATATATGCCAAAAAGTGCATTCAGTATAAGAAATATAGTTATCGCGTACTGACTTCTTGGGGCTCTAACCTCTCGCCTTCTCTTTCCTCCCTCCTCCTTCTGTCCCTACCTCTCCCCTTCTCCTTCTCCCCTTCTCCCCTCTTCCCACCTATCCTCTCTCTGCCTCTAGGCCTCGTATGTAGCCGGGTCAGTCCTACTGGCCGCGAGATACGCATGTTGTTGGCGGTTCCGGGGATCGAACCTCAGCCACGCCAACTCAGCGCTCACGCTTCCGGTCGGAACCTACTGAGCTACGTGGAGCCTTGTGCGGGCGAGACGATCTGCACCGCACCACATTACAAGGCTGCCTGGTGTCCCTGCCGGGCCGTCTGCCCTCCTTCCCCCTGCCCCCTGCCCCCGCCCTCCCCTACCCTCCTCCTTCCGATAGTGGTGCAGTGTTGGGGCTCCCCCGGCTGGGCGGCAAGCTGCGGGCTACATTCCTTTGCGCTGAGGAAGGACGAGAGTCAATGACACGACCCTTCCGGAGGAACAATAGGCTGACCTGCCTAGCGGCCGAAGCCGGGATGGGGCCCCTGGACCGGGCCGTCGGCGTTGACGAGGGGATGACAGGCGATTAGCCACTCGGAGGCTGGTGGCGAATCGAACGTTCTTGATACGCGCACCTGTTCGAATAATGTAATGTATTTTTAACAACTAGCGAGACTTTTGTCTTGCTGACTCCAAACTGATTCGAATGACACCAAACGGTACAGGAATTCTCGGCAACTCCTCCCAACAAGCGAGCGTTTCGGGCCCGCCGTTTTAGTTGTAGAGAGGATCTCGAACCTCGAATATTCACTTACACAGAGTTCACTTGTAGGGAGATATTACTGTTCTCAAATATTTTTTTAATTCCAACTCAGCCTAAAACGTGAAAGCACATTTTGGGCGTGGGCGGTCTGAGGAAGCAGAGCGATGAAATTCGTTTACAATCTTAATTAAGTCGTGTCGCTTGGTATCGTAAAACGATTTACCGACACCAACGCAAACAGCAATCATGTCTTCAAAATCTTAGAGGTAAGAGTTTTCGACATGCAAACCATTTTTTGTCAAACTTTTTCAAGTTCTTTTATGTTGAGGCGTCTTTTCGTTTCCCTACCGTGGTTGCGTGTGGTAGGGCGTGTGACGTCACACACCGCAAACACAAGCAAAAATGAACGAGCGGGCAGGCGGTGGTGTGTCGTCTGCTACTTTGGCGAGTGGACATCATAAATGAGCAAAAAGGAAGGCCCGTTGCGAGTAAGGAGGTTTCCTTCCCTTGTGGTGATGACGCGATGCTGATCAACACTGTAAAAAATACTGTCACTAAGAACCGTACAAACCGTTATTGTACTTGAAATTAACAGTGAAACGCTGTACATTCAGCTCGTTGTTCCCTACAATGCACAACAAATTTTAACAGTTTTCTATTGTGTTTAGAAATAACAGTTCCACATTGTTGTTAAATTGTGGTAATTTTTAACAGTGTAAGACTTATCGTCACTGACACGATGTTCGGCTTTCTTACTTTTCGATCAAAACACCTTGCGAACCCGCGCCAACCGCCCTACCACAACCACGCAAACTAACTCAGGAGGACGTTAGCGCGGTAGGAGCAACCAAGCTACCGCGGTAGCTCTCGTGACGTCACAAACAAAAGCGAAAAGAGGGTTGGTAGCGTGTGGTTGGGAAACGAAAAGACGCCTTTGAGGACCCGCACAACTACTGTACCGGGTGTCCCGCCTTATACACGACAGTCAGTTGGGTTGCCTGCGCTCTAGACTGCAGGCGCTGTGCTGGCGGAGGGGAGCGTCGTCCCTCTCCACCGCTCCTACGCTGGAGCGCCTTAGGGTGCGGAGTATCGCCATGGCTTCTTACGGGCGTGACGCTCGGGGTTGGGGGAAGGTAGGACCCACGGCACGCCGTACGAACCCGCGAGGGGAGCGCGGCCACCCTCGCGAGCGCCCCTCACGGGTGCGCGGTCTCCCCTCGCGGTTCAGCGGCCACCCTTCGCGGGTACGCGGCCTCCCCTCGCGGTTCCGCAGCCGCGGCCACTCCTCGAGGATTCGCGGTACCCTGAGGGGAGACCGCGCACCCGTGAGGGGCGCTCGCGAGGGTGGCCGCGCTCCCCTCGCGGGTTTGACGGCGTGCCGTGGGTCCTACCTTCCCCACCCCGAGCGCCAGCCCTGTCAGAAGCCACGGCGATACTCCCCACCCTAAGGCGCGCCAGCGTAAGAGCGGTGGAGAGAGACGACGCTCCCCTCCGCCAGCACAGCGCCTGCAGTCTAGAGCGCAGGCAACCCAACTGACTGTCGTGTATAAGGCGGGACACCCTGTACGCGTGGCGCGGTGTTTTCATGTTGAGAACCTGTATCGGTAACAGATCGTGTATGCGTTATTTTATGGGCCAACAATTTTTATTCCTAAGACTTATTTTAAAATGAATATCCCTCCTTTATTAAATTTTCATTATCAGCCGTATTTTTTGAGTCTTCAAATTATTATTGTTATTATTCATAGCCAAGCTGAAAAATGTTAACGCTAACGAGAGAGCAGATGACTTTCACTTTGAACTCAGAACCCGTGCTGGGTCAACTCAGGGCGTTAAATAGTACGTGACTTTGAACTAAAACTTAACACTTATTTCGCTTTTACTTTTAACTTTTAATTTTTTCGATAGAACAAGCTGCTGATACAGCGCATCATTTGCTAAAAATTTCACATGGCACGGATTTCACACAGCAAAGCAGCTGGAGGGTACGCCGCGCATATTTTGCATGGACTGCGCCGTCCTCGGCCCGCCTACATCACGCATCACGACATTGCTGCGAAATACATTTCCACAATGCTTTCCGAAACAAGACAGCGCATTTAGCCCGCGAGCCGCCACGCGGAGCGCCACTGAAGTCGCAGCTGCGCAATACGACGTGGCGCAGTCCGCATGGGGTCCGCGCGGCGGACTCCGGGCGAAGGGACGGGGGCGGGCGCGCCACGACTCCAGCAGACTGCGCTGGGCAGCGCTCCGCCACGCACGCCTCGCCCGGACAGTGCGCACCCGTGTTTCACGGCGCGGACTGGCAGCGGGGGCCGCTCAAGGGATTCCTGTCGGGTCCGCCCAGCGGAGCTGCAGTGGACTCTGCCCGCCGCGGCGCAGTCGGAGTCGGCCGCAGCCTATCGGCTCGGACTGCGCTACGCTGCTGTGCTCAGAGCGGAGTCCAGGCCGAGTGCGCCAGCTCGACGCGCCGAGAACTCTGCTCTCGATAGCAGGCAGAGACCGGATTGCTAATTTATAAACGGCGTGGTCCGGGCAAGACCCAGAACGCTGAACCCCGTCGCGCGGTGTTTGGGCGGAATCCCGCGCGGCGCAAGTCAGCCGCCTATTCTACTAGGGAATACACAACAATACGCATGTTCCAGCCGGTTGGATAGCAACTTTCCCGCCGAGAACATAGGCCACCCCTTCGACTCGCTCCCTCGCTGGCCTCGCTTGCCGAGACTGGAGGCAGGGACTCGAAGTTTCATTCGAGACATCGATTGCGCTCCTATTATTTGCAGAAGTGTTTGTTGTGTGATGACCCCTCCACTCGTTCTCACCATTGAAGTCAGCTTTTTGTTCTGCTGCATACTGCAATATTGCAGATGTTTCTATTTCTCTTCTATGTTTAAACGTCCGAGGGACGAATGTGGGCAAATCTACTTTGTTAATTTTATGTGCATGGTCCTACATATTAAGCCCTTGCCTTGAGTGGGGTATGTAACCTATACAGGCCTTGTTAGATACTTTGTTATGAATTTATTTCTCACAATTAACATTTGGTATTAATTTGATAAGTTCTGATCAAGATATGCATGGTTCATTTCAAGTCAAATACTTGATAGGCCTGCTTGTTGGCTGAGCGATAGCGAAGCCTATTACTTCACTGATCGGATTTGGCTCCTGTCTGTCTGTTTGTCTGTCTGTGCGGGTGTCTGTCCGCACGATAATTCGACGACTTGAGATATCGAGTTGAAAGTTTTACTGTAGCTTCCCTGCCCCAAAAGCTCGATCGAGTTCGAAAATGGGCACTCTAGCACAAAAATTAACACTGTTAAAAAATATTTATATTTTCAAAAAATAGATAATGAAAATAAATATTATTGTACAGTCTCCTATGGGGTAACTCGACGAGTTGCGGCCCACTGGGCGAGAATTTCGTCTGTTTGGCCGTATCTCGTACCGTTTAGCCGCTACAGCGTGAAATTTGGACGAAAAGTCGTCAAAATGCATGTTGGGTGTCGTTTAGGGGTATGTCGACGAGTTACGACCCTGTGGGCGGAAATTTTGTCCGTTTGGCCGTATCTCTAACCGATTTGCCGCTACAGCTTGAAATTTGGATTAGAAGTCGCCAATTTGCGCTTAAAGTGGTGTTTTTCATCATCACTGACCGGCATATCGCCGAAACCGCTTGAACAAGTGCCATTCAAAGGCTTCCACCGTTTTGTTACTCGAAGCGTATTTGAACCACTAAGCAAGGGTAAAGCTCAATAGTTCTAACATTTATCGAGAATTCCAGATTCCTGCATATCGTCAGAACGGTCTTTTCCAGTACAATTTTGACAAAGGTACTTATTAATTTTGAAAATTTCGCTTTCATCATACAGGAAGCGCCGTACGCAGGCGCGTCGCAGCGTAACAGTATTTCGCGAAATATCGCGAAGCCTGTTACGCGAGACGAGGTCTACCGAGTACTTATTACTCCACATAATTTCATTCTGTACATTTTTTAGTAGCATATTTAACAGCATATTTGGCAGCAAAAAGTCTGTTTATTTTACTATGTTTTTCCACATGCATCCCAAGAAAGGATCAAAGGCTTTTATAATTGATTGCTAAACGCCTGCAACATCCTTTGACTTCTTTTCCAAATTTATTTTTTTAAAGAATATTTTACGTAGGATTTAGTGGCCAGCAAAAAAGCGTTGTTGATAGCCGGCCCGCTGGGCGACATTTTGTGTAGCAGATCTGTGGCTCACGAATATTATGATTTATTGACTTTCACAAACAGTTTTGACATATTTTATAAAATTCTATCTTATTTCAAGGTAAGTGTTAAAACCTAGGAGGCCGTTTAACGCGTTAGCGTTAGAATCTTTTTTAAATTAGCACGGCCTTGTATGCAAAGCCGGAATTTTCTATACGATTTTGATAAGAGTTGGCAGAGAGGTAGAACTTAATCTATTGAGTACACTGCTGCAATGCCATCCAAAAGTTGGTGGCCAATTTGGAGAAATTTGAAGTTAAAATCTCCGTTTCTATGGTAATGCTCGACTTGTCGAGGGAAAGCAAACGTGGAAAGGGGAGCCGAGTCGGCCCCTACCAATAGCATTATTTCGCTGCTTTTTCCAACCAATGAAAGAGTTCGCCTGTTGTTTTGTACCTCGATGTCCAAACGTTTGAACGGAAAAAGTGGTCACGTCAGAATCGTTGCTGTTTCACGCCGTGTAAAAGGATGCACCACGAGGACAGTTTTGAACGTGACCGCTAGCTGGCCACCGCGGCTCCTGATTGTTGGCTAGGACTGTAATGCCGCCACGGCCGGTGGCTGACGGCGTCCGCCTCGTGACTTCAACTCGTTGTTTACAATCACCAAAACGGTGACAAGGTAAACTGATTGCGGAAATATTACTTTTATATATGCGGAAATTGTTTTGCAAAGTTTGACTTCAATCTCGCGAGAAGGAACAAAACTAGTTTACAACTACGTGTATCTTTACGTAAACCAATTTACGAATCACTTTTTTTCCTTCTCGACGAACCTACGTGGAACTTTTCAAAACTATTTCCGCAGGTCCAAAACTGATAAATAGGCGTTTATTTAGAGTGTCCAACATTTCGTTCACATAATATGAAGAGTTAAAGTCGCGAGGTGGACGCGCTAGCCGTCGAGCCGTCAGCCTTCTTTTGTTGAGTGGAGGTTCTAGCCTAGGACTACGCACTCCCACCCCAAACGCGCTCCGTTCAGTCTACGGTGGCGCCCCCCTCAGGTTGCCTACCCCCAGGATAGTGCCAGTTCAGAAGGGGAGCCAAGCCCAATCGGCATTGTTGCAGGCGATCGGCTCGGCCCCTCTGCGCGGTACGCTGGGGAGGGGGAGGAGGACAGGAGAGTCCCGAACTCAATGCATTGTAGGTGGCGCATGATGGTTGAGCGGGTTGCAGAGCAGCGAAGCGGGCGGGCACAGATGCTCGTATGCGTCCGAAACCGACAGGTGAGAGTGAGATGGAGCCGTGTTCTAGTTCGAACGTCTCACTCTCACCTGTCGTTTTCGGACGCATACGAGCATCTGTGCCCGCCCGCTTCGCTGCTCTGGCGGGTTGCCATGCTACCAGGCGTGCCCCGTCGCTGCTGTAGGGCCAACTTAAAAGCAATGAAACACTGGAAAATAGGACCGTGGTTTAAAACTGAATTTCGATTTACAAAAGTGGGTTTAATATTAAATTTGTATCAAGGTACACAACCCCTACTGGCACACACAATAATTTTTCGCCGAAAGCGCAACCAAAATCTCACAAAAATTAGATTGTTAATAGATTGTTAAGTAACATAAGGTTGGTGCACCTCTCAAAGGCCGCGCGATTTGAAACTCCCCAGGCATTCCCTTGGCTCCTTTGCCTTTCCAGAAATAAAGACTACTTTGAAAAGAATTGGGTTTGTGAAATAAAGAAAGAAAAAGTATGGAATTTTCTCCATAAGTATGCACATTCTATTCAAAAGTTTTATAGAATTTTAAAGAAAATTTTCAGTATGTGTGGACAAATTGTCTATATTATGCCATAAATAGGTCCAAAACTTTTTCCCATGATGTCAATAACGGTCTGATGTGAGATGTGATTAAGATAAGAAACATACCTGGAGGTTTACTTAAAAGGTTAAATTAACATGCGATATATATGATTTACAGGTAAGACCCGAAGGGGCTTCCACTCCGGCAATCCAGTGTTCCACCTCCCTGCAATCCGACGGCAATCTTCAAAAATCCACGGCAATCCATGGTAGTTAGTGGCAATCTAGAGAAATCCCTGGTCTTTCAAGAGTTCTTTGGGTGCCCAAGTCCCAGAAAAATCCATTCACAAAGCGTCTCTACGCAGCTGCCATCAGATGCAGGAACAGGGCATCCCGCCTTATGAAGGCAAATAAGGTGAAGGCGCAACAGATCCGTGATCTTAAGAAGAGCAGGGAGGAGGATGTTCTCGAGGAATTCAGAGCAAAGCTGTCTCCGACTCTGTTCAAAATCTTGGAGATGAACCTGAAAAACTACAACAGGAAAAGACAGGGATACAGATATGACACGGAGTACAAAATTCAATCACTTGGGTGGCACCAGCAGGGTCCGAAGGGATACAATAGTATGCCTCTCATCAAACCCTCTCGGAAATCTATTTACCTTATTTTAAAGAAGCTGAAGTTTTCTCCTGGCATTACTCTTATCATTGTGAGAGCCATGCAAAAACGTATTGAATCCATGCCTGAGTCTGAAAGAGATATGTTCATATTTTTCGATGAGATGTCCCTCAAAGTTGATTTCCAGTATGATGCCACTCATGATCAAGTTGTTGGCTTGCTTGACCTTGGAAATGGTGATCGAAGAAATCTCTATGCAGAAGAAGTACGGTTGCTATGGTCAAAAGTATCTTTGGGAACTGAAAACAGCCGTTTGCCTTTTGCTAAAAATTGACACTGTTAAAAACTAGGTAGATGTATGCCAGACCACGTCTCGCGTAACAGGCTTCGCGATATTTCGCAAAACACTGTTACACTGCGACGCGCCTGCGTACATCTACCTAGGCCTGCGGCGCTGTCAGTATTGATAAGGGTGCCATAAAAAAACGCTTCGAGTAACGAAACAGTAAGCGCAATTAAATTTCACTCGCGCAGACGGTTCCGGCGATATGCTAGTCTGTGATAAGCGAAAATCAGACAAATACACAACTCTACGCGTATATTAAGGACTTTTTTGTCGAAATTTGACGCTTCAGCGGCTTAACGGTGCGAGATACGGCCAAACGGACAAAATTTCCGCCCCGAGGTTCGCAACTCGTCACAATACCTCGGAAACGACACCCAACATGCATTTTTAGGACTTTTCTTCCTTAAGTCACGCAGTAGCGGCTAAACGGTACGAGATAGGCCAAACGGACGAAATTTTCGCCCAAAGGGTCGCAACTCACGAGTTACCCCTTAGGACACTTTACAAAAATATTTATTCTTAAAATTATTTTTTTGGAAAGTGTAAATTAATTTTTAACAGTGTCAATTTTAGAGCTAGAATGCCCATTTTTGAATTAGACCGAGCTTTTTGGGCAAGGAAGCTACAGTAAAAATTTCAACTCGATATCTCAACTCGTTCTCGAGATATCGTGCGAACAGACACACAGACAGACACATAGACAGACGGACAATGAACTTTTTTAGCACTCCAGTGGCGTGATAGGCTTCGCTTCGCTCAGCCAATGATTAAAATTGACAAAAAAAATAAAAAATAATAATACCTTTTACAGTGGTCCAGGGATAACTTGGCGAACTGCGGCTTGGTGGACGAAAATTCCGTCCGTTTGGCCGTATCTCTTACCGTTTAGCCGCTACAGCGTGACTTTGGGACGAGAGGTCGTCAACATGCCTTTTGGATGTCGTTTTCGTGGTATGTCGACGAGTTGCGACCTCGTGCACTAAAACTTCGTCTGTTTGGCTGTATCTCGCACCGCTTTGACGATATAGCATCAAATTTGGACAAGAAGTCGCCAATGTGCCCGTAAAGTAGTGTATTTCTCCGATTCTCACTAATAACATAGACCGTCATATAGCCGGATCCTTCTGTACGAGTGCAATTCAATGGTTTCCACTGTTCTGTTTCTCGATTTGTATTTGAACCAGTCAGCAAGGGCATAACTCAAAAGTTCTGACATCGAAAATTCCAAACTTCCCTTTCCCGCACATCGTCAGAACGGTGAACGGTCCTTGCGAGTGCAATTCCATGGTGTTCCCGATTTGACGGCGAGGGTTCAAATAATTTTCGATGGCATGGCAACCTAATTTATACAGACAGCACCGCGCGGGCCTAGGTAGATATACGCAGGCGCGTCGCAGCGTAACAGTGTTTCGCGAAATATCGCGAAGCCTGTTACGCGAGACGTGGTCTAGCGTACATTTACCTAGTTTTATTTACCATGCAGGCCCATTGGTAACCTTTATTTACCCTGGTATGGAGTGAATAATAAGAGTGCTTGGGTTGTTCTTTTCCGGGTCCTTATCTTGTTTGTCGCATCAAACACGAAGTCGGTATGTCGTTAAACGGACAAAAACTCGCAATTCGACATTTTATGGCGAAGTCACGATTTTAGACTCGACCACTTCTCCTGTTAACTGGTATAAATGTGGTCATGACACAAGGTGGAGCACAGTTGCGATTCCGTATACAAGCAATGAACCGCTTTGTAATAATCTGTGCCGTGCTCGCTGCGCTGGTGGTAAGTACTTAAACAATTACTAGGTAGATGTACGCCAGACCACGTCTCGCGTAACAGGCTTCGCGATATTTCGCAAAACACTGTTACGCTGCGACGCGCCTGCGTACATCTGCCTAGGCCTGCGGCGCTGTCAGTATGGATTAGGATGCATAAAAATACGATTTGAGTAACGAAACAGTGGGCGCCATTAAATTTCACTCGTACAGACGGTTCCGGCGATATGCTAATCTGTGATAGGCGAAAATCTGAGAAATACACAAATCTAAGCGTGTATTAAGGACTTTTTGTCGAAATTTGACGCTGCAGCGGCTAAACAGTGCGAAATACGGCCAAACGGACGAAAGTTTCGCCCACAGGGTCGCATCTCGCCGAGTTACCCTTAAGGACACTGTTAAAAATACATTTTTTTAAAATTACTTTTTTGCGAAAATGTAAATTATTTTTTTTACAGTGTCAGTTTTTGAGGTAGAGTGCCCATTTTCGTACTCGACCGAGCTTTTTGGGCAAGGAAGCTACAGTAAAAATTTCTACTTGATATCTCAAGTCGTTCTCGAGTTATCGTGCGAACCATTTCGCAGACAGACAGACACACACAGACTGACAACGACCTTTTTTGGCACTCCAGTGGCGTAATAGGCTTCGCTTCGCTCAGCCAATGAGTTTTGTTATATTTTGCACTGCCCTTACAGAAATGGAAGGTCTCCCTATTATGTTCCTAAGTTTTCCCTCAGATCTCAGAGGGACTGAAACGGGATTTTGCGTGTTTTGAAATCTCGCCGAAGTTCCTCTTTAGTGAAATCCCTCCGAAGTCCCCTGTCTCCAATCCATCTATTGGCGCTGTTTACAGAACATAGAGAAGAAGACTTCCTAGACGATTTTACATGTGTCAGACGACTTCAGAGGGGTGGTAGATTCACTATATAAGTATATATGGGGACATGGAAACATAATGAAACTAGTTTGAGTCAAATAGGTGCGCTGCGCCATCTTGCTGCAGCGGCAGTGAAAAGAGAACAGTTTTCTAAGTGTACTAGGAGATTCCTGGAGCAAAACGAGATAATATCAGGGATTACAGATAAATTACCACTGATTATCAGAGATTCCAAACTCTGCGTGCATACACCTGATTACTAGGGTGGGCCATCACAAAAATTACCTATCTCGGCACCTTAAACTAAAACGCACGCAGTTCATCCACCTGTTTCAAAACTCACGCAGTTCAAACACTCGTTTTAAAGCTAACGCACTTCGCCGCTCGCGTTGAAAACCCACGTAGTCCGTTACCAACCGCTGCGTTGCCGAACGGGCCAGCGACCCGTCGAAACCCGCCTGGCTGCGTGGCGCGCGCGGTGATCTTCAACTACGTGTTTTGCACGTACACTGTAAAACATAATAACGGTGAGATGACGGTTAGCAACCGCTTATTAATTTCCGCTGGTTACCGTACTTGATACGGCGCAAAGTACGGTCAACCGTACCCAATGACCGTACCGCGGTTTGAGTGCTACGGAGCTCGGAAACGGTTCTTCAGTACCGCTTTTAGTGGGTAAGGTGAAGCCGTTTCACGGCTCCGTGGTATAAAATCAGTGGGTACGGTCTCTCCGTACTCTGTGCACCGTATTATATTTCAATTTCGCAATTACGGTGCACCGTACCTGGCACCGTATCGGTCTCTCATTTTTTTTACAGTGTAGCGGACAACTGAGTGAGTTTTGAAACGCGCGGATGAACTGCGTGAGTTTTGCAACGGGCGGGTGAACTGCGTGCGTTTTGGTTTAAGGTGCCGATGTAGGAATCAGCTCATCGGCCGTTCATTTGAAAGGTCATCAAATTACCATTCAAATGTAGCGCTTATAGTCCAAATCCCAGATAGGGAACCCAACGCGCAAAACAACCAAAATTAAGTGATGGCCTACCCCCTCGTGAAACCTTACTTGTATACAACAGTCATACAATATGTTGTATGTGGATTTTTGCACACATACAAATTAGAAGAGTTTTGTGTGAGGCACTTTTATACAAATTGGATGAGTTTTGTAACCAAGTAGACTTCGTATGTAAAAATTAATAATATGAGACAGTAAGCACTGCATACATATTGGACGTGCATTGCACACGCTATAGGTAGCTTGGATAGGCATACATAATGTATACAAAAGTTATGCTGGTCAGATGTAAGAAGTACTAGTATGGGAGGTGTATGGGCGCAGTGTACAGGTCGTCTGTGAGTCGCATACAGCCTTGTACGTCGAAAGACGTATACGTATATAAATTGTACGTATTCTGTTGTATGTTACATACAGGATTTCATACAACACATCACACGTGTACAGAACCTTTGTGTCCCATAAGTGAGCTCGAAAGAGCTTCATACAATACTGGATACATAACTGTATGTACACGTACAGGATGTATGAATCCTTTACGTTGACATACAAATAGCACACATAATACACACAAGTCTCATACAATACGGGTTTCGCGGGCCTGATTACCTCAGCTGCGGGCACTCGTCGCATTTACCTGCTTGAGGAGGTCTGCAAATGGTAACAAGTGTAGGGGGTTCACAAAAGTGGGTCTTTGGTTGTCATAGTGGTGGACATACCTCCCTGACCCCTTCTTCTTTGCAGGCCGTGTTTGCCTCTGCCGCACCCTCCGACAACGGCAAATGGTTCAGGCGGGCGGGCAGCCCTACGGAGCGCCGCACCATCAAGGATGGCGCCGGCCAGCAGATCGACCACACCCACAACCTTATCACCGGGCACGTGACCAGTGGCTACCTAGCTCTAGGCGAGAACGCACGCCACTCCTCACCCGAGCGGACGGGGCAGCCCAGCACGGGCGGCGAGGCCTCCACCTCGCAAAAAAAGAAAAAGGGCAGGGGCAAGTGAACCTAACGCACCAGGCACAATAAATCGATACGGATAAACCTTTAATTTTAATGCTGTCTGTCTTGTAAGCGTTTAACCTCTATCACCATTTACATTTCACCGTGCGGTTGGCTCCTGAACTAGGGTTTCCCGGGTAGGCGGCGTGCCGGAAACGAGACTGTCTATACCGTCCGAGCTATTTATGATAAGAAGCTACTGTAAACATTTGAGGTGGATATCTCAACTCGTTCTCCAGTTATGGTGGGTACAGACAGACAGGAGCCAAATCCGATCAGTGAAGTAATAGGCCTCGCTATCGCTCAGCCACAAAAAAGTATCAAAATGTATCTGCGTGAACTTACAGCATTGGCTGAGCGATAGTGAAGCCTAATACGCCACTTGAGTACTAACAAGGTATAGGCCTTTCGGCTGACTGGAATGACTGGAAAAGAGGAAGACAAGAAGTACACAACTTCACTGTAAAAAATAATAACGGTGAGATGACGGTTAGCAACCGCTAATTAATTTCCGCTGGTTACCGTACTTGATACGGCGCTAAGTACGGTCAACCGTACCTCGGTTTGCGTGCTATGGGGCTCGAAAACGGTTCTTCCGTACCACTTTTAGTGGGTACGGTGAGGCCGTTTCACGGCTCCGTAGTATAAAATCAGTGGGTACGGTCTCTCCGTACTTTGCTCACCGTATCATTTTTCAATTTCGCAGGTACGGTGCACCGTACCTGGCACCGTTTTGGGCTCTCATTTTTTACAGTGTTCCGTCCCCTGGCCTGCGGCGGGAAGGAACTTTCGCTGCCCCCATTTGCCCCCGACGGGCCAGGGGACGGACGTTGTGTAACTTATTGCTCCGTTTCGTAACATGAAATTAAAACCGTATGCTGATGTAGTCCACATCAGTAAATGGAACTTTACAGTAACCATTGGGGCACAGCCCGTTGCCACTCCCTCTGAGAATGGTGGACTTACAGTCAGAACACAATGCATGCGCACATTTCGTTAGGATACCAAGGTCCTTTCGAGAGACCCTGCACACCATGTACGATGGCGATGGTTCCTGAGAAGCTTGGAGTTCTGTGCAGGTGGGGGCTGGGACTTGGGCTGGCGCAACTGCATTAGAGGAAGCCACGGCCGCTGGTCGCCCTAATGACGCCAGAGCCGCCATGAGAGTGGGGCGCGTTGGAGTCCCAGCTCCTAGCCCCCGGAATGCCGCCGGGCGGTCTCTAACAGCAAACTACTCCCTCAGTTTACGTCGCACATACTTTTTTTGTGCTCCCTGGATTCGGAAAGAGCTAACGAAGCGCTTGGGCACCATAGATTTCGTTATCATGTAGGTAGGAGACATAACCATAGAGTTAATCCGGCTGGCCGGCTGAGGGCTGGCCAGCTGGCCCCCCACTCCCGGCTCCTCGCTGCCGCCCGGCTCTATGACTGGCCGCGCTCGGCCGCAGCGCGGGAGTGGGGGGCCAGACGGCCAGCCCTCAGCCAGCCAGCCGTGTCGGCGGAGCGCCCGCGGCGCGCGCGCGTGGATTAACTCTATGGTTACGTTTCCGACCTACATGAAAACGAAAACTATTGTGCCTAAAAGCTTCGTTAGCTCTTTCCGAATCCATGGAGCACAAAAAATAAGTATGTGCGACGAAAACCAGTGTTGCCAGATTAGGCGGTTTCCCGTGAATTGGGCGGTTTAGGAAGGCAAAATACGGGTAAAATATTGATTGGGCGGTTTCCCGCGAATTGGGCGGTTTTGGTTTTCGGGGCGAAAAAATGCAAAAATGATGGCTACGCGTTCAAAAGATGCGCCATCGCTGCATTTCTGACGCTGCCCACATGACAGCGCTAGTAGTATTTCGTTGTTCGCTTGTTTTCTGCTGTTAGAGCTCAGACTCAGACTCACTAGTCATAATAATTTAATGAATGACTGTCCTGCGAAAGTATTTGTTCTTTATTAGAAACATTTTCTTTTGTGAACTTTCGTTATTTCTTGAAAAAACGCGTCCTTTCGCCCACGCGCGAAGAAAACACCCCGCTGATTTTGAAAATTTCCCGCGAATTGGGCGAATTGGGACGTCGGGCGGGATTGGGCGGGATCAGCGCCCTCTAGCGGCGGGTTGAGCTCGGGAGTTTCTGGCCACACTGACGAAAACTGAGGGTGTAGTTTGGTGTTAAAGCCCGACCGGCGGCATTCCGGGGGCAAGGAGCTCGGACTCCAAGGCGCCCGCCCTACTCTCATGGAGCTGCCAACATGCTTGGGCCGGTGCGGCGACCAGGAGGACGGCCCGGTTCCCTGCGCGCTGCTAATGGTGCTGGGCCACCAGCCGACTCACCGGACCAGTCCCACAGCCAGTGTGCGAGGCATTACGTTGCTGATGTGATGGCCCGTCTCGTTTCATGTGCACGCGTTTCGTTTTGTTGGCTGAGCCAAGCGAAGCCTATTACGCCACTGGAGTGCTAAACAGTTCAATGTCTGTGTGTCTGTCCGCACGATAACTCGAGTAAAGGTTGAGATATCGAGTTGAAGTTCTTACTGTAGCTTCCTTGCCTGAAAAGCTCGGTCAAGTTCGAAAATGGGCAATCTAGCTTGACACTGTAAAAAATGCTTAGCTATTTTCGAAAAAATAATTAATAGAAATAATGTTATTGTCCTAAGGGGTAACTTCCACGCTGCGTTCCCCTGGGCGAAAATTTCGTCCGTTTTGCCGTATCTCTTACCTTGTAGCCGCTACAGCTTGGCTTTGGGACGAAAAGTCGTCGATATGCATGTTGAGTGTAGTTTTTTGGGTATGTCGTAGAGATGCGACCCTTTGAGCGAAAATTTTGTAGGTTTGGCCGTATCTCGCACCGTTTTGACGATACAGCATCAAATTCGGACAATTAGTCGTAAACGTGCCCGGAAAGTAGTGCATTTCTCAGATACCGCTTATAACAGACTAACATATCGCCGGGTCCTCCTGTACGAGTGCAATTCAATGGTGCCCACTGTTCTGTTTCTGGAATCGTATTTTAGAAACTCAAATAACTCAAAAGTTCTGACATTTATCGACAATATTCTAAACTTTCGAGTGCAATAGGGTATTTCGGACAAGCCATGAGGCGGAAGCAGAACTGAGAAGCGGTCGCCAGATCCACCTCTGCCTGGAAACTGCGCATGCGCAGTATGCTCCGCGCCGCTCCGCTCGCCTCCCCCACTTCACCCTGCGCCAGCGGCGGGGAAGGAAGCGACTACGGTACAGACAGTCTCGTTTCCGGTGCGCCGCTTACCCGAAATACCCTATTCAATGCCGTTCCCCAATTTGACGACAAGGGGTCAAAAAATGTTCGACAGTATGTCATCCTAATTCATGCAGAATGCGCCGCAGGCCTAGGGAGATGTACGCAGGCGCATCGCAGCGTAACAGTGTGTCGCGAAATATCACGAAGCCTGTTACGCGAGACGTGGTCTGGCGTACATCTATCTAGTAACTGAATGGAATAAGGAGAGCAAAACATGTGAGCTTTCCGTGTGACCCGAGTGGGGTACTCACAAGCACACGTTACAAATTTATGCTTCTCTTCAGACAGCCGGTAAGCAAGCTGAATCGAAAGCACGGGTTCTGTTCACCAGAAATGTCAAGTGCATCGTAAAACATCTTGATTGTTTATGAGTTCATCTAAAATACCACTGGAATTTGTGATAATACGTAATAAAAGCAACATTTCCTGAATGTTAGGGCACTTGAGATTTCCAGTCCTATTGACCCATAGTACCAAAAACCAACATCCTGCACACATTGTTAAAGTTCCCTCGTAGCCATGTGGCCCGTACCAGAGGCTAAGTGTCCAGACATAAGGAATCAAGCAATGGCAGTAAAGTTACGCATAAGTGGAATGTAGGTATTCAATCAACTCAAACGGTTCTGCACAAATTTTAAAACTTATCCCTATGCCACGAGACGCGTCCCGAAGCTCACAGTCCACAGCGAGAATTTTTTTATATATGGCTGCTGATTAATTTGAAGCTGACGCTTAACGGCTATCACTCACTAAAGTTTATTGAAGAGACAGGCAGCTGTCGTAGTGGTTCCACAGGAAGTGGTTGTCATGTCACACTCTTCTACAGCACGTAGACAAAAGACAACTGTCAGTTCTCGGTGACCATTCACTCCGAACACCGCCGCCTCGCCACCTGCCTCGTAATGGACCGTGATGTTGGGGTTCTCCATCTCAGCAACGGCTCGCAATGTCTCCATGGCGCCCCACTCGCTGGCTGATGCATGGGCCTCTAGTTGCACTCGATGCGGGACTCTAATTTAACCTGATGCAACTGTCAGTGACCTCCGGAAGTCAGGATAGCGATCACTGATGTCCTGCAGGATATTCTCGAGGACAAAGATCCAATTTTCTTGTTCAGTGCCCTGCAGCTGTTGCCTAACGTAGTTGGCTACACGCGGCCTCAGGGCATGCACTTTCTCTGCAAAGTCTGGAGAGTCGGGGAGCGTGCCATAGAGCTGATGGACGAATGTAGCGAATAGGCAATGCCCGTCACCAGGCATGACCACGACGTTTGCATGCCCACCACCGACAAGTACTGTCTCAGTTCGCGTCACTACAGTTGGAGGAAGGCGCTAGAGCAGTTGCACTTACGTGACGTGTTTGGGAGGCGCCCGCGGTGGGCTGCCCCTCTGCGTACACTATGGCCCGCACTGTGCCCATCACGCTGTTCACCAGCCCCGCTCGCGTCGCGTCCACAAGTTGGCCCGCAAAGTGACGCGCGCGCCCACTGACAGATGGAGGCCGGCATCAAGACCCACGTCCTTGTCGGCAGCCGTGTTGTTGTTATGCACCGCAAGGATGCGGGCCACAGTACGTGCAAGGTCGGTAAGCCGCTCCAGGTTGTACATCCGGGCGGGTTTCCTGGTAGAAACAAGCAGGCCCGCCCTACCGCCAAACGTCGTTGCCAGCTCCTCTTCGCTATACACTGGCAACTCCGTTCGGCAGGGGGCTTGCCTGCTTGGCCTGCCGGCGGCGTTCGGTGGGGCCTTCGGCCCGACCCAAAAGACCCCAAAGCGTCTTCTTGGCTTTAAAGTTATCGGGCCTTTAGCCCGTACGGGCATTCCCTTTGGGGATATTAAAAGTTTGGAACGGTGAACCACCGTAACTACAGCCCTTCCTTCTGCTTTGAAAACGCGCTGCTAGAACAGGAGTTACAGAGCCGTGATTTCGAAGCGGTCACTAAATCCGTACAACTCCCAAAATTCGGTTTATGGGGCTGCAAAATAACGCAAAACCCATTACACGACATCCAGTGTTTTCAGTTATTTCGGTAGTCGATAGGGCTTTAGCGCCGAAACGGTAAGAGACAGAGTAAAACGGACGAAATTTTGGCCCGCAGGGTCCCAGCTCGACGAGATACCCCTTCGGATACCATAACATTTTAATCAAAAAAATTTTAATTTTCATTAACGCAAAACTTTAATAATATTTTTAGTGCCTTAATGAGGGTTTGCAGGAATTTTACCAGGCGTTTGAATGTCCAGGTGTTACCCCTAAGATCCCCTAAAAAACTTCAACCCTCTAGCTCAACTCCGAGGGGTCGCCAACTCGCCTGAGCCGTGTACAGAGTATTATATATTATAGGTTTTATGGATATTTTGGATATTATAGATGTGGATATTATGGGTATTATGATGTATTATAAGGTATGATGGTGGTATCATGAAGTATTATGGTGGTATTATGAAGTATTATGGTGATATTATGAAGTATTATGGTGGTATTATGACGAATTATGGAGATATTATAAACCATAATGCGCGTTTAATAATTCCTTGCACTAATTTTGTAACACTTATTGTCATTAATTCTTTCGAAATTAGCTCAGGTTCACTCAAGGGCTGCATGGGACGTTTACTTAGGAGAGTAAGGCCCCTGGGCCCTGGTAGGCAGCGCAAAGTTACCCGGCATACACAGGTACCGGAAGGGTGACCGACATCTCCTTCGCACCTTCGCTTCACTCTGTCCTCCCCGGTGCGAAACTCAATCTAGGCACGACGACGTTCGGCACTCGGACTCGGCAACCACTGCGGAGTGGTCGTGTTCGTCGTGTATGTTGCGAGAGCCGTCCGATCAGTGAGGACGTACTTCGTCGTCAAACATTGGGTTTTATCAAGATTTGATTCCTACGACTTGAATTAATGGCTGCTATTACTGTTTACTGTCCTGAAAATCTATCAGTGAGTAATAAAGTAACACATCATCCTATCACGCTTCCAATCTCTTCGCCTTATATAACTAGGTAGATGTACGCCAGACCACGTCTCGCGTAACAGGCTTCGCGATGTTTCGCGAAACACTGTTACGCTGCGACGCGCCTGCGTACATCTACCTAGGCCTGCGGCGCTTTCCGTCTAAAAAATTAGGATGCCATATTGTCGAAACTTATTTGAACCCTTGCCAAATCAGAGAACGCCATTGAATTACACTGGAAAGGACCGTTCTGACAATGTACGGGAAAGGGTAGTTTGGGTTTGTCGATAAATGTCAGAACTTTTGAGTTATGCCCTTGCTGACTGGTTCAAATACGATTCTAATAATAAATCAGTTCGCAGCATTGAATTGCACTCGTGCAGACGGTTCCGGCGATATGCCGATCTGATTAATACACTTTTTAGGCGCGTATTGGCGACTTCTTGTCCAAATTTAACGCTGTAACAGCAAAACGGTAAGAGATACGGCCAAGCGGACGAAATTTCCGTCCCAAGGGTCGCAACTCGTCGAAATACCTCGGAAACGACACCTAACATGCATTTTTAGGACTTTTCTTCCTTTAGTCACGCAGTAGCGGCTAAACGGTAAGAGATACGGCCGAACGGACGAAATTTTCGCCCAAAGGATCGCAACTCGCCGAGTTACCCTTTAGGACACTGTAAAAAAATATTTATTTTTAAAATTATTTTTTTCGAAAATGTAAATTAATTTTTAACGGTGTCAATTTTTGAGGTAGAGTGCCCATATTCGAACTTGTCCGAGCTTTTTAGGTCAAGAAGCTTCAGTAAAATTTTCAAGTCGATATCTGAACTCGTTCTTGAGTTATCGTGCTAGCAGCTACACAGACAGACAGACAAACAGACAAACAGACAGACAGGAGCCAAATCGGATCAGTGAAGTAATAGGCTTCGCTATCGCTCAGCCAACAATAATATTTATTTATATTTTAATAAATAAAATTGCGCTGCCAACCTTGGGCCGCCTAGGGCAGTACGCGGCGCTCGCAAAGTCGCCAAGCGGGATTTCGGCATTTCGGCTGCCAGGGCGGTACGCGTGACGGGTGAGGCGCGCAACTTAAATAAACTGATGAGGATTTTTAAAGGGTTATTATTATGAAGTATTATGGAGTATTATAAAGTATTATGAGGTATTATGGGGAGTATTATGTGGTATTTTATGGTATTATGAAGTACTATTAAGTATTATGAGGTATTATGGGGTGTTATTGGCTGAGCGATAGCGAAGCCTATTACCTCACTGATCCGATTTGGCTCCTGTCTGTCTGTTTGTTTGTCTGTCTGTGTAGCTGCTAGCACGATAACTCAAGAACGAGTTCAGATATCGACTTGAAAATTTTACTGAAGCTTCTTGACCTAAAAAGCTCGGACGAGTTCGAATATGGGCACTCTACCTCAAAAATTGACACCGTTAAAAATTAATTTACATTTTCGAAAAAAATAATTTTAAAAATAAATATTTTTTTACAGTGTCCTAAGGGGTAACTCGGCGAGTTGCGACCCTTTGGGCGAAAATTTCGTCCGTTCGGCCGTATCTCTTACCGTTTAGCCGCTACTGCGTGACTAAAGGAAGAAAAGTCCTAAAATGCATGTTAGGTGTCGTTTCCGAGGTATTTCGACGAGTTGCGATCCTTTGGGCGGAAATTTCGTCCGTTTGGCCGTATCTCTTACCGTTTTGCTGTTACAGCGTTAAATTTGGACAAGAAGTCGCCAATACGCGCGTAAAAAGTGTATTAATCAGATCGGCATATCGCTGGAACCGTCTGCACGAGTGCAATTTAATGTTGCCAACTGATTGATTATTAGAATCGTATTTGAACCAGTCAGCAAGGGCGTAACTCAAAAGTTCTGACATTTATCGACAAACCCACACTACCCTTTCCCGTACATTGTCAGAACGGTCCATTCCAGTGTAATTCAATGGCGTTCCCTGATTTGACGACAAAGGATCAAATAAATTTCGACAGTACGGCATCCTAATTTTTTAGACGGAAAGCGCCGCAGGCTTAGGTAGATGTACGCAGGCGCATCGCAGCGTAACAGTGTTTCGCGAAACATCGCGAAGCCTGTTACGCGAGACGTGGTCTGGCGTACATCTACCTAAGTGGGTATTATGGATGAGGGTATTATGGGGCCGTGTACAGAGTATTATGCGAGTTGGCGACCCCTCGCTCAACTCCCTTGAGTGGAACAGATAGACAGACCGACAGACACCAGATCGATTGCATAAGCCCGCTCTGAAGCTTTTTCAAAGCAGAAGGGCGGGCTAAAAATGTGCCAAGCATCCCGGAACAGCCGCTGCCCACCCGGAGGGACCACGGAGAACCACCGCCGCTTGGATTGGGACAGCACTACTAGGGATGAAAATGCCCGGAAAGTTTCCGAAAAAATTGGAAAAGAACACTGTTTTTTTCGTTTTTTTCTCCAGCCTCGGAATAATTGGAAAGATTCATCCTGCAAAATAGGCAAAAAGCCCGACTTTTCGCCTGGAAATAGGCAAAAAGCATATCTTCATCACTATGTGACGACGCTTCTCAGTGTACCCATACTATTTATACCCTGTTACGTTTCCTTCTCGTGCGTTTTTTTGCGGTTCCAGTTGGTTATCTAGAGTTGCCAGTGGAAGTAAAGACCTGATGAAATGCGAAAGTAGTGGCTTTTATGTTCATATTCCAGTATAGGACTTAAAAACAAATTTTTCCAATTTTTCCGGTATTTTCCGTTTTTTTCCTATTTTTCCGGTTTTTTTCGGACACTTTGAAAGTTTCCGGAAAATTTCCATCTCTAAGCACTACCGCATGGCGGAACTCCCTAAAGGCTACCCGCCCGCGTACACTGTAAGAAATTTGTTCGGGAATTTCCAAACAATTTACTGGAAAATTTGTACCACAAATAGTTTGGAAAATTTGAAATCCAAATTGTTTGGAAAACAGATTTTCCGAATTGTTTGGAAATTTCCATAACTCTTCCAGACTTTCGTAAAGAAATTCCTACAACTTTTTAAATATATGCGTTCTTAAAACGGTTGGTGAGTTTTTTGAGTCATACTCGTCCACCTTCGCATTTCCGGTACAGTTCTTAAATTTCCCAAAACAGTCAGGAAATGTCACTTCCAAGAACTTTTTGGAAAATATTTTTTCCAAACTGTTTGGATCGATATTTTTGGGAATTTCCAAATGTTGTTTACAGTGTAGCACCATCTCAGACGCACCCTACTTAGGGACGCCGTACAGCGCTGTGCTGGCAACCGGAGGCAGCTGGGACAGGTCGCCTATTAGGCAGACGAACATTCCTCCAAAGCGCTCCTCGGAGTAGGGATGTGCCTGTGATCAGCGCTGCTCAATCATAGCCAATAGTGCCAGGCTGACCATGGAGTATTCGTCAACGATGAGAAAGCGGACGCTCTCCATCTCGTCCTGGAAGGCCTTGGCACGTTCTCCATCGAGGGGGGAGAAATCACCAGGCAGGAATTGAAGCCCAGTGTACAGCGTCTCCCCGTTTATGTTGAGAGTAGCTACTGCAGTGAAGGCCATCAAACGGAAGAAATTGGGTCCGAGGCACTGAGTAAGCTCAGACGTCATGGAGCGGATGACAGTGCACTTGCCGCAGCCAGCCTTTCCTTGCACAATGACCAGGCGTGGTGGTGGGTCAGCGCCGGCCTGCAGCACGGAGTTGACCTGCAACATCAGAATTTCCATTACTGCTTGTTGTTCAGCAGATAGTTGAGCCTCCGGAGCTTCTGAAGCTACGCGTTCAGCCTGATGCTGCGTCTTGCAGGTCCTCAAAAAGGTGCTGAAAACTGCCGGGTCACCGTAAAGCTGCGCTTCAACGGCCCAGTCGTGCGCTCGGTCCATCTCGCTCCTGGCCAGGCCGACGCGCTCGACGTCATGGTTGGAAAGATGGCGGGCGACGGTCATCCACTCTTGCACCTCGTCGTCCTCCTCAGCGGAATCATCCTCCTCCTTCTCTGCAGGGGGCATGGAATCCTCGCCCTGCGGCACCACGCCGTAGGCCCGGAGGGCCTCCCGCCAGGTGGCGTGCTCGCAGAGAGCACCGTCCTCCGTGCGCCAAGGCACGTGACGGAGAACCTGCTGGTGGAAGTAGGCCTCGTTCCGGACATCGCAGTTGGAGCGGCGGAGGCGAAGATTGACGCTGACGATGTTAAAGTTGCGCGCCACGTAGTACCTGAGACATAATGCAGACATGTGCTTTCACATATTATGAATACGAAACGCGTTCGGACACAATTTATTAACTGTCGTAAGTTTGTCAGAAATGCCTTCAGTGTTCAGTTTAATAGAGTAATCTCTAAGGAGTACTATAAAGGCTCACTTGAAAACACTGGTTAAGAAGAGGTGCATATATTGTACACCTATCGAGATCACTGTTTGGCACTTGGCATGCAGTCCTGCAAGGCCTTTGCACAGTGGTATTGGTCAACAGAGTGGTAAAGGGTTTCGATCTAGTGTAAAACAGACGGCATGTCTTACCCATTACGTGCTCGATTAAACTTGTAGGCGCGCGCGAATGACCACAGCGTGACATCCTCCATGTCCCGCGTTCTTTTGGGGTACCGCTCGAGAGGTGACCCCGTCACACCACCCTGGTCTGCAGTTCAAACCGCAGATAAAAAAAAAAAAAAAAAAAAAATCTGTAGTTTAAACAGCAGAACGAAAGAGTTCGCCACTTTAAACTGCAGAACTAAAAAGTTCTCTACTTTTTACTGCAGACTTAAAACTTCACCACTTAAAAGTGCGGACCTTTTGTTTCGAAGTTTAAAGCGGTTAACTTCTACACACTAGGATTAGCAGAGTGGTTAATTTAAATCCGAACACTTAAGACATTGCGTAAGTAAGCAGTTATTTGCCTAACGAAAGATATTATATTGGAATATAGGTTTTGGCATTACAACTCCTGTGTTGTACAGTTTCATAGCAACATGTGTTGTTCGTAGACAAACATGTTTGTATTTGACAACTGTTTCGTTTCAAAGCAGTAGGTAGACCTTCACTTTTAATGCAAATATTTTTCAGAATAGTTTTGCATTATGTAAAGTTTAAAAATTGTTTGCTTGAAAATAAAAACACGAATTGCTATGAAATAGTACAACACCGGTGTTTGTAACACATTTTAACAGTGCACAAGTGTACCTTATACTCAATAAAGATTACTGTAATGCAGCAGTGCACTCACCTGTATGCGGTGGGGCAGGGAGCGGGCCAGCTCGTTGACATTCTGCGGGAAGGAGATCCCGTTGCCGCGGTACCCCATCTGGTGACCACGAATCTTGTAGACGCAGACAACTGGATGGATCCGCGCGATGAGCTGCTGCTCCACGAAGGCTAGCCCGCAGTTCCTGCCACAAGTTGTCCGTGAAGAAAACGCAAAAGAGCGTCTGTTGCACTGATTGCACTCGAACCAATGGAGGGCGCGCATGCCCTCCTCAAAGAGCTCGCAGGGCTCCTGGGGTCCGACGCACTGTAAAAAGAAAATCACGGTCCCGCATACGGAAAAGTACCGTCAGTACGGACTACGGTCACTCCGTACCCGGCTTCCGTTGTCTATCCCTCATAAGAGCTCATGTTAATTAAACTGTGGGTACGGAATATGTACGGAAATGTTACCGCTAATTTTTATCCGGAGGTCTCCGTTTCAGGTACGGTGCCTGTAACGGCTATCCGTACGTTTTTTCCGTACCAGGCTCTATAACGTACGGAGCAATATACGGGAAAAAACCGTACTTGATCGAGAAAACCAGTATTTTCAGTGGGTATGGTCTCCGTAGCAGGCTCCGTACCACAGGCTGTGTTTTTTTACAGTGCGAGCCCTCTGCTGGCACAGACGAGGGTCTGCTTCTCCAGGATCCTCGCTAGACCTCACCACGCGCTGTCGGACAGCGTTCCGTGGACGGCGATGCTCGGCGTCCTCGGCGACTTAGGCGACCGTCGCTAGACGTTGGCGCTCAGCGTGCTGCTGACGGCGGTTCTCAGAGTTCTCGGGGTCCTCGGCGGCTCTCGCTAGACGTTGGCGTTTAGCGTCCTGCCGACGGTGGTTTTCAGCGTCCTTGGAGTCCTTGGCGACCCTCGCTCACAATTTTGTTCCAATGAAAAAAAAAAGGGAAGAGGGATTTAGTGGAACTTACAAAGCTATACACATCTAGTAGAGACTGAAGCATGATACACAGCGAATTCCGCATCTGGTATCGCATTCCTGGACAACCATTTTCGGCAACTGCGATGCATATGCCGATTGTTTGAGGAAAGTGACCAGTTCCTTCGCCTTCTTGACCTGAATCAGCAGCGAGACGAGATCCCTCTCGCTCTGAACTCGCTCCTTTACCGCGGGGCTCGGTGCGGGGCGGGGCGCAGTGTACAAGTGCGCGACGGGGTGCGGGGCGCGGCGCGAGGCGGGGCGCAGTTGACAAGTGGGTGGTTCTCGGCGCGGGGGTCGTATTTGCTATCGCTGGGCTCGAAAGTTCCACGTAGGAAAGAGTGAGAGAGGTTATCAGAGCGGTGTTGATGCAGTGGACCATACCGTCAAAGCGCTTCCTGCCCTCCAGCGATTTGATCATAGTCGCCCCCTGATCAGTCACCCACTCCAACCTGTCAAACTCTTCCTGGATGAAACCTAGCTCCGGGAACTTAGCGACGAGGGCATTTAGAATGTTTTCCCCGGTGGACTTCTGCGCAGCAGGGAATTTGGGAATGCACAGGTCCCACTCCTCCAGCTCGAAATTACTGTTAGTGAAGTGGGCCCTGACAGTCAGGTAGTGGAACAACTTGCATTCGTCGGTCCACGTGTCGGTGGTCACCGAACACCGGTCGTCGGCAATGGCCTCCTTCATAGAAATCACCACTGTTTTCCGCCCTTCGTCTGCCAGGTCACATACCCTCCGCCGTACCGTGTTCGCACATGGCATGAGGTCAGCCGCTTTGGCCCCAGGGCACGCCATGCCGATATCTATGGCCGCTCGGGCAACACCGACCATGCTCTCCCCAACTGCACTATTGAGTGACGATATACACTGTTAAAAATAATCTTGTTAATTAACAAGGAAAATCTTGTTAATTTTTATAGCAAGACATTTCGTTTTAAAACAAGTATCTTGTAGCAATACAATTTTTTTTTTGTTTTGGCAAACAAGAAAACTTTAATTAAGGTTTTTAAAATTTCTGTCCTTTTTTGTTTCAAAACCTATTATTTTTCGATCACGCTTTTCGAAAAAGAGATGTATTACAAAAGGGCTTGTTTCCAAACGAAATGTTTTGCTATAAAAATTAACAAGATTTTCCTTGTTTAGTTCCAACACAGCGCTACTTAGTACTTAGTCGTTGCTACAAGCAATCCAAAACAAAGTTTTGTGAGGCAATTCATGAAAACAATTCTTTTGCTTTCAAACAAGAGTCTCATCATACAGAATGTCATCAGGTGACGAACTTTTTTAACAGTGAAGGCTCCCGCACACTTTTGGCCTGTTGGTTGTTGAGCTCGTCTTTCAGAGGCTTCGGCACTAACACAGGCACGTCGTCGCCTCCCGGCGCACGGCACGAAGAATTCAGGTGCTTCAAAAGACTGGAGCGGCCCGTGCCGACCACATCATACTTAAGGCACTTGAAGCACTTTTGGCACTGCGCGGCCTCTACCTCTAGCTTCGCCCTTCATTGTACGGACCCCGCACCAAGAGTCGTTTCTTGATAAAATCTATCATCTGAGACCCGAACCTCAACAACTTTTTTTTGGACCACCCTATCCCGGGCACACCTTCTCGTACACCTCTTTTCCGGTGAAGCCAGACTTCTTTCTCGGCGTAGAAGCTGACGACGCCGTTGTGGAGGGGGAGGGAGTACTAGAGCGGGGCGATGGCGATGCACTTTCACAGTCTGTGGTGGGGGAGGGGATTGCAACTGTGATTGGAGTCATAGGCGGCGGCATGGGCAGTGAAACAAAACTGCACTGTAAAAAAAACAGCCTGTGGTACGGAGCCTGCTACGGAGACCGTACCCACTGAAAATACTGGTTTTCTCGATCAAGAACGGTCTTTCTCCGTATATTGCTCCGTACCTTATAGAGCCTGGTACGGAAAAAATGTACGGAAAGCCGTTACAGGCACCGTACCTGAAACGGAGACCTCCGGATAAAAATTAGCGCCCGTGAAACGTTTTTAATGTGTGTTGCATACATGTTTACATACATGTTGAACATGTATGGGACATACACTTTGTGCATACATGGCACATACTGTATATGACACATGTATATACAGTTTTTTGATCCACCAGGCATGCTATGCTTGGTAAAGACATCCCATAGCTTTACTTTCCCGGGTTTCTTGAAAAGTTGGGACCCTTTGGGCAAAAATTTCGTCCATTTTCCTCCCCGACTAACCATCTTCGCGCTACCCCATGGGAACAAGCACGCGGATTCGAGGTGGATGCAACGTGAAACGTAACGTTGCATCCTCCTCGGCCATCGAGTCGCCATCGAGCTGAGAATGTCCCTCGATACTAGGTGGATGGAACGTGGACGAGGCAACGGGCTGGGTCAACGTAGTTTCGATGTTCATGGTACGTCGGCTATGTGACCTCTTCCTCCCTCCGAACAACGTCCTATTCTCGTAGAATATCAGGGACACATCCACGTTCTAGATTCTACACAAGATCCCCATATGAAATCGTGGTAACAAGAGAGCGGTACAAGTGGATTCGAAGCGGATGCTTTGTCGAAAATTAATATCCATGTTTCATCGAGATAGTTCGATGGTTGAACAATTGGTACAACCCGGGTTATGGATGATGTGAAGTGTATTTCACAATAAGTTTAAAACATTTCTAGCGCCACCGCTAATGCTTTATATGATTTTAATATCTCATCGGCACAAAAGTCTTCCTCCCAACCAAAGAATGGTGTCGTTTCTCTCTCGCACTTTACAGCGCCCCCACAATAGACGTTACCGAGGCCCGAGCTAATGAGAGCGCCTGCGAACCCGCCAAGCACTTGTGGCTGAGAAGGTGGCGGCCTACTCGGGGAGCCAAAACGCAGGAAGCAGGAATTAAATTCCTCGTACCCAAATTTTTGTGCCATCACCTCCCGAAGTGTTCATTGTGGGGACACCTCTACGGATAGGTCTCGAGAGCAAAGGAAAGGTACATTAATTGGCTGGGAAGACGACATTTGACACTTGATTTGATGTTACATCAACATCGAAATCACGAGGACCAGGCAACTTGCCGTATCAACCTACTATCGATGTAGACGCAGGGGTTCCCTGTATGTTATAAACTCCGTGATGTGACATGAAGATCGAAATCGCGAGGACCAGGCAACTCGCCGTATCAACCTACCATCGACGTGGATAATTTGGTTGTAAACTTGTTGTCGGTGAGAGCCACCTAGTTTTGACGTAGAGTGTTGATCGATTTGTAACGTTAATTATCTACGAAATATTAACGTATTTTCAACGTTGATTTGTTGTGGATGTATATTGTCACTGTTAAAAAAAATGTCTGACAATTCAGACTAAAAAGTCCAAAGTTTTTTTTCAGCTTTGTTGTCTGAATATTCAGAGTAAAGTTCGCTCCGAAAAATTTTACTTTAAAAAACTAAATTTTCGGTTGTTGAAATTCTGAAAATTATGAGTAAGTGCTAGGTCTGAAAATTCAGACATAACGGTTAACAGTTAAAATTATTGAACACGATCATTTTGCTTTACACCATCGTCATAGCAATTGTAGGAGAACTTCCTAGGTTCGATGAAAGACTTTTACCATCGGGGTGATTTGAACCCCGTTCCTCTGGGTTACGAAGCAGCCGCGTTACCACTGAGCTAAGCTGCCCGCCTGTGAGACTGGTTGCACTGCTGCGATGAGCCTCATCGCCCTCGTCTGTTCCCAGCCGTCAGGGCAGTCTGAAACTTCAGACTCTGCCTTCAAAAATTCAGACTGCCTAGTCTGGATCCATGAGAAAGACTTCAAAGATGACAATTGTCGGAACGACGAGTCTGATTATTCAGACGGAAAGTCTGAAGATTGATTTTCAGACAGCTAAGACCAAATTTTTACACCAGGCGTTCCAATATATTGATAAGAGGTCTGAAATTTCAGTCTCATGTCTGAAAAGTCAATTAAGAGTGGCAAGTCTGAAAAAATCAGTCTGAATTTTCAGATTTTTTTTAACAGTGGTCGCTATAAAATCAACGCGTAAATTACGTGGATTGTAGGTGGAAAAAGTCCATCCACCTATTCCACCTATGTTACGTGGATGTGACGTGGATGCGACGTGTCTGTTCCCATGGGGTATGGTAGCACAATTTGACCAAATACCCCTTAAAGCCGTATAGGGTGTCATTTCTTCGCTTTCTGGCCAAGTTGGGACCCTCTGGGCAATAAGTTTGTCCATTTTCCTCGCCGACTAACCGTCTTCGCGCTATGGTACCACAAAATGACCAAGTACCCCTAAAAGCCGTATAGGGTGTCAGAGAGCTCTCACATGGACGTCATATACAATTTTGGATCCGCAACCCCCCAGCTGGAGCCAAAAAAACTTTCAAACTCGACCTCCGACCATTTTGGGGGCATGCTACCCTATGCCTACATTGACCAAGTACACGTGTTGGGTATCACTTTATGGATTTCTTGAAAAGTTGGGATCTTTCGGGCAAAAATTTCGTCCATTTTGCTTCCCGACCAACCGTTTTCGCGCTATGGTAGCACAATTTGACCAAGTGCCCCTAAAAGCCGTATGGGGTGCCATGAACCTGACGAACCTATCGAAACGGTCGTATAGCCCTCCCCCCCCCCCCCCCCCGAATTTTGATCTGCGAAAGAAAATCCCCCAAAAAAAAAAAAAAATGAAGAAAAAAAAGAAAAAAAGGGGGACATTACTTTAACATAGCTCAGTGACTCACGGGGTCGCGCAGCGACCCCTGTGGGGACCCCTAACCCGACATTATTGATCCCCCGGGTCTGGGGGGCGGAGCCTGGGCAAAACTAGTAAAAGCACGTTTTTCGCCTATATCCGCCTGCCAACTATGCAACGTATGTGCACGCGTGCAGTGAGGCTGTGGGATGCCTTTACCAATGACCCATAGCACGCCTGGTAGATCAAAAGCCATCACCGTAAAAATTGAGGAAGATAGGAATTTGCGCCTGTGGTCACCGAAGGTGGACTTGCCGCATGGCACGTCTGTCTCGTTGTTGCCTAGCTGACCGACGTTTTTCACCTTTTTGGAATTTTTACTGTGATGTTATCGGATATACCAGGCATTCTATGGGGCACTGGTAAGAGGATCCTATAGCCTTACAAACGGCATAAAAAAACTAGACTTTTACACCCGTTCTCCTCGTAGCACGAGTGACACTTAGCCCAGCACTCAGGCCCCCCCATGCGACACGGTGTCCCGGATCACGGATTTCACTGTTACGTGTTTCTTTGAAAAATGCGTCAATTTCCCATGGACAACCTCCAATGCAATTTAATTTCCCCGTGGACCAGCCTCCAATGATATTAAATTTTCCTTATGTGCAACGTACGTGCACGCTTGCAGTGAGGCTGCCTAATTGGCAGGCGGATATAAGCGAAAAACGTGTTTTTACGAGTTTTGCCCAGGATGTCGGTATATGTTATCGATGCGCGCTTGGTCATAGCTAACACTCACTTTTAGCTGCGTTCTCGCGCCAACCCCGCTTCCAAGCGAACGATGTGACGGCGTACACAGCGACAATACTTCATTTTCTATGTCGTGACGCTGACGCGTGATGTCACGGCCCGTGACACTGGTGATATGCCTAACGTCTAGTACCTACCCTAGGTGGTCTGTGGACGGGAGGTACCCGTCCCCAGCTGCGGGCCGGTGGCGTAATAGTGAAAAAGAACGAAACATGACGAAATTGCGCGAAAGTGACGAAATTCTTTAAACAAGACTTGGGGATGGTTCCCGACCTCACAGAGACATGCAACGGTGCGCGTTGAAATATACTCAACCTAAACTTTAATCAAAACGGTGTTCTGGACGAATCGGCGGCCTCGACCCTCAAAACTGAACACCCTAGCGCTCGCTCGCACGCCAGGCGGTCAAGTAATCGGACCCACCCGAATGAGAACTTTGCATGGTGGTACTGCTGGTGCGCGCTTTTCTGTTTGTCGCGATGGATGGCAGTAGGGCGGGGCAGGACGGAAGGGTGGAGCGGAGCGTGGCAGGGCGTGGCGCGTTGACGCGTGAGCAACGCACATTAATGACAAAGCCCCTCTAAATAACGAACCACGCCATACATCAGTCATCGTCTGCGTGTACACAGCCTTCCATAGACCGCGCGGCGCACGCCAGCGAGACGGCGGCCCTGTTGTAGAGTACCGGGTCTCTTCAGAGAACACGTAACAGTGCTGTAGGTCTGCCTACCCAAGGGACCGCGGTGTCTTCTGGCTGGAGCGGGTAGGTTGGCCTGTATACTATTATGGGTTCTCTGAAACCCTCAGTAAAGCCTGTACCGACAACTGCCAGAAGAGGAGCAGGAGACTGCTTGCTTAGACTGTTTCTTATTTTTCGAATTTTTGATTTCTGAAAAGTTCTACCCGTCAATGAGGTCCCACCCGGTTGTAAAACTACCTGCCAAAATCCGGGAACCGTGCGATATAAATTGACCCTGCCCCAAGGGGCCTAAATGTTCGAATTTTTTGACATTTTTGGGGGGCAGCATATTATGGGTAAAAGGTGTAGGTATTCGCACTCTGTGCCAAAATTTTCATCGGTTTTGCCGTATCTCGTCGCGTTTGACCTCTACCGGCCGAGCGCCGCACCGGTGACAGTGGCTATGAGTGCGCGACGCCAGAGGGGCCCGACTGGTCACTACGCCATTCGTATGTGCTTTCCTACGTATGCTTTGCTTTACGAAGCCCCAGGGAGAAGAAAAATGGGGTAGGAGGCAAAAATAATGTGAAGAAAACAAACATTTACATTTACATTACATCTACATCTATTTTTGATATCAAGTAAGTAGGTTAAAATATAGTTTTGCATTGTGATTACATGGTTACATGGTTACATGGTTTTCTGATCACAGATTGCTACTAATTTAGCTGTTTTGTTATCAGGTTTCCGTTTGCGGTGCGAGTCTACGGACACAACGAGGTTTTGAAACTGCAGTTCATTTCGTGATGCTGTGCGGTAATAGTCCTTAAATGATCTCACAGCTTGCTCTAATGTATCATTCACTGACCTTAGCTGTATTACAATTATTTTTCCCTTTTGATAGTCAGCCATTGAAGCCCAGTCTGATACAGGATGGCTCAGAAATAATGTTTTAAGCCCCAATATTTCAAAGAAACTGAGGGAATTCTTCGTAACTAATTCACTTACTGTCATACTTGGAACGTCTGAATACTGCAAAAATCTCCTCTTTGAAGGGTCCTCCTCCCCCTCCAGGTCTTGCAGGCCACCTTAACAAGATCTTCACAGCATTTATGGTACTTTAGCGAGAGGTTCCTAGGCATCACTGTTTTTGACGAGTGCCTCCTGCCAGCTGAACGGGAAAGCATCGTAAGGGCTATGCAAGGGAGGGGGAGAAGGACCTTGGGCTCCTCTGGCGTCGCGCACTCAAAGCCACTGTCACCGGTGCGGCGCTCGGCCGGTAGAGGTCAAACGCGACGAGATACGGCAAAACCGATGAAAATTTTGGCACAGAGTGCGAATACCTACACCTTTTACCCATAATATGCTGCCCCCAAAAAATGTCAAAAAATTCGAACATTTAGGCCCCTTGGGGCAGGGTCAATTTATATCGCACGGTTCCCGGATTTTGGCAGGTAGTTTTACAACCGGGTGGGACCTCATTGACGGGTAGAACTTTTCAGAAATCAAAAATTCGAAAAATAAGAAACAGTCTACTGCTTGCTGCTCTCACTGTAAGGGATTTTGTCGTAACTTGACGAACAAAGACCTGTTAATTTTTTTTCACGAAATCTTCGTTATTTTTAGAAAACGAATACACTTGTAAAATGACTATTGTTCGTAATATTGTGTATATGATCCAGAATCCGAGAAATTTGTCGTTCTGGAATGCTTATAAGTTATATGCCAGATTACGAAAAGTTTGTTTTCCAATGCTACGAACGGTTCTTCTTCTGGAATGACGAACAGTGTTCGTCATTTTCAATAACAATACTATTCGTACGGAATTTTATCGTAAAATAACGAAATCCATTGACAGTGCTCGTGAGCCTAGGCACTGTAAAATCCTTTCGAAGTAAATTCTTCGAAACGTTGCGAAGCATTTGGCTGCTTCGCAATGCTTCGTAATACAAAGCATTTTCTTAGCAAGCCCTGCCTCACAAAGAAATTTGTTTGTAGACTACGAAAAAAATACTTCGTAATATAAAACAGCCAAACATACAGCAGGCCGAGTGTTCTACTATTCAAGCTGTACAATAGTTCTAGGTTTTCATAAATTAATAATAAAAGGTAAAGGATTGCTGGGATATAGATGGATCCAATTATCAATAATTAGCTCTGCGTTGCACCCGCCTGTGAATTGCAAATAAGATCCGTCTATATCTCAGCAACCCTTTTACTTTATGATAAGAGAGGAGATTTGGAATCTGGATCTACATTTATGCATGGTGTGGGATATGTTTGCACCTTGTATTAGAAAAGGAAGCCTTTTATTTTTAGGCTCGTAAGTTTATGCATGGTGTGGGATCTGTTTGCACCTTGTATTTGAGCCTTTTATTTTTAGGCTCAAAAGTCCCCCCTTTATTTTCGAGAAAAACTGAAATACGACGCACACTAGTGTTTATAGGGGCGCATCCATCAAACTCAGTACGGTGGACTCTGATCATCACGCAACCGCGACCAAACGGCACTACATTTTAGAGGCAAGGCAACTAATTCATGTATGACACCATTTAAAAAAAAATCGTGATGTGCGTCACGTCCATTGGTGTGACCAGGTCACACCATGTAATGCGACCTAAATTTCCTCCACACTTCTGATGCGACGCCAGCTTCAGGGTTGGGGGGTGTCGGCCTCTTTGATGTACACACTTTTCATTCTACACGTCAGTAGACGGACTTCTTACCTCTAATGTAGAAGTGTCCCGTCCAATGCTGCTTTAACCTTTAAAGCACTTTGAGCTCGCCTCGTTTCCTTCTACAAAATCACTGTAAATACCAGAGCGAGGATCCTCGCCCTCAGGAGAGCGAGATATTTTCCCTCTCTCTTTGAGAGCGAGGTGTGGTATTCTCGCTTGATTAGAGCAATACATTTAAAAATCTCGCCCTATTTGAGCGAGGATTGGGAAACCTCGCCCTTCTTGAGTGAGGATTTTTAACCTTAATCTCACTCAATTTGAGTCAAGTTGCAGATTCTTTCTCAATAAGAGCGAGGTTCCTACAGTCTCACTTAAATGGGGATAAGGAAAAAAATGTCGCTCTTTTTAAATCAGACATATCACTCTAGCATTTGCAGTGATATCGTTCTACACCATTTCGTCGGATCCTTCTACAAATTATGCCTCAACAGTTGTAGATGTATGTTCATCTACGTTACCCTGAGGCCCACAATACGTCTACAGTTGTAGAGGTCTTTTCATTCTACAACAGATAGAATATACCTCTACATAAGTTCAGCTTCGATAATCCATACTGTAGAGGTTAACACGTCTAGAACCTAGAGTAATATCAGATCAGAAACACTATTTAACGCACTTGGGAAACAAACGCCCACGCCGATAACTATAGGAAGAGGAGTGCTGCGGCACAAGCGCCTGCCAGTCTGGAGGTAGGCAGCGCCGCCCGACACGCGTGTGTGACAGGCTCAATTAGTGCTTTCCGAATATCATCATCCCAGAATTTGCGCAACTAACCGTGCTGCCCAAATCCGCGGAAGATAGTAAACAGGCGCCTGCGAACCTCCGGTTAGGCAACCCGGAGTACTAGTCCCACCCATATAAGTGTAAGCTTCACGAATGGGCCTTTCTTTTATTGCTTAAGTAGTGCTATCGATCTATGACATTTCTAGAATTAGTGCAGCGCTCCTTCGAGTACTTTCTGCAGGAAGAAGCGGGTGGGGACAGCTTCACGCTAGCCCCACCCAATCACTTAATCGGCCAAACAAGTACACCATTCTGATAGGCTGAATTAGTGCTTTTCGAACATCACCATCCTAGAATTTGTGTAACCACACTGGGCACCCAATTCTAGGGTTAAAGGTACTCGGTCGTCTGCGAACCTCCGGATAGGCAACCCGCACTACCAGCCCCACCCGTATTAGTGTAAGTTTCGCGAATGGGTCCTATCTTTTAGTGCTCAATTAGTGCTTTCGATCTATGACATTTTAAGATTTTTTTTAGAAACTGAACAGATAGTTGGTATCGAGTAGTCATTCTTAAACAAGCACTTATATGCTGTCGTAAATTTACGATACCGATCGTAAATGTACAACCTCATTTTCAAATCTTAAATTACGAAAAATGTAACTTTACGAAGATATTTTTCATAGTGAATTTTAAAAAGTCCTCACCCCCGTTAAAGGCGACAAATTCCTAGACAAATTCACGATCTTTGGGGGCGACACATTTTTAAATGTCGACTTCCCTTTTTTGTTGCCTGAAATGAGGCGACACCTGAGATGTCGCCTTTAAATAAGGCAACAAATTTGTCACCAATAATAAATCTAGCATTTATTGCATTTACATCCATATGAACCATTTATAGTAGGGCGTGCCCGCGTAGGAGCCAACCCGAAGGCTCCGATTCAAATTCCGAATTTTCGCCTCGCTCAAAATCCTGAAGTGTACTTCACAGTCCACAGTTTCCTATTCTGACGTTTCTTTCAGAAGACAACCGTTACTTTAATCGCTACAGCACCCAGAAAACGATATTCTCAATTTTAGAGGAACATACTAATGTTTAGGGTTTTTGCCGACTATAATACGAACCAAGTATGTAATACTATTCTTTAGTATGTAATCCACTAATCCATAAGGTAGGAACGCCACATACTTAAGTTTAGTATGTCTGGTTAGTATGTCTAGTTAGTATGTGACATACTATTCCTCAGTAGGTTAGACCTCTAATCTAGGAAAAGTGAATGCCGACCGATGTGATATTTAATTCAACGGATCTTATTAAAATAGAAAACGATTTGTCCTTGGTTATGAAATATGCTCTTTTGATAGAATTTCCTACCTTGTATCTACAATGAGTACGCATTACTTGACTGAGGAAATACCTTACCCGCCTGGGAGTTGAACCTCGGACTTCCGTGCTGCGAGCCTATCACTTTAACCACTCGACCACCGGGACGTGATGGAAAGGCCGCTCCAGCATCCGTACGTCATTCTGTAGCCGAGCGCGGACGCGTTCCCAGGTTCGATTAGGGGTTTAACATACTAAAGATTAGTATGTTACGTTAGATTGTGGCATTAGTATGTTAATCACTTGAACATAAGTATGTCAGTTAGGAGTTTTGCAATAGTATGTTTACCCTCTAAACATTAGTATGCGCTTTAGAGTTTTCAATTAGAGTATAGTATTAGAATGTTAACATACTAAAAGCTAGAATGCCATTTTCTGGGTGAGCCATGGAAAGGAGAGGATAACGATAAGTTGCAAAGTAGCTGTCTACCGTAGCCTGTTTTCAAATGCCTAAACGAGGTAGATATTATGATTTTCACCGGTATTTTTTACCGTGGCTGTTTAGTAGGACCCTTCTCGTCTCACGTTACAGTCAGCGAAATGACCCTGATCCGATATTTGAGCCCTGTAATAGTAAAAGAAAACGTAGTGTTACAAAATAGCTGGCCCGCAAGGCAACATTTTATGTGGCGGATAAAATTCTTGATTTGGTTCTCACAAATAGTTTGCACTAAATATTTTTAAATTCTCTCTCGTTTTATGATAAGTGTTCTAGGAGGCCGTTTAACGGGTTAGCGTTAGAATTTTTATTTCTTGTGAGAACTTAACAGTTACTTTTTATTTGGGCCTACACTATAAATGGTTCATATGGATGTAAATGTAATAAATGCTAGATTTATTGGCTGAGCGATAGCGAAGCCTATTACTCCACTGATCTGATTTGGCTCCTGTCCGTCTGTCTGTTTGTCTGTTTGTGTAGCTGCTAGCACGATAACTCAAGAACGAGTTCAGATATCGACCTGAAAATTTTGCTGAAGCTTATTGACCGAAAAAGCTCGGACGAGTTCGAATATGGGCACTCTACCACAAAAATTGACACTGTTAAAAATTAACTAACATTTTCGTAAAATAATTAATTTTAAAAAAAGTATATTTTATAGTGTCCTAGATGGTAAATCGGCGAGTTCCGGCCCTTGGGGCGAAAATTTCGTCCGTTTGGCCGTATCTCTTACCGTTTTGCTGTAACAGCGCAGCGTTAGATTAGGACAAGAAGTCGCCAATATGCCCGTAAAAAGTGTATATTAATCAGGTCAACATATCGCCAGAACCGTCTGCACGAGTGCCATTCAATGTTGCCAACTAATTTATTATTCGAATCGTATTTGAACCAGTCAGCAAGGGCATAACTCAAAAGTTCTGACATCTATCGACAATCCCAAACTACCCTTCACCGTACATCGTCAGAACGGTCCTTTCCAGTGCAATTCAATGGCGTTCCTTGATTTGACGACAAGTGTTCAAATAATTTTCGACAATATGGCATCCTAATTTTTTAGACGGAAAGCGCCGCAGGCCTAGGTAGATGTACGCATGCGCGTCGCAGCGTGTTTCGCGAAACATCGCGAAGCCTGTTACGCGAGACGTGGTCTGGCGTACAGCTACCTAGTTATTGGTGACAAAAATCGGTAAATCACGTCTGGAGCCAGAATCCGCCTGCCAGCTAGGCAATCTGTGTGCACGGATGCAGTTAGGCTGAACGAACATTTTTCGCGATTCAGGTTGCCAGGTGATTTACCATTTAAACTAGGTGCTATCCTGAATGTTATCGATGCGCGTTGGCTTATCGATAGCTCTCATTAACAGCTACATTCTCCCAAAGACCCCGTCTCCGAGCGATAAATATGAAAACGCCTACAGCAAGAATACTACATATTCTTAGTCGTGCCGCGCACGCGTGACGTCACGTCGCGCGACACTGGTACCGTGTCTAACGTAAAGTACCTACCCTAGGTTAACTGTGGACAGAAGATCTTCGTCATTACACGCGGATCGGCGGCGTGGCAACGCAGAGAAGGAGGTGTCAGTAAATGGCGCCAAAATTATCAAAATCTTTAATCGCTGGTTGGGTATGGTTCCCGACGTCACACGGACCTGCGGGGGTACTCGTTGGACAGTTCCCGACGTAAACTTTCATTTATCCCTATCTGTGGCACATCGAAATTTTTTTGGGACACCCTACCGCCTGTGCATTCCAAATTGGATCCATCTAGATCTCAGCAATCCTTTAACATTTTGAAAATCGGACAGCAGATTTGGAAACTGCACACACCAATGCATGGTATAGGATATATATGCAGCTTGTATTAGAAAAGTGAGTATTTTATTTTTGGGCTTGAAAGATTATCTCCTTTCGGCGGCCATAAACCTCTTTAAACTATTCGCAGCCCTTTCTCGC
Organism: Frankliniella intonsa; assembly: GCA_033675135.1. NCBI lineage: Eukaryota > Metazoa > Arthropoda > Insecta > Thysanoptera > Thripidae > Frankliniella > Frankliniella intonsa. The sequence goes on along the minus strand of JAWJED010000029.1, from coordinate 1,844,768 downwards.
TTTGAGGTTAGAGGAAAAATATGAAAACCTGAAATTATTGAACAGCTTGACGAGTAGAACAATCGGCTCGCTGCATGTTTGGCTTCGTTAACCTTGAAAAGATTCGAAATGAAAGCAGATGATATTGAAATCTTATTCTAGCGGAAAATTTCTATGGTGTTATATTTATTTTGATTATTATAGTTTAGAAGTGACCGTTTTGAAGTCTTATATAGTTGTATACACATGCCATCTTTTTCATTTTCATAACGTTTTCCCGAGAACGGGTAAAGAATTAGTAAAAATATAGTTCAGGTAAAGTTTTTAAAAATTAGTGTTGGGGTTCACGCCGAGTTGAATGGGTGGTCGTGTGAGCTAGAGGGAGGAGTATAATCCGCATGGTAGTGGTTTAACACCCGCCTGACGCTAGTGCAGCTAGTGCCATTCGATTTGTGGAAGAATTAGGACGTCATGAACAGGAGCAGTTCGGCTAAAGAAATGTCCGATCAACACGATTTTTGAACTGTAGGTTCGTTGTGCAATGATCACTCGAATAGTGCGTTAACATTTGTTTTCTACCATGTTCTTTCACATTTTTATTTATAAAATACTGTGCGTGACTAGAATCAACAGGTCTCCAGCCATGGGGAGAGGGAGTAGAGGAAGGGGGGAGGAGGGGGCGCGAAGCGAGCGGCTTGGTATTGTTGGCTGCGGCCACTGGGGCACGGGCACGGACCGACACCACGCGGCACGCAGCGACTCTTCAGCCCCATACACATAAAACTTCTGACCAGGCTCATGCCTCTCCTTTCACTCAACACGACAGTACAAGCAAGATGACACATTTCTTTAATGTAGTTAAATGTTGAATTGTCTAAAATGTATCATCTGCTAAAAATAGAAATAGGCAGCTTCGGCGGCTTCCGAGCGCATTCTTCGACTTTGCAATATATTTAAGTATATTTCCAGCTAGAATTAGGCATTTGGATCTGCACCATCGTAGTCCTCGTTCTTTTGCCTTTTAGTAGGTATTTATATACGTGAATGACTTCGTCCGAAACACGAGATATAATTAAAGGAAAGAAGGATTGCAGCGCCGCCGCGGCCCTGCTCGACTCGATCCGGCGGACGAGATATGGCGTCATCCTGGCCCCTAGGAGTTGCTACCGGCTGGCTGAATGATTGGCCAGCGTCTCGGAGGGAATCGCGGTGTCAAGTTTGCACCGTCTGCGCGGCCGTTAGGGTGTTCAGTTTTGAGGGTCGAGGACGCCGATTCGTCCAAAACGACGTTTAAATTAAAGTTTAGGCTGAGTTTATTTCAACGCGCACTGTGGCATGTGTCTGTAAGGTCGGGAACCATACCCAAACCGTGTTAAAAAAATTTCGTCACTTTCGCGCCATTTGATCATATTTCGTATTTTTCACTATTACGCTGCTGGCCCGCAGCCGGGGACGGGTACCTCCCGTCCAAAGGCAACCTAGGGTAGGTACTAGACGTTAGGCATGTCACCAGTGGCACGGTCCGTGACATCACGCGTCAGCGTCACGACAAAGAAAATGAAGTATTGTCGCAGTTTACGCCGTCACATCGTTCGCCTGGAAGCGGGGTTGGCGCGAGAACGCAGCTAAAAGTGAGTGTTAGCGATGACCAAACGTGCATCGATAACATTTACCGAAAACCTGGGCAAAGCTCGTAAAAACACGTTTTTTGCCTATATCCGCCTGCCAACTAGTCAGCTTCACTGCACGCGTGCACATACGATGCATAGTTGGCAGGCGGATATAGGCGAAAAACGTGTTTTTACGAGTTTTGCCTAGGTTGTCGGTAAATGTTATCGATGCGCGCTAGGTCATTTGAAAACATAACTGTATAACTCCTGAACTAGCAGCGCGTTTAAGGGCAGAAAAGAGGGCTGTAATCTCGGTGGTTCACCGTTACAAACTTTCAATGTCGCCGAAAGGGATACCCGTACGGGCCAAAGGCCCGTAAACATAAAAGCGGTAACATAAAAGCGAAGAAGACGGGCGGAAGGCCCGACCGAACGCCGCTGGCAGGCCAAGCAGGCACGCCCCCTAGGGTGTCCCAAAAAAATTTCGATGTGCCACAGATAGGGATAAATGAAAGTTTACGTCGGGAACATCAACGAGTACCCCGCAGAGAGCCGTGTAACCATACCCAACCAGCGATTAAAAGATTTTGATAATTTTGGCGCCATTTACTGACACCTCCATCTCTGCGTTGCCACGCCGCCGATCCGGCGTGTACGACGAAGATCTTCTGTCCACAGTTAACCTAGGTAGGTACTTTACGTTGGGCGGTACCAGTGTCGCGCGACGTGACGTCACGCGTGCGCGGCACGACTAAGAATATGGTATTCTTGCCAGGCTTTCATTTATCGCTCGGAGACGGGGTCTTTGGGAGAATCGTTAGTTAATGAGAGCTATCGAGAACGCGCATCGATAACATTTCACTGGCACCTGCATAAAAATCGGTAAATCGTCTGAAGCTGAATCCGCCCGTCAGCTTGTAAGAGCAGCCTAACTGCATCCGTGCACCCAGATTGCCTAGCTGGCAGGCGGATTCTGGCTCCAGCCGTGATTTACCGATTTTTGTGCAGGTTGCCAGTCAATGTTATCAATGCGCGTTGGCTTATCGATAGCTCTCATTAACAGCTACGTTCTCCCAAAGACCCCGTCTCCGAGCGCACTGTTATTCAATTCCTGTGACGTCCCATTGGTTTAACTGTAAAAGCTGTCACATTCGTTATAATATGATGTCACATTTGTTGTAATGTGAATCGACAGGGCAAAGCGCCGTAAATTTGGCAGTTACATTCAAAGGAATGTGACACTTGCATCCAAACGAATGTGACAGTTTTTACATTGAAAAGAATGGGACGTCACATGAATCGAATAACAGTGCGATAAATATGAAAACGCCTACAGCAAGAATACTACATATTCTTAGTCGTGCCGCGCACGCGTGACGTCACGTCGCGCGACACTGGTACCGTGTCTAACGTAAAGTACCTACCCTAGGTTAACTGTTGACAGAAGATCTTCGTCACCAGACGCGGACCAGCGGTGTGGCAACGCAGAGAAGAAGGTGTCAGTAAATGGCGCCAAAATTATCAAAATCTTTAATCGCTGGTTGGGTATGGTTCCCGACGTCACACGGACCTGCGGGGGTAGTCGTTGGACAGTTCTCGACGTAATCTTTCATTTAGACCTATTTGTGAAGAGATCAGTGACAGCACCCTTCAAAATGGGACACCCTAACGCCCCCTGCCGAACGGAGTCGCCAGCGTAGCAAAGCGGAGCTGGCAACGTCGTTTGGCGGTAGGGCGGGCCTGCTTGTTTCATTGAATTATGTATGTGCATTCTAGAATGATGGACGAGATCTAGCTGTGCATTAAGCAGTTTACAAGATTTTAGCGTGTATCAAAACTCGTAAAAGAAAAAGCACCACTGGCAGATTTGATTCCTTCTGCACGCGCTCATAGGCTTACCGCCACGAGACGCACGAGACAACTAGACATTTTAGTTTAATTTTTTTTTCAGAAGAGCATTGAGTGCTAGAAGATTTATCCGAGAAGAGAAATATCCAAGTATGTTATTCGGTTTTGTCTCTTGTGCATTTATTATTATAAAGCCAAAAACACGATTTTTCCATTCTTTATTATAACCCCCTTATAATATTGTGAAATAAGCGGTTTCGTTTTATTGCATTCGGTTACAGTATGGCACTTCCGGCGTTTAAAGAACATCCAGTTCTGTGTCTAGCTGTAAAAAAGCGACTTTCTTTGGGTTCTTTGCCTCGAAAACCAGTGTATTCTGAGATACTTCCGGTACTTCCGGTTGAACTGCTCAACTTCCGGTATTGTCAATAACATGGCTAAGTGCAGCTTTTTGAGACAAAAAGCTTTCATCCCCAGGAAATTTCTGTGGGACTTCTAGTTTCAGAGATATGGCCAAAAAAACGCGTGTTTACGCCAAAAACAGACATGAAAGTCTAAAAGCTAAGCTTAAGACGATATCGCACAGCGTAGCGACTTCTAGGGTACATTCCCAGATGTCTTCCGCAACTTTTACGAGATAGCCGTTACCTTGAAAATCCGTAGGGGGTCTCCTGGAGGCCAAAAAGTGTCGTTTTTGCCGTGTAGACCTAACTTTGGGCCCTTCCCGAGGCTAGAAGGGCTGCTGGTGGGCCAAAACGGACCTTGCCGCTTGTCTTAGCATATCCTATAGTACTCTTTTCCAGGCCCGATTTTGTGATCCCAGATTTTCACTCCACCCTAGTGTGCATGTCCCTTGAAATTGTTTCATAGGCAGAACGGGGAGTTAGACTGCCCCTTATTTGAAAAATTTTCGATTTTTAAAAAGTTCCACTCGATTTTCTCCTCTAGTAGGCGAAAAAATGACCTAGCCGAAGCCGCAGGTCTGTACGATAAAGATTGACCCCCCCTCAAAGGGCCTAAATGTTCGAAAATTTCGAATTTCGATTTTGACAGGAAAAACGTCGTATAATGGGTAAACCCGGTGAGTTACGACCCTTTGGGCAGAAATCTCGTCCGTTTTGACGTATCTCGAACCGTTCGCGCTGCACCGGCCCCGCCGGACCGCGAGCTACACGGCCCACCGGCTGGAATGGCAGTGGGCGCCTGCCTGCGCCGCTGCTCAACGGGTCTGTGTGCTATCCTGCTTTTGTGCGTCGGTGACTCCCCCCCCCCCCCTTTTCTCCTTAAAACCAGAGATTCCAGGTCTAAATCAATGGTAACTAGATACTTTAAGTGTCCATCAGAAATAAAACAAGTTTATTACCCAAATCGGTAAGTCAATCATAATAAAGTTATTATTTACAGCGTGATAATCACTTGTCATACAATGCAACTAATGTGCTTTTTTTGTTGTCAGGCTTACACTTTCTGTGAGCGTGGACCGATACCAAAACATTTTGGTAACTGTCCTCCTTTTTGGTAACAGTTTTGTTGAAATCTTTCAGTAGCTTCACGGATCGTTCAGTTATATCATTCACAACTCTAAGGTGAGTCGCAACAGTTTTGCCACTCTGTGCTGCCATGCAGCACACGGAAGAGGAGGACGAACCCACAAGAAAAAGAGCTGTGCAGTTCTCATAAGTCCCTAAACTTAGTCATCTACACTGTAGAAAGGAAAGTCGAATTTCGAAGAGTGAAAACCCCTTCTGAATTTCGTTCGGGGTCGAAAAACGGTCTTGAACAAAAGCGAAACCTCCTTCACTCGCTTTCCGACACACTGACACTTCGTTTTTCGGCGTCAGCATTCGAAAAGAATCGCAGCGCCACGAAAGTCGCCTGTGACTTTTGAATTTCGACGCAGTCGCGCGTTTTCCGTCGTCGCCCGAGGGGGCGACCCGAAGTTCGTCTCCGAGCCGCTTCGGCTTTCGTTCGCGCGCTCCGGAATCAGCTACAGCAGCGCGCTCTCGCTTCGGTCGGTCGTTCGGGTAACCAGCAGCGTCCCGCCATACCGTGACTCAGCACGGCCCCGGCGGTGTTATAAATGTGAGTTAGAGTTAGATTTTGATCTGAAATAGTTATCGTAATTGTTTTACTCCCTTCGCAAAATTAATATTGAACTTGACTTGAAGTTTTTTTTAATAACTTTGCATGTTTCAGGTACGTGTGAGGGGAGCGAGGTACGAGACTGGAGTGGCGCTAGGCTACTGTTGCCATCTTCAAAGAAAAGTGTAAGCATTGCCTCAAGTTACAGCCGAAAGCTGCCTTTTCTCTGAAAAATTATTAGTTTTTAATGTTAAATTTTATTTGCCCAGTTCTTGTTTCCCCTTCCTTCTCAGTCCCCGCCCTGAGTAGTGACTTTGGTATTGTCGGGCCAAGAAACTCGTAGTTTCATTGGTAACCTAGCTTTTGGGTGCTCTAAACATTTCCAAATTGAAAACGTTCACCAAATCATTTTTTGTAGTTGTTTGGTTCCAAATTCATGCATGGTCTTATTATTTTTGGTGTCACATTAGTTCAAACACTGCCAGTCAAGGTTAAGTTTACGTAAGGTTGTTTTAGAGTGTTCAAATTGATTCCCTGAAAATATTGGGACAAATATATGTATGTAAACTCTTTAGTTTTCTGTACGCCTTAGTGCCTGGGACCAGTAAGAGTACTTCATATCAACAGTATATTAATGATTTTAAGTTCAGTAACTTTTGGGAACTGGATGCCTTAACATAAATTTATTCAAATATTTCTAGAAGAAAATTGAAACACTCTAAAACCCACTTTACAAGTTTTACTTTGAAAGCTTTCAAAAATATTTTTGTTTTCATGTATTCTAACAACAATTGATAAAACCGTAATCTGGACTTTTCAACTAACATTACCCGCCCCTTTCCTCTCTGAATAACTGTGAATTTGTTTAGCACGCAAACATATCCCTATTTGTTCATTAGATTTATCATCATGTGCAATGCAGTGCCCACTATGCACATCCATTACTTCAAGATCTGAGTTTCATCAACATCTGTACATCTTCCATCGGAAACGGAAAGGTTGCCAGATAATCTGCCCCTATGGAGACAGGGACGCATGTGTGCCACCGAGTCCATCTGTATCTGCGTACCTCAAGCATTACTACAAATATCATGCTGAACAAACAACGAGTTCTAAAATTCCATCCGTTTCAAGAACTGTGAGTGAAAGTCATGTTCAACCACAGCCTCTCCATGTTCCAGCCTCGTCTCCATCTGGGCAGTGCTCTACATCAAGTTCCACTGGGACTTGTGCACTGGAAGTGGAACCTGAAAGTTTCACCGAGCAGAGGCACCCTGCTTCTGATCTCTCCCAAGCAAATAACGAGCATCAACCAACCATTTCTTTGGAGTCTTCGTCTGCTCAGTGTTCAACACTAAAGTCTTCTGAGAATAATGTCGGAGTTGAAAGTGCTTGTGTTTCTGAGAATGCTAGTAACATTTTTTCTGAAAATGATTGTGGGAGTGACATTTTAACTGAAAACAATAGTGGATGTGTTAGTGAAATTATAATTGAAAGTGCTTGTGAGAGTGTTAATGAAAATATTTGTGAGAGTGCTACTGAGAGGAAAAGTGATCAGGTGCAGCTTGAGAAATGTGTGTCTTCATTACATCAAGACGAAGCAAGACCAAACCACAGGAAAAGACCCGTTACTGTTAACGAAAATGATGATGAATTACAATGGGAAGACGTATCCGACCATGACTGTTCTGATGAAGTTGGTGTTGCCTTCCAAAAGCAAACTTCAAGGCGGACATCAGAGAAACTGGAAAATGTTCTTCCGGAAGCTGCTGATTTAGTTCTTTATTTGAGAGACATGGCTTCTGTTCCTCAAAGTGCTGTGGATGCTACTGTCCAACATTGTGAAACAATTATTAAGACTCAACTTTCTTCGTTCAGTGCTTTGGTTGACTCTGCCCTTGCCTCCAAGAATGTTAAGCTTAGAGATGTGATAGATGTTGATGCAACAATTAACAGTGCTAGTGCTTTTAAAGGAATTAAAACCAAGGCTCTGCAAGATACTTACTTCACTAAAAAATATAATGTAACAAAACCTATGAGAGTTTTTGTTGGAAGACAGCTTAAGAGAAAAAGAAGAAGAGTAACTGGCATGAGAGAAACTATCTTAGTTGAAAATAGTGTTGTGTACAACCCTATTCTTTCCTTTATAAAAAAAATATTGAAACATCCAGACTGGAAGAAAGTGACATCTCCCTCAAATTTTTCCCCAGACAAAGAAATTTTGGATTCTTTTCTGAAAAGTGAAAGATATTTAAACAGTGATTTCTTTAAAGATCATCCAAATGCTTTAAGAATTTACCTGTTTTTTGATGAGTTTGACTCCTGTGATTCCTTAGCCTCCAAAGCAGGCAAACATAAACAAGGTGGATTTTACTTGACGTTTGACAATGTGCACCCCAAATACCGTTCCAATTTAGACTTTATTTCTTTGGTTGCACTAGTTAGTAGTAATACTATTAAAGATGTGGGAATGGACATGGTATTGCAGCCCATACTAACTGATTTGAAGAAATTGGAAAAAGGTGTGAAAGTTCCGGATGGAGAAATTATTTATGGTAGTGTGATAGCTATTATTGGTGACAATTTAGGAGTCCATGCCATCTGTGGTTTCAAGGAGGGTTTCACCGCTAACCGGACTTGTCATCATTGTATGGTGACTTTACACCAGCTGCGTACTATGACTTCAGAAAAGAAAGAGCTATTAAGAAACATTGATGACTACAAGGAACAAGTAAAGAAGATATCATCTGCTACAACAAAGAAAAGGAAAGAAGAACTTAAAACTGAGTACGGCTTGAATCGTGAGTCCTGCCTCAATGAACTGGAGACATTTCATGTGATTTCCTCCGTAGTAGCAGATGAAATGCATGACCTCTGGGAGGGCTGCTTTCCAACTCAAATTAAGAAACTATTGCACCATCTCATATCAGGTGAGAAGCCCATTATTACTCTAGATTGGCTTAATGCAGTTTTGTGTGACTTTGACTATGAATACTCTGAAGTATTGAACAAGCCCAGCCTGATAAGAAGAAGTCATGTTGAAGAGGCTGATGGCAGGCTTCACCAAAGTTCTGCACAAATGTGGCAAATGGCAGCCTATCTACCTGTTATGTTAGGCCCTCATATTGATGATGATGATAAACATTGGATGAACTTCTTAGAACTTCTGGAAATTGCAAGAATAGTGTCTTCACATGAAATCCCTAAGTATGAACTTGATTATTTAGCTGACTTGATTGAGTCTTACCTTACTGACTACCAAGAACTATATGGCCATTTAATTCCGAAGCAACACTTTCTCGTGCATTACCCCAGACTTATTCGATTGAATGGACCACTTAGTTTGTACTCCTGTATGAGGATGGAAGCGTTCCATAGAAGATTCAAGCGAGAAGCTTATTCTATTGGCAACTATACAGCTCTATCAGCATCACTTGCCAGCAAGCATGCACTGCACCAGGCTGTTGTGCTCTCAAAACCTCTGATTCCAGAAATTGAGTATGGTCCTAAGAAGAGACTGAAGCTATCTGAAACATCATACAACAGATTGCTTGTGGGCAGTGAAGAAGTAGTTGAGTCTTTGTGGGCGAAAAGACTCGGAGTGACATACATTTCTGGCCGCTGTTTTATCGCTGTGAATGTCTCTGATTTCCTAGTGAAGTTTGCCAAAGTGATCCATATTGTTGTGTGGCCTGAGCTCCTATTCATTTGTGAAGAAGCTAGTACTGCAAGTTTCTCGCCTCACATGTCTGCATTTGAACTGAAAAGAGAAAATGTTCAAGCATTGAAAGTATTCAAACCAGACCAGTTACTGGGACATTCTGTGTTCCATTCCCATGTGATAGAAGAAAAGGAATGGATTGTCACCAAGTATTGCATCAATGGGAGCTTTTAATGTGAGTGTCTTTACGCACCTTAAATCCTGACCTATGTCTATGCATGCAAAGTAGTGTAGTAATTCCTATGTCCTGGGTTAGAAGTAGTGTTGTTTTGGGATGCATTCCTGTGGGAAAATGTTGAAAAGAAATGATTTTATGATCTTTGAAGTACTGCAGTAAGTTTTTTTTTTTTTTTTTTTTTTTTGGCTAAAGTGCCTATCATGTGCAAATGTTAATATTGTATTTGTTATTTAGTACCACTCAATATCATTTTATTCTTTGCTTATAGGTGCCTGAAGATCATGACGAGCAACATAGATCCACGAGGAGTAGAGAGAGGTGCTTGCAACAAAGCAGACTGTGATTGTGAGTCCTATGAATACAACCCTGCCTCAGGAAGAGCTAACTGTGCTTACTGTGACTGCGCTCCTCCCAGCCATATGAAAGTTGGGTACGTCTACACACACATTTTTGACTATTATTGCATAAATTAATACTTTACTTATAGTGTTTTTTTTTTTTTTGTAATTTTGCCAGGACTGGAACCACTACTGCAAGAAATCTTAGCTCAACCTTTGAAAATTTAACCACTAGTGCTTCAAATTCAAGTTTTCTTTCAACTTCAGTGGAAACGGACAGTTCATTGGGTATTACTGTTCTACATGTGGAACCATCAGTAGAAAAACCTGTAAGAATATTTTTTTTTAACCAAGTACGTATTGAAAGGGGTTCACTGTATATTCATTGCTTGCTTTTTCCAGGACCATGCAAATAATTCATTGGAGAATGCTGATGTAATAACATTACAGCCAGATAAAGAACTCTTGCAGAGTATAATGCAGTCTGCAGAAACAGAGGTAAAAATTACATAATGAATATTGTTTGAATCCTTACTTCTACTTGTCTAATTTTTTTATTAACATTACCAAATAAAATTTACAGCCTAATTCTGATGAGATCCCGATGCCACCAGAACTTCCGGATGACTTGAAAGATGCGTTGCAAAGCCGCATTCTTAATTCAAAGCACAGAAGTGCTTTGGTGCGTCATGTTGTGGGACACCTTATAAACAATCAGAAGCATTCCAATAAGCACCTCAGAGTTGCAGCAAGAAAAATTGTAAAGAAGTATTCTCCAATGAAGAAGTTAACAGATCATGGAAATGTAAGTTTCTTCCATAATGTGGATTCAAGTGTACTGCTTCTAGGTGTCTGTTTTTATTTATTTATTTACTTACAATAATTTTACACAGTTAGTCATATTTACTTTTGTTACAGGATGCTTTGTACAAAAAGCTAATGCAATGCAGAAACCGGAAATTGAAGGGGTCGACCTATTCTAGGAGGCCGTCCCAAAGAAATAATGCAACAGCAGCCATGTCTGCGAAGGACGCTCAGGAACAAATGGTATCGGATTGGGCCCAAAACAAGCGCTCGCTGACCCTTATGGGTCCATTGCTGGAAGCTACTCGAGCCCAGAGAATTAAGGATGCTGGCAAGTCAAAGACACTTAATCTTCTTGCAAATTATCCGGCATTGGCAATTCCTTCTTTGGTAAGTATTTTCTCTCTTTACTCACAATATTTTCTCTCATTACTCTCAAGAAATAGCCTTTGAAGGGAAGTGTTTTTTCAATGCACTTCCCTTCAAAGTCCATTTCTTCAAATAATCTGGGGACCACATCTATACCACACATAATTATCTTGTTTATGTTTCTATTCGTCTGAAGTAGCTGATAAAAACTGTGACGCAACAAACCTGTACACTTAAATGAATTCAATACTAGGTACTTTCGTTACTTTGTCAAAGTAACAGTAAACTTAAATCAGTGCCTTAAATTGAAATGAATCAGTTTATTTAAACTCAATACAATCCCTACTAACTAGTGATTTTCAACTGGCTAGCTATTGTTAAGAGCACTCCCATCCTGTAAATTGTGATCCCCTAATAAAATTAATATTTCATTTTCACCAGCTTATCCGTGAATTTGAAGTGATGCCTGACATTGCTATGACTAAAGCGGAGATGATTGACAACTGGAAAAGAGCCCTGCCTCATTTCAGGAGATACTTCAAAGACAAGCAAATTTATAACATTGGACCTGAGTTCTCTGAAAGTATGGTTTCTAATCAATATATTTGAGGTATGTGTTGGTTAGCATAATTTTTCTATGCAAACTTATCAATCTTTTTTTTTTTTAAGGTCAGCAAACTGTCATGGTTTTGGAGAATCTCCATAGAATTTCCATTTGGGCAACCAAAAAGTCTCTGGAGAACAGAGCTGCCAAAGTTTTGGAAGTATTTGCAGTAAGTTTCTTAATAAAAAATTTAGTTTCATAAAATGTTACTACAACTTTATTTTGAATAATAATGTAAGTTGGAATGTATACTTACAGGAAAATACTCCAATTGATGAGGCTCGACCTAATGCTAAAGATCCTGTCCGTATGTCTGCAATAGGAAATGCTATGGGTGATCTTAGTATTTTCACCTATTGTGATACAGAACCTGTTTTCTCAACCAGTGACCCTATTGAGGCTATTGTCTTACTGATGGCCACCTACTGGGTTTTTAATCTTCAATTTGGTAGTGCAAACAAAATGCCATTGCTATTTATGTGTGCATGCACTTTGGGTACATTAAAGATTTCCAAATACATTCACAGGAATGAGAGATTTCTGGATCTGTGCAGACAATTCCAGTTGCCTGTTTAACTGAGGAAGTATTCAGCTTTGTTATTCTTTTTTTTTAATATAGATAAGTGTTCATTTTGTACCTGTATTTTGTTGAATTCAATCAAAGTTCAAGTTTGATAATTTTAAGTTGCTCTTTATTGTTAATTTAAAGAGAAAGAAGCTAGAAATTGTCTAGGTCAATTTCATATTTGTTTGAAATCTAGTTTTACTTTGTTCACAGCTGCCTATGTGTAGGTATTTCATTTTAATCTTTTATTATTCACTTGCAAAATTTTGCATTGTATTTAATTAAACAACAAAAATACTGTGTAATATTCTTCAAATTTATTGAGCTAAAGCTTCAAAGAAATAAAGAGAACATGCATATTTCAAAATGTTATTATTGTCCATACAAAGAGACAGTTACAATGCACGGAGTAGTTTGCAAAATTACTCATAAAACCGCCAAGAATATTGTAACAGCAGCGAAAGTGATAAGAAATACTTCTCCAAGGGCTTACTTCTAAAATATACCTGTGATATAGGACTTCATGGTGGGAAAAGTATATTCATATTTATCCCCATATGTATTCCCACTATAAGTTGGTTTTGAAGATAAGTAAGAGCCTTGACCAACCTGAGTTTGTCTGAAATGAATAGGCGCATTACGGAGTTAGTCATATAAATTTCAAGTTCATTAATTAGCTGAATTATAGGGCATATTTTTTTTTCTAAGAATAAGTGCTCTAAGGAAAATTGGAATGTTTTATGGGTCATAACAAGTCCAACAAGCTTTGAACAACCACAATCCCAACTGGGGAGTTTCAATTGTAAGAGTTACGCTCTTTGAGAGATTTTCAGGTTTCATAAGGATATCAGAACCGTTTTACACTCAAATTGGGACATGTGATATCATTTTATGAATCAGAAGAAAAACACCTTTACAAGAAATATATCAGAGCCATAGTTTACAAGTTAGACCTTCAAAAGTATTTCTAATATTAGTTATTTAACTTATTGATATACGTTTTTCACAATTTGGAATTCTAAGGCCAACTTGTAGACCCTTTAAACAGGAGGGCTCAAATTTGCCATGTAACCTCTACTTATGACCATAATCAAACACTGATAAGAAAAAAGAAAGTCTGTGACTTCATCCAAAAATTCTTTGCAGTTTTGAGCTGAAGTTCTACATAAGTTGCTGTCCCATCACCCCACTTCTCTGTCAACTTATGACGACAAACAAATACAGTTAGCATAGCACATAATGAGTGAGAGTCATAGCACATATTGTCTCCCACACCTTGCTTCTAAAGATGGAAATCCCAGTACGGTCCTTGTGAGTCAAAGTTCATGATAATTGTCTGCTTCTATATCACTTGGTCTGATGCTCTGACGTCAAAAGTCCTTCCTGCTAATAAGAGAGAGAAAAAAGGAAATATTGAAAGTATTATTTTGTCAACTTAAAATATAATAGAGAATAATTCATAAGAAATCAGTTGAAATTACCTTTTACTTTGGTGACGAATACAACCATCAATGCAGGATCACTTCAAAGAACGCTGTTCGCCCAAACCTCTGCCAGGGCAAGTTCGGTTCATGAAGCATCCAGTAGTACTTGCCTTATCACACCACACACATCTCCCTGTCAACTAAAGAAGAAAAACAATTAGAATTTACATTCACCTTGAAAATTAAGTTTTAAACCTGAGAGCACAAGTTCACTTTTACCTCAAGTGTCCAACTGGCAAACAGATGAGTGTCCACACAGAAGGCCCACACAAGCAAATGTACATTTCTCCTCTCTAGCACTGACCCCTGGTTGTAGTTAACTGTGAAAAGAAAAAGAAGTTCTGTCAGCAATAATTTTAGGGAAACAGTAAAATAATGCTATGCTGAGTAATGGTGCTCCTACAATGTTGTGTACTTACCAGATTTCCTAGACAGAATTCTCAGGGACAACTTGGAATTATTCATAGGGCTCCAGTTATTTACAAAGGGGAGATGTTCTTCTATTTAATAGAGTCAACGAAGAACAAAATAAAACAATTTTGTTCGAGTAATAATAATGGTTATACATGGTTAATTTATCAAAAACCATAACTTATGGACCACGGCCAGTCAAAATTATATTATTTGGTCTCCAGTTGACTCCATTAAATAGTATTATATCTCCCCTTTCTAAATAACTGGAGCTCTAAGAATAATTCCACCTTTCCTGTGAGATTCCTGTCGAGAAAGCTGGCTAACTACACAGCATTGTGGGAGCACCCTAGTTGATAACAGATACTCCGACCATTTCCAGATATGGCTTTATTCCTAACCAAAGTGGTTTTGAACTGGTTGGCTATTGTGGCCGCAGCCATCAAATAAACTTAAAATGCAAAAACCCTAACAACAAAAGTTTGGTTATGTATACAACGTACCTTCAACGAAGGCTAAGTACACAGCACCGCTTCTTCCAGATGTATGACCAACCACATTAAAATAACACGGACAACTTACACACGAAACGGTGCAAGAAATACAACCTATAAATAAGCGGCAAGATTTCCATAGAAAATATTTCGCTCCCTTCGCAGCAGTCGTCCCTCGTTTACCAGTGCTGCATCGTCTGCTTGTTCTGCTCCGAGCCCAAAGCACCGATAGCGCGCAGTGGTGGCGAAATCTGAACTATAAATGGAGCGAAATTCGAACTCGGTAATGGACCGTTTTCCGATCCGATACAGGGGACGCGAATTCCGACGGTCAGAGGGTTCGGATTTGTTCAAAGCTGTTTTTCGACGTTACTTGAGGTCGAAATTCGACTTTCCTTTTTACAGTGTAGTGACAAAAAACCTCCAAGGGATTTTTCAGTGTATTAGGGATGAAATGTGACTTTCTATCTCATCCTATTGAAGAGTGGGGCGCTAAGGAGGACTATCAGAGTAGCAAAACTGTTGCGACTCACCTTAGAGTTGTGAATGATACAACTGAACGATCCGTGAAGCCACTGAAAGATTTCAACAAAACTGTTACCAAAAAGGAGGACAGTTACCAAAATGTTTTGGTATCGGTCCACGCTCACAGAAAGTGTAAGCCTGACAACAAAAAAGCACATTAGTTGCATTGTATGACAAGTGATTATCACGCTGTAAATAATAACTTTATTATGATTGACTCACCGATTTGGGTAATAAACTTGTTTTATTTCTGATGGACACTTAAAGTATCTAGTTACCATTGATTTAGACCTGGAATCTCTGGTTTTAAGGAAAAAAAAGGGGGGGGGGGAGTCTCCGACGCACAAAAGCAGGATAGCACACAGACCCGTTGAGCAGCGTCGCAGGCAGGCGCCCACTGCCATTCCAGCCGGTGGGCCGTGTAGCTCGCGGTCCGGCGGGGCCGGTGCAGCGCGAACGGTTCGAGATACGTCAAAACGGACGAAATTCCAGCCCAATGGGTCGTAACTCACCGGGTTTACCCATTATACGACGTTTTTCCTGTCAAAATCAAAATTCGAAATTTTCGAACATTTAGGCCCCTTGAGGGGGGGTCAATCCTTATCGCACAGACCTGCGGCTTCGGCTAGGTCATTTTTTCACCTACTAGAGGAGAAAATCGAGTGGAACTTTTTAAAAATCGAAAACTTTTCAAATAAGGGGCAGTCTAACGGGGTGTTCGGGGTTTATTGAACTCTTTAATATATTTCCCCATTAAATTGATGAACATATGGCAGGCCGCAGGATTTTTCCACGATGATTCCTGCACTGTGATTAAAGTGGCAAATAAGGGATTACATGACACTTAAAATGAACTGGATGCAAGCAATTGTTGCACACATAAGTGGAATATTCACCTTGCTTTGGAACTGAAACATTTTCTGCTTCATGCGCATTGCCTTCATCGTCCAGAATAAGTGTTGCATTAAAACTAGCATTGAGGCTTTTTTGGATGACTTTCAGAGACTGAAAAGAAACAGAAAATGAAAACCTATCCTAGAAACCAAAAATAAGTATATAAAAAAATGAGCTTTTACCATCACTTGTTATTTCTATCAGGGTGGACTCAGCATTTGGTGTAAAACTCCAGGCCTCAGGTTCTTTTCTGCCAGTATTTCCACTCTTCTGGTTAACCTTTTTAGCAGAAGGACTTCGGGGGTCTGCTAATGTAAAAGAAATGTCAGTTATTGTGTAAAGTAGACCACCTGTACTAGTAGGTTGTGACAATGCCGCAATTCCTTACCGTCGGTGGCTTGGTCCACAGGACCTTTGTTAGTTGGCCGCTGACCAGCTCTTTTCAGTTTTTGTAGGGTTCTGTAGCAAGCCTTTTCATCTAATGACAAAGAAAACTAAAATTTATAACGACAAAGACTTTCCTTTTAACCTCAAAATTATTTTTCATTCTGTTCACTCACCATAAATATACTTAGCTACATCTCTCTTATTTATTCTAATGTTATACCTATCCCCATTAATATCCATTAAGGAATAGTCCACTTCTTCCTCACATTTCTTCATTTTTGCTGATAAATTAAAAGTCAGGACGGGTTGGACTAGAACTACATACTACAACGACTACAACTTCAACTTCGCATCCCGCCAAAAGTGAAGGAAAAACTGAAAAACTTAGGAATGTAGGAGGTAGACGGCTTTGCCGGTAGAGGGCGCGCAACTCAGTTCGTGATTTGTTCTTTCCTGCCTTGTGCTCTTTCAGGGCCCCAAAACATAAAAGGACTCTCTCTGTCTCTCTGTTCTTTCAAAATTACTATTCTGAAATTTATTCCGACATATTTCGCAATAAAACGGGTTTCGCGGGCGTGAACGGTAGGGTGTCCCATTTTGAGGGTCTTAGGCGTAATTTTTTTTCAAACGCAGTTAAAATTAAAGTTTAAACTGAGTAGATTACAACGTGCCCACTGAAAGGTGTCTGCGACGTCAGGAACCATCCGCAAGTCACGAAAATATAATTTCGTCACTCTGGCGCCATTTTGCCTCTCAAAATCTTTCCACCTTTCGCTCCACTCCGCGGCTGAGCAGCCGAGGCTGGGACCACGCCGTCCACAGACACCTAGGGGTTGGTACTTGCCGCTTAACATGACCTCAGGGCCACGCGACATAACGGTACGCGTGAGTGTAACGCTAAAGTTAGAAAAAGTGGTCAACTGATTTTTTGCTTTAAAATCCATCCAATACATCACTCGGCGGTCGCTTTTGTCTGGAAACGTAGCAAATAGTGAGTTTCATCAATATGCCGACGCGATTCAATAACGTTTGAAGGCATCATTGGAAAACATCGATTTTAAGAGAACGGGTGGCCATCACCGCTTTCAAATGGTACAAGGCGCGGGAAGGAGTATAGTCCGCACGCGGTACTCCATACCTCTCTGACACTCTTCTGACTGTCGATCGTTATGTACGCCGGGTAGCTTGATGTTAGCGCCGCGTCAA
>JAWJED010000029.1:1722591-1826269 GCA_033675135.1 Frankliniella intonsa | reverse complement strand
GGGAGTTCGGGATTTATTGAACTCTTTAATGTATTTCCCCATCAAATTGATGAACAGATGGCAAGCTGCAGGATTTTTCCATGATGATTCCTGCTCTGTGATTAAAGTGGCCAGTAAGGGATTACATGACACTTAAAATTAACTGGATGCGAGCAAATGTTGCACACGTCAGTGGAATATTCACCTTGCTTTTTGGACTTGAAACATTTTCTGCTTCATGCGCATTGCCTTCATCGGCCAGAATAAGTGTTGCATTAAAACTAGCATTGAGGCTTTTAACCACAGATTTTGGATGACTTTCAGAGACTGAAAAGAAACAGAAAATGAAAACCTATCCTAGAAACCAAAAATAAGTATATAAAAAAATGAGCTTTTACCATCACTTGTTATTTCTATCAGGGTGGACTCGGCATTAGGTGTAAAACTCCAGGCCTCAGGTTCTTTTCTGCCAGTATTTCCACTCTTCTGCTTAACCTTTTTAGCAGAAGGACTTCGGGGGTCTGCTAATGTAAAAGAAATGTCAGTTATTGTGTAAAGTAGACCACCTGTACTAGTAGGTTATGACAATGCCGCAATTCCTTACCGTCGGTGGCTTGGTCCACAGAACCTTTGCTGGTTGGCCGCTGACCAGCTCTTTTCAATTTTTGGATGGTTCTGTAGCAAGCCTTTTCATCTAATGACAAGAAAAACTTAAATTTCAAAGGACAAAGACTTTATTTTTAACCTCAAAATTATTATTCATTCTGTTCACTCACCATAATTGTACTTAGCTACATCTCTCTTATTAATCCTTATATTATACCTATCCCCGTTAATGTCCATTAAGGAATAGTCTACCTCTTCCTCACATTTCTTCATTTTTGCTGATAAATTAAAAGTCAGGACGGGTTGGACTAGAACTACATACTACAACGACTACAACTTCAACTTCGCATCCCGCCAAAAGTGAAGGAAAAACTGAAAAACTTAGGAATGTAGGAGGTAGACGGCTTTGCCGGTAGAGGGCGCGCAACTCAGTTTGTGATTTGTTCTTTCCTGCCTTGTGCTCTTTCAGGGCCCCAAAACATAAAAGGACTCTCTCTGTCTCTCTGTTCTTTCAAAATTACTATTTTGAAATTTATTCCGACATATTTCGCAATAAAACGAGTTTCGCGGGCGTGAACGGTAGGGTGTCCCAGTGTCCCATTTTGAGGGTCTTAGGCGTAATTTTTTTTCAAACGCAGTTAAAATTAAAGTTTAAACTGAGTACATTACAACGTGCCCACTGAAAGGTGTCTGCGACGTCAGGAACTATCCGCAAGTCACGAAAATATAATTTCGTCACTCTGGCGCCATTTTGCCACCAAAATCTTTTCCACCCGCCCACTCCGCGGCTGAGCAGCCGAGGCTGGGACCGCGCCGTCCACAGACACCTAAGGGTTGGTACTTGCCGCTCCACATGGCCTCGGGGCCGCGCGACATAACGGTTCAACTAATTTTTTGCTTTAAAATCCATGGAATACATCACTCGGCGGTCGCATTTGTCTGGAAACGTAGCCAATAGTGAGTTTCATCAATATGCTGACGCGATTCAATAACGTTCGAAGGCATCATTGGAAAACTTCGATTTTAAGAGAACGGGTGGTCATCACCGCTTTCAAATGGCAAGGCGCGGGAAGGAGTATAGTCCGCACGCGGTACCCATACCCTCTGACACCTTCGACTGTCGATCATGTACGCCGGTAGCTTGATGTTAGCGCCGCGTCAATGTCTCCTACTTCTACTATTGCTTTTGAAACTGCTTTTCCACCCCTCATCAGAGCCCAGCAAGATCCGCTCGCAACGCAAATGTAATGAAAGTAGGCAAGCTGAGCGGGAGCGGACTATACTCCTTCGCGCGCCTGACCGGGTGGCTGGCGGTATTGATTCCTTGACACCGATTTCTCTGTTGCCTTCGAACGTTATTGAATCACGTCGGCACATCGAAGACACTCACTATTAGCTACGTTCTGGCACAAATGCGATCGCTGAGCGATGTAAAGGATACATTTTATGGCAAGAAAACAACTGACCACTTTTCCCGACTTTGGCGTTACGCCGACGCCCTTCGTTATGTCGCACGACCCTGAGCCTATGTCGAGCGGCAAGTACCTATCGTATTATTACGTACCGTACCAGGGTGTACATCGAATTACGCGAGTAAATACCCCCTTCGACCGCCACCCCGGCGTCAGCTACGGCCAAACAGCGTTCTATTGAAACAGACCGGGCAGTCATGCTATTCTTCCTTGAGCTCCAGTTGTCTTGCAATGCATTGCCCTACAGAATATATAATGATGAAATGTCAAAGTCTTACCCACAGGTCGCAACATGGATAACTACTTAAGAGAGTGGCTTGTCATCATGGGCGACCGTCGAGAAGGCCAACAGAGTCGGACTGTTAAAACACTGGAACTTCTACGTGAGTCACGGGTAAGACGAGATAGATTTACGCCAGACTAGGTTAAGTTATTTACAATGAGGTATTCCAGCGGTTAGAAGAAAAGAAAGAAGATCCAAGATGGCCGCCGCGGAGCACAACAAACCTTCAACTGTTTTCCGGAAATCGTCTGCCGCAGCCGGTCGCGCTCGGGAACTCGTAAACAGCTCATGTTTCGTAAAAATGCGTCTAGGAGAGTCGAGTTTGGTATCGTTAGAATCGTAAAATCGAGGAGAACACCGAAAGAAGGTTTAAAAGATTGTGCGGAGTGTATTTCAGTGTTAAAAGTAGGAAAGTTGTAGTTTTGGTGCCGATTGCGTCCCGTAAAGAAGCGAATAAGTCGAATAAGGCGGCGAGTCGCATACTTTCCTACTTTTAACACTGAAATACACTCCGCACAATCTTTTAAACCTTCTTTCGGTGTTCTCCTCGATTTTACGATTCTAACGATACCAAACTCGACTCTCCTAGACGCATTTTTACGAAACATGAGCTGTTTACGAGTTCCCGAGCGCGACCGGCTGCGGCAGACGATTTCCGGAAAACAGTTGAAGGTTTGTTGTGCTCCGCGGCGGCCATCTTGGATCTTCTTTCTTTTCTTCTAACCGCTGGAATACCTCATTACCGGTAAGAAGACACTCTTACCGTCAGCTACGGTAAGATTTGTAAATTACCGTAGTATTTAGAAATATTGGTAACTTAAACATACTTTACAACCGTTGGCACTACTGTGGCACAGGAGTTAACCCTACAGTCAACCCTACCAGTAGGGCAAAAATTAAAAAGGTGGTCATAATTCTACAACACTCCGAAAGACATCAAATTTCGTATACCGAACTTTTCGTGGTCGGCCAACCTAGTCCCGGTGTCCGTTTGCACCTCCCATGTTATCGTTGGGGCGTCATCGGGGACCGCACCAGGTTGCCGACGACGTCCTCAACGAAAATTCATATCCAGGGGTTTCCAGGGACAGTGAGTCCATCTCCGGCGGTTGGCCCTTTGCATATTCGGGGTGATTCTGAGGGCGTCATCGGGGACCTTATCAGGGCATAGCGAGGGGGAATTCACATCGGAAAATCTTGTACAGACTACTCGGTATTACACGGTATTACACCTGTATTACAGCTGTATTACACACACGATTTTATCACTTTTTAGCACATTCTCGTGTTTTTCGGTATTACATTACGTGTATTACGGCGTAATACATGGATCAGGTGTACAGTGTATTACGGAAGTGAATTCCCCCTCGGGGCATAGTGCTCCCGAAGACCGAAGGGAACGAGTTTTCAATGAGGTCGGCGGCGGCGACCTGATGAGGTCACCGATGACGGCCTTAGGATGACCCGGGAAGTGCAAACTGTCACCGGGGATGGACTAAGCGGCCCTGAAAACCCCTGGATATGGATTTTCGTTAAGAACGTCGTCGGCAACCTGGTGACGTGAGGGGGTATTCACTTCGGTAATACCCTGTGCACTATGGCCTGTAATACCCGGTGTTACCCTATAATACCCGATATTACCCTTTAATACCCGGTGCTACCCTGTAATACCCGGTATTACCCTGTAATACCCGGTATTACCCTGTAATACCCGGTATTACCCTGTAATACCCGGTATTACCCTGTAATACCCGGTATTACCCTGTAATACCCGGTATTACCCTGTAATACCCGGTATTACCCTGTAATACCCGGTATTACCCTGTAATACCCGGTGTTACCGTGTAATACCCGGAATTACCCTTTAATACCCTGTAATATCTGGTAATACTCGGTAATACCCGGTAATACCATACCCGGTATACCGGTCTTATAAGACCTGTAATACGGAGAAGTTGGTACACAAAAATCCGAAGTCAATACCCTCTCGCCGGGAGGTGCAAATGGAGATCGGGAATGGGTTGGCCGACCTCGAAAAGTTCGGTATACGAAATTTGGTGTCTTTCGGAGTGTTGTAGAATTATGACCACTTCTTTCGGTTTTTTGCCCCACTGTGCGCTGCAGTCTTAAATAGTAGGGTTGGTGATGAAAGGCCGCTGTGCAAATTTTGGCTCTGTGCGACCAAAACGGCCTTTTAAGTGCTTGGGGTTCATACTTTCCCCTGCTAACGCGAATTCATGTCAGTAACATGGCCTGGCCTGCAGAGCCTTTTTGAGCGCCCTATAGACTGCACAGTAGATCTGATGTGATCACCGTGAATATGCCAAAAACTTGTACTTGCGCCTGTGAAGGGACCAGGTTAGGCAGGCTGCTCAACACGCCGCAGTCTATAGGGCGTTTCAAGAAAAGATAGAAGAAAGCCACAAAACTGAACCAAAACACTCACCCTTTTTCAGTGGGGCTTTAGTGGCGTGTCGCGTGACAGGCCTGGAGGATGGCCTACTGTGCGCGGTTCGCTGTCTTTAGGGTTTACTGTTGTTTACGAGTTTTTTCGGTTTTGTAACAGCCACCCTATGGCGAAGCGGGGCCGTAAAACTCCAAAGGAGGGTAGCATATGTAGTTTGCTCGTTTTCCTGCCACTTGCCGTGGCGGACATCCCCGAAAAAAAAAATTGATCCCGGAAACCCCAAGTTTCGGGCATTTCTCTGTAAACTATGAAATAAGTAAAAAAAAGCTTCAAAACTTTATCCAACCGTAAAACTAACGCCATATCCGGATTCCCCGTGTCGTTTTACACTAGGAAACACCTAGATTTACACCAAAACTTGATGCGGTGCAGATTTATATTGGCATTACCCATTTTCACCTCAAAACAAGCAAGAAGTCGATACCTACAAGGAATACACACGCAGTTCTGCGACCCGAGGGGAAACTAACGTAGTTCTCGGCCCCGCAAACAGACTCACGTACTTCTGGGCCCGGGACGGAAACTCACGTACTTCTCGCAACCGAGCGGAAACTCACGTAGTTCTAGCCGTCATTTCAATAGACACGCAATTGGAAAGTCATTGAAAAGCAATAATTAACATTGATAAAGTGTACAGTGTGATGTGTTTCTTTTTGTCAAGTTAATTTTTTTAATTTCATAATTGGCGCAGGTTAAAATGAGGGCGGGAGCGAGGCTAGTATAGGCTTTCTCCGAGCGAACCTGACAGTGCAGCATCGCTTAGAGATGGCCAGCTAAATGAATTATATCGAGAAAAGTCGTATCGATGCTGGAATACTATTGATATTGCAGAATATCGATACTTTTTCCCTATGCTTTTCTTAAGGAGACGCTTGCTATCGATACTAAATTATCGATAAATTTGGTTGGAGATGATGCAAAATATCGATACGATATCGGCCATCTCCAGCATCGCTCGAAAACGTCTGCGGGTATTATCGTCATATGTTTGGGTGGTCCAAAAAAAAAAAACAACGTCGATAAATTTGGTTGGAATGATGCAAACGATATCGGCCATCTCTGCGGTTTGGCGCCTATGTTGCCGGTCGGTCTGAACTAATGATCAATTCACATCGAACTTTGTTTGAATTTTTGTTGTTTTTTAAAAGTGATTTGCTCTGTGTCCACATTATGTCATAAAGTAAGTAATTTTGATCATCGTGCGTGTATTAAACTTGTCCACCACATAATTCTCTCAGCACTAAGCCACATAACCTAAAGAACCCTTGTTTGATGTTATAATTTTAGGAACCACACCACTATGTCTAATCGTGCGAGACTGCTTTTATTTAAGGGAAAACGTGAGTTATCATTGGTCTTATGAGAAAGCCCAAAAAGTCAAATTGGCTTGAATAAGGGTTAGAGTAGTATTTTGGTATTATGTGTCTCCTTTGGTTCCAGAAGAGGCAGCAAAGGGTTCTCCTGCGAAGGCGTCCCCTTCAGGAAATGTTTCCTCTCCAGCTGCTAAATCACCACGTAAGTAATGCAGTGTAAGGTCTCTATCTACTTTTACTGTTTGCATTAGTCTTATCTTGTGTCTGTTGTAATCCTTTCCAGGACCAGATGTTCAATCCCCCACTAGGCCCTTGGGCCCTTTATTGTCCCCATCCGTGCAGGTGCAGACACCTCCTCAAGAACTCCCAACTCTCATAGTTACAAGTGGTACATTCCATAACATTTAGTGGAAAAAAATTATTTTGAAACAGTTCTAACCATTTTAATGTTAAATTTCTGTTGCAGGAGATAAAGTCCAACAGTGGCTGGTCCCGTTAATAGAAGGTTTTACAAAAATTATTTTTTAATTCAGGACACACATTCAGTCATAAATGTGTCTGCCATAGGGTCAAACCACACCTTTCTTTCTGTTTCATTTTTGTCGAGGGACTGTTTCGTGTAGTGTAGGTTCAGGTTCTTCGCCTTCATTTATATATTTGTCTCAAAAAAAGTGGGAAAAGGGGATTCACTTTTAAGATAGTTGAGTTTACATTATGAGAATTTTCTTCAGCTATTTCCTCAACTAAACGTAGCTGATCAGGATCTGCTTTTGATCCTAACCACAGATAATACTTGACTCTGCCTCTTTACCCAGTGATACTTTAAGTATACGGCTGTGAACAAGGGTTGACTTAATTAAAATCTTACAAAAGTTAATTTTTGAAAATCCAGACTTTTATGATATTATATAACATCAGCAGATTTCTGGTCCCTTACTCATTATAGACCTACCAGAAAGCTGAATTCAGAGTAGTTGCATCTGGTTTGACTTGGACCAAACAAGTAAACAGGGCAGATCCATTGGAACGCAACTGGAAAAATTCAACTGGAGCTGCTTAATCAGCAGTCTTCTTTTCCTTTCGATGACCAGTGTGCATAATATACTTTCTCTTGAAATGAGCCATAAATTTCAAGTTATCTTGCTGCTGGTGGGTGCGGACAACTTCTAGTTTTTCTCCAAATAGCTTTTCGATAAAGATCGACGACAACAGGCATCTAAATAGTGACTCCGCGGGGCGCAGGCGCTGGGCGGCGGCTCGACGAGGTCGCGCACAACAAATCGCGGGAGACTTGCACGACACTACGTGGCCATAGTCTACAACTTCTAGTTTGTCTCCAAATAGCTTTTCGATAAAGATCGCCGACAACAGGCCGAGGGGCGGCCAACTTGAAAAAAAACGTGTACACAGAAATACCACTGTATTTCTAGAAATACACTAAAAATACAAGGAAATACTCTACAATACACAGAAATACATAGAAATCTCCAAGGCAGGCATGTCAAAATTCTCAAAAAAATACATTCACGCGTACAAAAATCCGCCTTTGTTCACGTTCCTCACAGATTCACCCGTTGGCACAGATCCCCATGCAATCAGGCTGAAACATCAAAATAGTGACTCCGCCGGGCGCAGGCGGGGCACGGCCATAGTCCACGACCTGCGTGACTGACACAAAAATACAAGTTCACTTATAAAAGTTCATTAAAAATATGAAGTATAAAATTAATTGACAGGATAGGATTAAATCCTAAAAGCACTTGTCGAGGAGAAAACTTATGGTCCGATCACGAAATACATCACATCACAACACACAAAAGCAACAAATCAAGGACTATTGTATAAGGCGCACATCATACTTAATTAAAAATCTAGTAACCGATTTACAATATGAAGCAATATTC
The DNA here is from genome assembly GCA_033675135.1 of Frankliniella intonsa. Classification (NCBI taxonomy): domain Eukaryota; kingdom Metazoa; phylum Arthropoda; class Insecta; order Thysanoptera; family Thripidae; genus Frankliniella; species Frankliniella intonsa. Next base: position 1,818,245 of record JAWJED010000029.1, on the reverse strand, counting down.
TTTTGGGTCAAAATAACAAGTATAAATTTAACACATTTAGATATTAAGAATTATAACATTAAAAGAACAAAAGTATTTTGCCTTGGTGGAATTCCAAATGGCTTTTTGCAGTCAGGACAACTGCCAAGATCTTATTTTTGCAGGCTTCTTACAGGACACACATTCAGTCGTAAATGTGTCTGCCATAGGGTCAAACCACACCTTCCTTTCTGTTACAACACAAAAAACCTTGTCCTTTTGTGAATGAGAAATATTCTACCTATCAAGCAGTGCTCCAAGGAAGAGTGTTCACCGAGGACGCTCAAGATGTTCAAGCTGTTACTGTTCAAAATCAGGAATTCAAAAGAGGAAACTACCATCTCCAGATGAAGAAAGAAGATACCAAGAATTTAGAAGAGGAAATTACCGCATCTCCAGATGAAGAAAGAACCATCTCCAGAAGAAAGAAGATACTATCATTGTAGCATTGTAGCATTTCGACTATTTTCGAACGCAGCCTAATGCTGTGTAGTGAGTGCCAGGTTCAAAATAAAAAGCGACACTACACCCGTGTAGCCCTAAAGTCATCTCCGACCGAGTAGGCGAGTAAAAGATAGTGAAAGCCTGCAAACCCGCGGAATTTGCATTTAGGCTCTTTGTACGGGGTGATTCGGACGCCACCGGATGTCCGTGAGTGGGAGGGAAACGTCGGTGGTCATGTTTTCAGGTGTGCTAAATGCGATGGCAGTGTCGAAATCAACCTCCGGAACTTATTTTTCAAGCCGCAGGGACAAAACATAGAGAATGCAGCAAACTACCCCTTAAAGGTAGGCAACCGCATCTGTACGGCCCCTGCAACGGTTCCCACCTTGGCTACCGATCTTAAAAGTTAGGTATAGGTGTCAACAACACTTGTGCCAAGTGGCGTCGCTTAATCATTTTTTGCAAGGTCAGTTCTAAATTCTGCGCTTACCATCCGGACTATAGGTAGATGTACGCAGGCGCGTCAAGGCGTAACAGTGTTAGGCGAAATATCGCGAAGCCTGATACGCGAGACGTGGTCTGGATGTACGCCAGACCACGTCTCGGGTAGCAGGCTTCGCGATATATCGCAAAACACTGTTACGCTGCGACGCGCCCGCGTACATCTGCCTAGGCCTGCGGCGCATCCTGTATGGAGAAGAATGCGAAACTTTCGAATGTAATAAGAAACTATCAGAATTGTACTGGAAAAGACCGTTGAGACGATTAGCAGCAGGGAGGAATCTGGAATTCTCGAGTTATGTTACAACTTTTGAGCTTTACCCTTGCTTACTGGCTAGAATACGCTTCGAGTTACAAAACAGTTTGCACCATTGAATTGCACTCGTTAAAGCGGTGTCGGCAATTTGCCGGTCTGTGATGATGAAAAACACCACTTTACGCGCATCCGGTCATCCTGTATTCCCTACCCCCTCTCCAGCACCTGACCGGAAATGTATGTTTTGGAATATAATAAATCTGTTGTCAACTACCTGTCACCGAGTCAACATCATTCCCTTAAGTACCCTACACGCGACTAGCACAGCAGTTGGGGGCGACCATTCGGTGGTATTCATCGTTATCAACTGTCACAGCTACCCACTCAACATTAGTGTAAATCTTTAAAAATTGTGTGTTAAAAACACAAAATTTGCGTAGGTACTTCGTAAAAAAAATAGAGACAGAACAATCCTACGCCCAGGTAGAGAAGGAAATGTTGGCCATCAATTTTGCCGCCAAGAGATTTGATAAATTTATATATAGAATGCCAAATGTTACCTTTCAAACAGACCACCAGCCACTGGTATCCATTTTCAAAAAACCCTTGCACAAAATTACGAACAATAGATTGAAAACAATGAGATTAAAAATGCTACGGTATAGACCGAAAGTAGAATACATCCCAGGAAAGAACTTATTTATAGCAGACCTCTTGTCTCGTGAATATCTTGATGAGACTGGTGAGGATGACCCTGGCCTTATAGAAATTGTGCATGAAGTAACAAAGCAACTCCCAGTAAGCATAGAAGTAAAAGATGAAGTTGCCAAGGCAACTGCTCAGGACAAGGGTCTGCAGGCAGTGGCCTCATAATATCATAAGGTTGGCCAACGAGCATAAAAAATGCTGCACCTGAGTTCAGACAATACTGGAAACTAAAAAATGATCTATTTACTGAAAACGGGTTAGTAATACTTGAAGATAAACTGGTAATTTCAGAATCTCTGAGGCAAAAAGTGTTGACTTAACTTCACCTCCCTCATCTGGGCATAGAAAAAACCAAGGCAAGGGCACGCCAAACTGTATACTGGCCGGGAATTAATAATGACATAACCTTACTCATAGCCGATTGTAGAACGTGTGAGCGTTATAGTAGTTTCTGGCTGAGCGAAGCGAAGCCTATTACGCCACTGGAGTACTAAAAAAGTTCGTTGTCCGTCTGTCTGTCTGTGTGTCTGTCTGTTCGCACGATAACTCGAGAACGAGTTGAGATATCGAGTTGAAATTTTTACTGTAGCTTCCTTGCCCAAAAAGCTCGGTCGAGTTCGAAAATGGGCCCTCTACCTTAAACATTGACACTGTAAAAAATGATTTACATTTTCCAAAAACAAAAAAAAAAAAATTAAAAAAGGGTAACTCGACGAGATGCGACCCTTTGAACGAAAATTTCGTCCGTTTAGCCGTATCTCTTACCGTTTAGCCGCTACTGCGTGACTTAAGGGCGAAAAGTCCCCAAAATGCATGTTGGGTGTCGTTTCGAGGGTATTTCGACGAGTTGCGACCCTGTGGACGTAAATTTCGTCTGTTTGGCCGTATCTCGCACCGTTTAGCCGCTGCAGCGTCAAATTTGGACAAAAAGTCCTTAATATACGCGTAGAGTTGTGTATTTCTCAGACTATTGCTTATCACAGACTAGCCTATAGCCGGAACCGTTTGCACGAGTGAAATTTAATGGCGCTTACTAATTCGTTACTCGAAGCGTTTTTTTTATGGCATTCTTATCCATACTGACAGCGCCGCAGGCCTAGGTAGATGTACGCAGGCGCGTCGCAGCGTAACAGTGTTTCGCGAGATATCGCGAAGCCTGTTACGCGAGACGTGGTCCGGCGTACATCTACCTACTAACTATAAGGAACCACTACTTTCATATTGGATATTCAACGTCTGGCAAAAGACTGCAATTTTGGAACGTATTATGACAAGTGCTTTGAAGATCAAGCTCATGAACGGTGTACACTCGGAGAAGTTAAGATGGGATGTGAAGAAAGAAGCTCCAGCTACCTATGCAGAAGCATTAGCCATTCAGCAAAGATTGGAAGGTACTGGGTTAAAATTCAAACAAAATCAGCCTGTAACAGTAAACAAGTTAGTCACTGTCAATAGCTCCTTCAATAATCGAAGCAACCTCGAAGCAGAAGCAACCAAGTAAGCAGTGGGCGAGGTAGAGGATACTACTAGGTAGATGTACGCCAGACCACGTCTCGCGTAACAGGCTTCGCGATATTTCGCGAAACACTGTTACGCTGCGACGCGCCTGCGTACATCTACCTAGGCCTGCGGCGCTTTCTGAATATATTAGGATGCCATAATTTCGAAAATTAATTGAACGCTTTTTAAATTGGGGAACGGCATTAAATTGCACCTGAAGGTCCCGTTCTAAAGATGCACGGGTAAGGGTAGTTTGAGATTGTCGATAAATGTCAGAACTTTTCAGTTATGCCCTTTGTTGACTGGTTCAATTATGATTCAAGAAACAAAACAGTGGTTACCATTGAATTACACTTGCGCAGACGGTTCCGGTGATATGCCGGTCTGATGGGCGCAAATCTGACAAATACACCATTTTCCGGCAAATTGGTGACTTCTTGTCCAAATTCAACGCTGTAACAGAAAAACGGAAAGAGATACGGCCAAACGGACGACATTTCCGCCCAGAGGGCCGCAACTCGTCAAAATACCCCGGAAACGACGCCCAACATACAATTTGAGGACTTTTCTCCCTTGAGTCACGCTGTAGCGGCTGAACGGTAAGAGATACGGAGAAACGGACGAAAGTTTCGCCCATAGGGTCGCAACTCGCCGAGTTATCCCTTAGGACTTTGTAAAAAAATATTTATTTTGAAAATTTGAAAATGAGCGATAGCGAAGTCTATTACTTCACGGATCGGATTTCGCTCCTGTCTGTCTGTTTGTCTGTCTGTCTGTCCGCACGAAAACAAGTTGAGATATCGAGTTGAAATTTTTACTGTAGCTTCCTTGCCCGAAAGGCTCGGTCGAGTTCGAAAATGGCCTATCTAGGTCTAAAACTGACACTGAAAAAAGTCATAAAAAAATTTTTGAAAAAAAAAAAATTAAAAAATATTAATTTTCTACAATGTTCTAAGGGGTAACTCGGCGAGTTGCGATGCTCTGGGAGAAAATTTCGTCCGTTTGGCCGTATCTTGCACCGTTAAGCCGCTGCCGCGTGACTTAAGGGCGAATAGTCCTCAAAATTAGGGATGGGCGATCTCGATCCGATCTCGATGATATCGATATTTTTCTTTCGATTTCCCGATTCTTTTTATCGATTTAACTGCAGTTCGATATTTTACATATCGACTCACCACAATCCGATATTTCCATCCGATCTACCAGGCCGAAATGAAGAGACTTTTGTCCAAAACTTCTTTACGAGTCCGAGGGTTTGCCTACTTACACTGTGACGCGTCGCTAGCAGCCTACTGGCGTGGTGGCCCTGCGGCTCGGACGACAGAGGCGCGTTCTATACGTCGAAACGCGAAACAGACACGGGACATCATTTTGTATTTTTTGTCTATTTTATTTTCGTAGAAGCCGTCCAGCTGTGATTTGTAATTTTTTTTTACTTCAAAGTGAATCGATTCATCCGATTTGCCTAATATCGATTCAATTTGGTGCGATATATCGGTGGATCGATTCGCTCCCGAAAAAAAGAATCGATTCGCTTAGATCGATTCTTGTCCGTTCGATTCCCACCCCTACTCAAAATGTATGTTGGGTGTCGTTTCCGGAGTATTTCGACGAGTCGTGACCCTGTGGACGGAAATTTCGTCCGTTTGGCCGTATCTCGCACCGTAAAGCCGCTGCAGCGTCAAGTTTGGACCAAAAGTCCTTTGTATACGCGTAGAGTTGTGTATTTCTCACTTATCACAGACTAGCGTATCGCCGGAACCGTCTGCACGAATGAAATTTAACGGGGACGACTGTTTCGTAACTCGAAGCGTATTTTTTGTGGAATCCTAATCCATACTGACAGCGCCGCAGGCCTAGGTAGATGTACGCAGGCGCGTCGCAGCGTAACAGTGTTTCGCGAAATATCGCGAAGACTGTTACGCAAGATGTGGTCTGGCGTACATCTACCTAGTATTTTTTACAGTGTCCTAAGGGTTAACTCGACGAGCTGCGATTCTCTGGTCAAAAATTTCGTCCGTTTGCCCATATCTATTACCGTTTTGCCGCTACTGCGTGACTAAAGTGCGAAAAGTCCTTCAAATGCATGTTGGGTGTCGTTTCGAGGGTATTTCGACGAGTTGCGACCCTGTGGGCGTAAATTTCGTCTGTTTGGCCGTGTCTCCCACTGTTTTCCCACTATATGCCCGTAAAGTAGTGTACGTCTCAGATTTCCGCACATAGCAGACCAGCATATCGCCGGATCCGTCTTCACGAGTGCAATTCAACGGTGACCACTGCTTTGTTTCTCGAATCGTATTTAAACTAGTCAGCAAGGGTATTACTCAAAACGTCTGACATTTATCGGCAATCTCAAGCTACCCTTTCCCGTACATCGTAAGACCCTTTCGAGTGCAATTCAATGGCGTTGATGACAAGGATTCAAATATTTTTGGACATTATGGCACCCTAATTGGCTGAGCGACAGCGAAGCCTATTACTTCAGTGATCGTATTTAGCTCCTGTCTGTCTGTTTGTGTGTCTGTCCGCACGATAACTCGAGAACAAGTTAAGACATCGAGCGGAAATTTTTACAGTAGCTTCTTTGCCCAAAAAGCTCGGTCAAACTCGAAAATGGGCATTCTAGCTCAAGAATTGACCTCGTTAAAAATTAATTTACAGTTTCGAATAAAATAATTAAAAATAAATATATTTTTTTTACAGTGTCCTTAGGGGTAACTGGGCGAGTTGCGACTCCCTGGACGAAAATTTCGTCCGTTTGGCCGTATCTCTTACCGTTTTGCTGTTACAGCATTGAATTTGGACAAAAAGTCGCTTAACAGCCCGTAGATGGTGTATTAATCAGATTAGCACCTATCACACCGGTATATCGCCGGAACCGTCAGTACGAGTGCAATTCTATAGCAGCCACTGTTTTGGTGCCCACTGTTTTGTTTCTCGAATCGTATTTGAACCAGTCAGCGAGGGCATAACTCAACAGTTTTGACATTTATCGACAATCCCCTACTACCTAGTCCTGTGCATCGTCAGAACGGTCCCTTCGGGTTCAATTCAATGGCGTTCTCCCCGATTTGACGACAAGGGTTTGAATAATTTTCGAAATTATGGCTTCTTATTTATGCAGAAAGCGCCGCAGGCCTAGGTAGTGTACGCAGGCGCGTCGCAGCGTAACAGTGTTTGGCGAAATATCGCGAAGGCTGTTACGCGAGACGTGGTCTGGCGTACATTTACCTAGTTAACATTTACTGAAACTCCAGTGACATAAGTATTCCCTGTCAATACCAACCTAACCACACAGTTGGGGAAGGAGCTGAGCTGTGCGAGCAGGTCGTCGGGGCGCGTAGAAAATAGACGAACCTATAAAGTGTCAATTTGAAGACACTTTCCTTAGTATATGCCGCCGCACATCGTATCACGTGAACGCTCGGTGGAGTGCAGCCGCAGCCGTGGCAGGAGGCGAGCTAGAGGCGCAGAGTGGAAGGTGGACCCGAGGGGAAAACGATTTAAAGTTTTAGTGTCAGATGGATTACCCTGATAGCTGGGGGTACCTGCAATACTTTTCGGATAACCATTGGTTTTCATCTAAAAAAAATTCAAAATTACCATAACTTTGATCCAAATTCTGCAGTAAATTATCCTTCCAGCTCCACTTCCCGTCTTTTGAGATCTTCTATGAGTTCCTCTTTCTTCTGCTTGCATTGCGCTGCCTTCTCCAGAACGTCCCGAACTTCCTCGGCGACCCACTTAGGCCGGCCGCGCTTCAGCAGTGCCTGCACGATGTCTGGGGGAGGGGGGGGGGGGCGGCAGCGAGGCGGCCATCTTTACTGATAGGTTCTGGTTGTTCGTAATCCGTAGGTTTTTTTTTGACGTGCGCATCGTCGAAGTAAAACTACCGCATTTGGTTGATGCGGCAGGGTAGAAGGATGAAGTATTGTGTGTATTTGGGGTCTGAATTACGCATAAACATCCAATAGAGGGTCAGCCACACTAGCCGTCTTTTGACTTTCAAGCGGCAAGACAGTGACTGACGTCATCGGGAGCCAACCAATAGGAACACAGCACCCCTACTGCCACTACCTACTGTACTACCTTGGGTGCTGTTGGCCTCTGGCCACGCGGTGCTCGTGCTTGGTCGGGAGCTGTCACTCTCTATGTACAAGTGCGACAAGCCGAATGCTGTATTAACCATGTTATTTTCCCACTGCATCACTGCCCTTCCCCCCCCCCCTTCTTGACAAAACTTGGGGGGGGAGGGGGGAGGGGGGGAAATTGCCCCCGTCGCCCCCCCCCCTACCCCCCCACCCCCCGGTAGCTGCGCCCCAGCTCGGCAAAGTGGTTTAAAACTGTTTAAAAGGCGTACTTTTTAGCCCCCCCTTTTGCACTGGAAAAGCTTTAGAGCGGGCTCATGCAACATAAATTATATGCTATTTAAACAAAACACGCCCATTCAGGACAATCACAATTTTTATTTTTAAAACAAATCACAGCATAATTTCTCAATGATCACAGATTGGATTATTCATTACGAAAAAAACCCAAGAGGCATAAGCGTTAGGGCTTAGGCATTTAAAAACGCCCATTCAGGACAATCACAATTTTTGTTTTTAAATCAAATCACAGCATATTTACTAAATGATCACAGAACTGACTATTCATTACGGAAAAATAAAAAGCCAAGAGGCATAAGCCTTAAAGCTAAGGCCCAAAGCGGACACTTAGCTCATCCTGTATAAGAACACATTCTGTTAGGATAAGACAAATGAACAGAAACACACACACAGTCACAGACACACTGATGCTTACACTTAGAGCGCTGGTCCGGACCCTCGCCTCTGGCCGGCTCCGCTCCGTTGGGGCCTGCACCGGGAGGCCGCCTCCTGTTCCGGGCGCTGGCGCCTGCGCCCCCCGCTAGACTGACCCTTATCTGAAATATTTTCGATGTTTAAAAAGTTCTACTCGATTTTCTCCTCTAGGAGGCGAAAAAGTGACATAGCCGCAGCGGCAGGTAGCTCCGTGCGATGACCACCCCTCAACGGCCTTAAAGTCGTCAGGTTATGGTTGTAGAAAAGCGTGATGATTAAAGCTAAAGTATTGGAGTAGGTAGATGTACGCCAGACCACGTCTCGGGTAACAGGCTTCGCGATGTTTCGCGAAACACTGTTACGCTGCGACGCGCCTGCGTACATCTACCTAGGCCTGCGGCGCTTTCCGTCTAAAAAATCAGGATGCCAAACTTATTTGAACCCTTGTCGTCAAATCAGGGAACGCCATTGAATTACACTGGAAAGGACCGTTCAGACAATGTACGGGAAAGGGTAGATTGGGTTTGTCGATAAATGTCAGAACTTTTGAGTTATGCCCTTGCTGACTGGTTCAAATGCGATTCTAATAATAAATCAGTTGGCACCATTGAATTGCACTCGTGCAGACGGTTCCGGCGATATGCCGATCTGATTAATACACTTTTTACGCGCGTACTGGCGACTTCTTGTCCAAATTTAACGCTGTAACAGCAAAACGGTAAGAGATACGGCCAAACGGACGAAATTTCCGTCCAAAGGGTCGCAACTCGTCAAAATACCGCGGAAAGGACACCTAACATGCATTTTTAGGACTTTTCTTCCTTTAGTCACGCAGTAGCGGCTAAACGGTAAGAGATATGGCCAAACGGACGAAATTTTCGCCCAAAGGGTCGCAACTCGCCGAGTTACCCCTTAGGACACTGTAAAAAAATATTTATTTTTAATATTAATTTTTTTTGAAAATGTAAATTAATTTTTAACGGTGTCAATTTTTGAGGTAGAGTGCCCATATTCGAACTCGTCCGAGCTTTTTAGGTCAAGAAGCTTCAGTAAAATTTTCAAGTCGATATCTGAACTCGTTCTTGAGTTATCGTGCTAGCAGCTACACAAACAGACAGACAGACAGACAGACAGACAAACAGACAGACAGACAGGAGCCAAATCGGATCAGTGAAGTACTAGGTAGATGTACGCCAGACCACGTCTCGCGTAACAGGCTTCGCGATGTTTCGCGAAACACTGTTACGCTGCGACGCGCCTGCGTACATCTACCTAGGCCTGCGGCGCTTTCCGTCTAAAAAATTAGGATGACATATTGTCGAAACTTATTTGAACCTTTGTCGTCAAATCAGGGAACGCCATTGAATTACACTGGAATGGACCGTTCTGACGATGTACGGGAAAGGGTAGTGTGGGTTTGTCGATAAATGTCAGAACTTTTGAGTTATGCCCTTGCTGACTGGTTCAAATACGATTCGAATAATAAACTAGGTAGATGTACGCCAGACCACGTCTCGCGTAACAGGCTTCGCGATGTTTCGCGAAACACTGTTACGCTGCGACGCGCCTGCGTACATCTACCTAGGCCTGCGGCGCTTTCCGTCTAAAAAATTAGGATGCCATATTGTCGAAACTTATTTGAACCCTTGTCGTCAAATCAGGGAACGCCATTGAATTACACTGGAAAGGACCGTTCTGACAATGTACGGGAAAGGGTAGTTTGGGTTTGTCGATAAATGTCAGAACTTTTGAGTTATGCCCTTGCTGACTGGTTCAAATACGATTCTAATAATAAATCAGTTGGCACCATTGAATTGCACTCGTGCAGACGGTTCCGGCGATATGCCGATCTGATTAATACACTTTTTACGCGCGTATTGGCGACTTCTTGTCCAAATTTAACGCTGTAACAGCCGGTTGTGTCTTGTGAATGAAAAATACTACGAAAAATTAGGTTTATTTTTAAAATAGGTCTGATGTCTAACTGTACGGCCAAATTTGCATAAAATACGTTTGCATTCGCTGTTTCTATGGTAATTACGAGCGGAGCAGCAAGGCCGAGCCGGGTCGGGGGAAGCTTGACCAATAAAAGTATTTCGCGGTTTTTCCCAACCAATGAAAAAGATCACTTGTTGCTTTGTACCTCGATGTCCAAAAGTTTTTAGGTGGGAGTGGTCACGTCAGAATCGCAGCAGTTTCTCTCCGTGCTAAAGGATTGACCATCAGGACAGTTTTGAACGCGACCACTAGCTGGCGTCCGCGGCTCCTGATTGTTGGCAGGGACTGTAATTCCGCCTTCCAATAATTTTATTTGAAAGTGGGTGGGGCTTGTAACAATGCCGCCAACCTAAGATTTTGTCTCAAGTTCATGTTTTCGCTAAATGGTATAAGTGAGTTTTCCTATGTGTCCTTTGGTCATGCGTAAAGCCTTTCACAATTGTTTGCTAAACGCCTGCAACATCCTTTGACTTCTTTTCCAAATTTAAAATTTTTAAAGAATTTTTTTTACGTTGGATTGAGTAGCCAGCAGAAGAGCGTCGTTGATAGCCAGTCCGCTAGGCGACATTTTGTGCGGCAGATATGTGGCTCACGAATATTATGATTTATTGACTTCCACAAATAGTTTTGACATTATATTTTTAAATTCTATAGTATTTTAAGGTAAGTAATTAAATCTAGGGGGCCGTTTAACGCGTTAGCGTTAGAATTTTTTTTTATACGGCCCCTTATGCAAAACCGAAATTTTCTTTACGATTTTGATAAGACTTTGCATAGAGGTAAAACCGAATCTCCTGAGTTCACTGCTGCAATGGCATCCAAAAGTTAGCGTCCAATTTTGAGAAATTTGAAATTAAAATCTCCGTTTCTATGGTAATGCTCGGCTTGTCACGGGAAAACAGCCGTGGAGAGGGAAGCCGAGCCGGGTCGGGAAAAGCTCTAACCAATAACACCATTTCGCGGTTATTTTCAACCAATGAAAAGCATCGCCTGTTGCTTTGTACCTCGATGTCCAAAAGTTTCGAAGGAGAGAGTGGTCACGTCAGAATCGTTGTAGTTTCGCGCCGTGCAAAAGGATGCACCACGAGGACAGTTTTGAACGTGACCACTAGCTGGTTGGCTAGGACTGACATGCGAGGGGCGAATCACTCCGGAAAAACGTGTACACCTCAACTTTTCACTTTCTCACTTTGACTACACTTTTCCACTTTTTTGTAACTTTGACTTCACTTTTCCACTTTTTTGTAACTTTGACTTCACTTTTCCACTTTTTTGTTACTTTCACTTCACTTTTCCACTTTTTGTTACTTTCACTTCACTTTTCCACTTTTTGTTACTTTCACTTCACTTTTCCACTTTTTGTTACTTTCACTTCACTTTTCCACTTTTTTGTAACTTTGAATTCACTTTTCCACTTTTTTGTAACTTTGACTTCACTTTTCCACTTTTTTGTAACTTTGACTTTACTCTTTCACCAGTCGTGGGCATGGAACGGAACTTCCTGGCAACCCGCTGTCGCTACCAGTGTAAACTACATCTTAAACCGACAATTTTAAGGTTTTACAGATTGAGACTTTGTAAAGGATCTGGGTGCGTGCAGGAAAGCGTATTTTTGGGTGCGATGTATTATCAGCCCAATAGTTTTCTCTACAAACATGGATCACAGCGGCCTGGCGCGAGGGGTCCCCCACTAAAATACTCATTGTACACCAAAAAAAATTACTCGCGAGTTACTGGCGAATACTCGCGAGTTACTAGCGAATACTCGCGAGTTTCTCGCGAATACTCGCGGGAAAAAAAATCAAAAAATACTCGCACGATACTCGCCAAAACTCGCGAATACTCGCCAATACTCGCGAAACTCTTTGTACACCCTTTTGGAGAGTGGTGGACCTCTCGGCCTGGCGCACAAGTTCAGCCGTTTTGAACCACATTGAATAATGTGGGATTTTCGGATTTTTAAGCTCAAGTAGAAGTTGTTCAGCGCTATGTGTTCAAAACTTAAAGTGGAAAACATTGAAATTGTTGTGGCCCGTCGTGTGAGCTCCACGCGAAAACAAATGGACCTACTTGGCCGCCCGTGCTGCCCGGGCCGGGCCACCCGAGACCTATAGTCTGCGCCAACTGGGAGCGAGCCTGGCTCGGGTCCCCGCATATCCTTATGAAGTGCAACTTCTTCGCCAGCCACCACTGCAACATTCTGACCTGCGCGTGGAGGCGGGGCCCTCCCAGACCCTCTCGGGGACCCTTCCGAGCCCGCCCCTTTGTGCGGGTGGCAAGACGAGGACAAAAGGAGGTGCATCTCATTGGCTTTTAACTTGAGTCCAAATATGAAATTGAACATCATGCGCTTATTGGTCCCGGCGTTAAATGCATGAAATTAGGCTTTAAAAAATGAACCTTTCGGTGAAAACGGCGCTTTTCTACGACAATTTTTAGGTTGAAATGCGCGGTTACGCTAAAAGTTTATCGTACCTATAAAACGTGGTAATGATTTCGATTTTTTTTTAAACTTTCTGAAATTTTCTGCTGAGCCCATTTTTCCGATCAGTTGATACGAATTTGCCCTCATTATATAACTTCTTAAATCACGCACCCTGGACGCTCATTATGAATCGGGTGTCAATTTACCGAGACAGATTGTTCCGAATAGGGGTCCGTCCCCGCCCCCGACTGCCCGGGACCGCTCGCAGCAGGTAGAGACTCTACCATCGCAGCAACACTCAGGCTCGCTCCCAGTTGGCGCATAGAGAGGCGGGTGCATGACACGGACTGGGCCGACAGTAGGAGGCCTCCCCGCCTCCCCCAACCCACCTCTCCTGCTTGTCGGCCCAGGGCAGCGCTTCAGCTCGGATGTGTGGTCTTGTCCTTCGGCTGTAATGTTGCCGTGGCCCTTATCAATGACATTCTTCAAAATTTTTGCCTCGGTTTTCTCTCACTTTTACCTAACTGTTTTCACTTTGAGGCAACTTTCACTTTACATTTTAACTTTGAAGCAACTTTAACCTCACTTTACTCACTTCGAGGCAACTTTCACTTCACTCTGCTCACTTTCTGCCAACTTTAACTCCACTTTTTCACTTTTTGGCAACTTTTACTCCACTTTTTCACGTTTTGGCAACTTTTACTCCACTTTTTCACTTTCAGGCAACTTTGACTTCACTTTCGACACTTTCGTTAACTTTCATTTCACTTTTTCACTTTTGCTAACTTTGACTTCACTTTTTTAAACTTTAAAGTTACTTTCCGAGATCATGTACACTCACTTTAAGGAGTGATTCGCCCCTCGCTGACATGCCAACACGGCCGGTGGCTGACGGCGTCCACCTCGCGACTTTAACTCATTGTTCAAAGTCATCAAAACGTTGACAAGGTGAACTGAATGCGTAAATATTAGTTTTTTATCTGCGGAAATCGCTTGGCAAAGTTTGACTTCAATCTGACGAGAAGGAACAAAACTGATTCGTGAAATGGTGTACTGTACATCTATCTTTACGTAAGCCATTTTACGAATCACTTTTGTTCCTTCGCGACGAATCTACATGAAACTTTTCAAAACGATTTCCCAAACTGATATTAACACATTCATTTCGACTGTCTAACATTTCGTTCACCTAATATGAAGAGTTAAAGTCGCGAGGTGGACGCGTGAGCCGCCGAGTCATCGGCCTTCTTTTGTCGAGTGGAAATTCTAGCCTAGGACTGCGCACTCCCACCTCAAACGCGCTTCGTTCTGTCTCCCGCGCCAGCAGCGGGTTGCCTACCCCCCAGGATAGTCCCAGTTCCAAAGGGGAGCCAAGCCCAATCGGTATTGTTGCTGGTGCTCGGCTCGGCCCCTCTACGCGGTACGCAGGGGAGGGGGAGGAGGACCGTGGCTGGGAACCTGTTGATTCAAGTCATTCACAGTAATTCAAAATCTAAAAATAGAAAGAATATTCCAGAATAAAAGTATGAATTCAGTGTTCGAACGTTCAGTGCACAACGAGCCTACAATTCAAAAATCAAGCTGATCGGACATTTTCTTACTGAGAACCTAGCTTCTAAGTCGTCTAATCAAAAGAGCTCAAATTTGGCTTGTGACCTGAACTTATGTCGCTGCTCATCAAACACTCAGAGAAAAAAAAATCAATATTTTCACTCAATTGGTTGGAAATTTTTAACTCAATTTCTACATAGACTATCCACCAAAAACTCCGATGAAACCAAAATATACTTCGTGCCTACCAGGATTTCGTGAAATCGTATTTTTTTTACTGATGGCGTCAGTAATTTCAATATTGGTTTGTTAATGCCAGGTGGAAGAGGAATGCAATGCAGACTGTTTTTAAGAGTACTCTCACACGGCAGTGTGGTGCGTTTTCGCATGAACCTGTATGCAGGTGGACCCCTCTTTAAAATAGATAAAGCAAACAACTTTTCTTCAAGCTCCCAATCACGGCCACGAGGTTTCTTTTTAAAATTACGGAGCTCTCCTCTTAAAATTCGCTTGCCACCTAAAGAAATGAGCAGCTCATCCACTTGCTCAACAATTGACCTCTTGGCAATTTTTGTCCCAAATCTGCTTTGTGTTATTTTTATTGTTTTTATCCTCCAATATTCTTGAGCAGTTCTGAGTATTCTCTTCACTTAAGGTGGCTCCTTGCTAAAATCCACACCAGCCTTAGATGTAATTTGCTGCAAACTGAGCCGTTTTGGCTGGTGTGGAGTTCTTTTGCTCGACCCAGTTCTCTCCAGACATCCTTCAATTTTAATGGAAAGTTTTAATGAAATTTGCATTGAGAAAGAAATTGACAGGGTAATTTTAATGGGCTGTAAGAAAGGAATTAGCACACAACCCTGACTGCCAAGAAGACACTGCTGTGTAAAAAAGGAAAATAGTTCAAAACCCTGCTTGCCATAAAGAAACTGCTGCAAAAACAACAAGGAAATAAGCACAACACTCTGCCTGCAATGAAAAAACTGCTGGGGAAAAAAGGACATTAGCACAAGACTCTCCCTGAATGAAAAACACTGCTGTGGGAAACATTAGCACAAAACCATGACCCTGACTGCCATGGAGAAGGTACCCAAGCAACAGAATTTTGTCAAATTGACATCATTTGACAGTCATTGTCAAAATTTAGTCATTTTCGTGGCCACCTTTGATGTCATTTTGACATCAAATGACATCATTTGACATCAAAATAATATCAAAGGTGGCCACCAAAATGACTAAATTTTGACAATGACCGTCAAATGATGTCTGAAAGAATTCTGTTGACTGGGTACTAGCTAAAGGAAAAAGATTCAATTTATGGTAGTCTTCACATTTTACTAAATATTAATAATTTCAAACAATAACAAGAAGGCATTGTACTTCTTGTAACTCCTGTAATTTCTTGAGGATCTGGTGTCCTCGCAATCTTGGCATCCGGGGGATCCAATGAGTCGTGAAGGAGTGACCGTTTTACTAAAAGAGGAAAAGTGTTACTTGAATTACTTATTTTATTTATTTATCTGCTTATTTATTTATCTATTTATCTTATTTAAATTATTGCCTGAGCGATAGCGAAGCCTACTACTTCACTGATAGGATTTGGCTCCTGTCTGTGTGTTTGTTTGTCTGTGTGTCAGTGCGCACGATAACTCGTGAACAAGTTGATACATCGACTTGAAATTTTTACTGTAGCTTCCTAGCCCCAAAAGCTCGGTTGAGTTCGAAAATGGGCACTCTAGTTTAAAAATTAACACTGTTTTGGGACACCCTTTCACCTTTCACTTGTATAAATTTTAATCTTAAATTTATGAATGATGTCATTTGATGTCAAATGTGTTGAAAAATTATGATACACAAGAAGATATGCAACTAAACTTCAAATGCAAGGACTAAGTATTAAACCAAATTAATTAGTAATTAACTGGCACAAAATTTTTAGTAGCTTTTTCTTACTCTATAGAAAAAAATTAAACATTTAAGTGAACTTAAATTGGTTCCTTCCCTGCATATTTTGAATTTGAATTTGTTTACCCGTATAGGTGTCAAGCGAGTGAGTGATCGACATGAAAAATGACACCAAACATAAAAGAGGATACGAATAATACATACCAATTACGATTCCCTACGTAAAATTACAAATAATATCAGATTTTATAATTTTAATTTACTGTGATGTATAGTTGTAATGTATAGCACTTTGTTTACATGCACGCCAGTCGCTACGCGGAGCAAGTCGGGAGCGCAGCCAGCGCGGTGGAGGGGGGGCCGGCGTGGCGCGGGAGCGCACCATTGCCGCAGCCACGTCGCGACAGAGGCGCGCGGCGATGTTGGCAAGCTGCTGCGGGCCAGCCGCCGCGCCGAGCTCAAATCTGAAAACATCTAGCCCATCTTTGGTCTTTCCCCTTTCATTTGCGCTTTGAACCAGCTCGCTAGGTGCCGTAGGTGCGGAGCTATGGAGCGGAACTCGCGGTAAAGTAGGGAGATCAGGCGCTGCAGTTACCAGTCCAGTTACAGTTCTAGTCCATGGTTAGGTGTTATGTTAATTATCTCATACAAGAGCCCGTTGTTCCTATGGCAATTTTCTGGTATGGTATCCTTCACTGTGCTGCGCAGTATTAGACACTGGTCTGTGATGAGCCGCAAAAGGCATTTCTTGAAATTCCTTTGATACTTTACTCAAGGGGGCCGATTCCCCTCAGCCGTGTACGGGGTGCTATTAATATTGGTGTATTATGGGTATTATAGGTGTATTATATGTGTACTATAGGTGTATTATATGTGCTATACAGATACCACATGCGACACAATAAACCACTAAAAGAAGAAAGTACTTTTAAATTTGACAAGGGCTATTTCATTTTCCAATCAAGAGTCGAGAAAACTCTTGAAAAATTGACATTCAGAATCGCACA
Source organism: Frankliniella intonsa (assembly GCA_033675135.1). NCBI lineage: Eukaryota > Metazoa > Arthropoda > Insecta > Thysanoptera > Thripidae > Frankliniella > Frankliniella intonsa. The sequence continues at coordinate 1,801,130 of JAWJED010000029.1, read as the reverse complement.
GACCAACGACACTTATTGCCATCTTTTCCAGAAAGTGATATTGACCCCTCGGAACATTCGTAGCACACGCCTTGCCTTGGCAGGAAAGAGGAAGATAGCCGAGCTCATTGGGCAGAGTTTTCGAGCGCATTTTAGGGAAAATGCTTTGAGCTATTATTCAAACACACTGGTGAAGCTCATCTATTTGTAACAAGCTAGGCCCGCCCTTCCGCCAAACGTCGTTGCCAGCTACGCTTCGCTGCGCTAGCAACTCCGTTCGGCCGGGGGCGGCCTAGCTTGGCCTGCCGGCGGCGTTATGGACGGGCCTTCGGCCCGTCCTCGGAGTCACTGGTACGAAAAAAAGATACTTTAAAAAGCGGGCCTTCGGCCCGCTTACTCGCTTGTCGCAGTCGTCGTATGGAACAATTCGGGCCTTCGGCCTTTGGCCCGTACGGGCAATGTCTTCAGAAACAGTACAAATTTGTAACGGTGAACCACCGTAACTACAGCCCGTCCTTCTGCTTTGAAAACTCGCTGTTAGTGCCTAAACGGTTTGTAATTTGGCAAAACGCAAGAAATTTTGGCCCAGAGGGTCGCAAAGTGGGGCAAAACCCATGACACGATACCCAGTATGGTGTTTCCGGATATTTGGGTCGTCGATGTGGCTGTAGCGCCCAAACGGTAACAGATACAGCGAAACGGACGAAATTTTTGTCCAGAGGGTCGTAAAATGACGCAAAACCCATGACGCGATACCCAGCATGGTGTTTGCCAATATTTAGGTCGTCGATGTGGCTCTAGCGCCCAAACGGTAAGAGATACAGCGAAACGGACGAAATTTTGGCCCAGAGGGTCGCAAAATGACGCAAAACCCATGACACGATACCCAACGTGATGTTTTCGGATATTTCGCTCGGCGACGTGGCTGTAGCGCCGAAACGGTAAGAGATAGAGCAAAACGGACGAAATTTTGGCCCAAAGGGCCCTAACTCGACGAGATACCCCTTAGGAGACCATAAAATTTTATTAAAAATATTTTTAATTTTCAGTTTTGCAAAACTTTAATAATTTTTTTCAGTGCCTTAATGATGGTTGGCAGGATTTGCACCAGGCGTTTCGGTGTCCAGGAGTGACCCTTAAGATACCCTAAAAATTTCAACTCTCTAGCTCAACTCCTTCGAGTGGAACAGACAGACAGACAAACAGACAAACAGACAGACACCAGATCGATTGCATAAGCCCGCTCTGAAGCTTTTTCAAAGCAGAAGGGCGGGCTAAAAACAGTGAGAGGGTAGAAATGTATTTTTCGATATTATGGATTCTAGGTATTATATGTATTATAGGTGTATTATGGGCCCGTGTACGGAGTATTATAAGAGTAAGCCCCCCTTGACTTTACTCATTTGGACGGCAGCAGCCGCCATTCATTTCGTGTCGTAAAGAGGTCGGCCACCAGGAGGTGCCACCTTACGGCGACCTCGAGCGTGGGGGTATAGTGACTAGGGGGGGTCAATTCTTTTTGCGATGATAGTACATTACGTGTATTACGGCGTAATACATGGATCAGGTCTATAGTGTTTTACGGAAGTAAATTCCCCCTCGGCAAAGTCGTAGGTACACTAGGTATGATTTTTTAGCCCGCCCTTCTGCTTTGGAAAAGCTTTGGAGCGGGCTTATGTAAACGACCTTGTGTCTGTCTGTCTGTCTGTGTGTCTGTCTGTTCCACTCGAAGGACTTGAGCTAGAGAGTTGAGATTTTTAGGGGATCTTAGGGGTCACTCCTGGACACCGAAACGCCTGGTGCAAATCCTGCCAACCCTCATTAATGCACTGAAAAAAATTATTAAAGTTTTGCAAAACCGAAAAATAAAAATAATTTTAATAAAATGTTTTTGTCTTTTAAAGGGTATTCTCGTCGTGTTAGGAAATTTCAGGCCAAAATTTCGTTCGTTTTGCTCTATCTTTTACCGTTTCGGCGCTACAGCCACGTCAACGAGCGAAATATCCGAAAACATCACGTTGGGTATCGTGTCATGGATTTTGCGTCATTTTGCGGCCCTCTGGGCCAAAATTTCGTCCGTTTCGCTCTATCTCTTGCCGTTTGGGCGGTACAGCCACATCGGCAACCCAAATGTCCTAAAACATCATGTTTTGTACCGTTTGGTGTCTGTTCCACTCGAAGGAGTTGAGCTAGAGAGTAGAGTTTTTAGGGGATCTTCGGGGTCACTCCTGGACATTCAAACGCCTGGTGCAAATCCTGCCAACCCTCATTAAGGCACTGAAAAAAATTATTTAAGTTTTGCGTGAATGCGAAATAATTTTTTTTTTTAAATAAAATTTTATGGTCTCCTAAGGGGTATCTCGTCGAGTTAGGGCCCTTTGGACCAATATTTCGTCAGTTTTTCTCTATCTCTTACAGTTTTGGCACTAAAGCCCTATCGACAACCGAAATAACTGAAAACACTATGCTGGATGTCGTGTAATGGGTATTGCGTAATTTTGCAGCCCCATAAACCGAATTTTGAGAGTTGTACGTAATTAGTGACCGCTTTGAAAACACGGCTCTATAACTCCTATACTAGCCGTGCGTTTTTAAAGCAGAAGGGACGGCTGTAGTTACGGTGGTTCACCGTTACAAACTTTTAATATTTCCAAAGGGAATGCCCATACGGGCCGAAGGGCCGATAATTTTAAAGCGAAGAAGACGGTTTGAGGCTTTTGGGTCGGGCCGAAGGCCGGACCGAACGCCGCCGGCAGGCCAAGCAGGCAAGCCCCCTGCCGAACGGAGTTGCCAGCGTAGCGAAGCGGAGCTGGCAACGACGTTTGGCGGTAGGGCGGGCCTGCTTGTTTCTTCTTTCCCCTTCCATAACGAAGAGTTCTGCGTCGCTGTTTTTAAAATCGCTCAACAAATACGGACCTGTAGATTTTTAAAGTTACGCTACACTGCCAAAACCTAAATGAGCTTGGCGGAGGTGTTTAAAATCATTTTGTCGAAAAACGAAAAACATATATTCGCTTTTTTTCGACGTAGAATTCGAATCCTGGCGGCGCTGGAAGATCCGGAGATGTCGGAAAAACTTTGGTTCACCCTAGCGGGCCTGCTTGTTTTACTAAGTCCAGTGTTGCCAAACCCAAATCGTGGACTTTCCCAGCCTGACAGCAAAGAATTCCCATTTCTCGGAGAAATTTCCCTTTTTTGGATTTTCGTGCCCAATGGCCTAAATATAATGCAAAACGCATTAAATTTGAAATTTTCTTAGTCAGAGCGTTCGTATTTATCAAATTTTGAATTGAAAAGAATTAAAAATCACGGATCAACAATTTTCGTGCATTCTTGGCCATCCAGCATATCGGTTGGAGCACCGACACACAACCTTCGAGTTTGAAATGACGATATGATGATACACCAAAGGGCAGCCTTGTCACAAACACACTACACACGCAGCAAACTGCAATACGGTCGCGGAGATAACATTCGAGCAGGCACAGACGGATGAGACAAAACTACCAACATCTACGCACCTAAATAAGTAGTCTTATCGAGTCATGCACCATCTCTCTCAACTAAAAATAAATATTTTTGACAAATTTCCCCATTTTTCCCATTTTTCCCACGCATTTTTTTGGTCTATTTTTTCCCTAAATATGGGAATTTTCCCTCATTTGGCAACACTAAGTCAAAGATTTTTAAAATAATTTTATGTTAAATATCTGAAAATTTTGTGCAGATATTTTTACAGTGTGTGCCTAGTTATAAACTGTTGATGGTATTCTTTCAGCGATTATTTCTGGAAATACAGGTTTCGGGCGCGCTCATCATTGGACTGATTGTGATGGCGGCTATAGACAACGTGTTTGTCTGTGACGAGCAGCCTTTAAGCGACCGTCTTCCTTTTCGAACGCTTTTTGGCTGCCTTTCCAGTCTTACATCTCTCATAATCTTGCGACGAAGGAAGCTGTCTATATTGAAGGCTTTGCGACACGCGCGTGTTGTGGCTAACGCTCTGCATGCACGCGGTTCGGCTCAGGTCAGAGGGCAGCGAAACACAATTGCATTTTACCACACACCTCGGACTGATAGGGCCCGCAGCGAAACTTTTGCAGTTCGGCGCTAAAAATAAACATATTGGGATTGAGTAAGTTTTTGTTGCTAACTCTCTCAACTATAAAGAAAAAACACAAAATGTCTGCTTTGCGCGGGACATCGATGCAGTCCACGGCCTGCACTGCAAAATTCCAGCAATTAATTTTTAAGCATAGTAGGATAGGTTACCCCTCGTCATCCGCCGCCATCTTGGTTACCCCTAGTCACCTCTGCCCCCCTAGTCACTAGGCCATCCCATTTTAAGGGTCGAGGTCGGGGTTTGCAGAAAACCTACCCCCAGTCGATAACTTAGACCTAGAAACTACCCTGTACCAAATATGGGGTCGCTCCGATATCGTTTAGTTCTTCTGCTCAGCGATTTTCGTTTCGGCCGACAATGTGCCGCGCGACAATCTGCCACCTTCGAACAAGGTAGTACAGTAGGTAGTGTCAGTAGGGGTGCTGTGTTCCTATTGGTTGCCTCCCGATGACGTCAGTGACTGTCTTGCCGCTCGAAATTCAAAAGACGGCTAGTGTGACTGACTCTCTATTAGGTGTTTATGGGTAATTCAGACCCCAAATACACACGATACTTCATCCTTCTACCCTGCCGCATCAACCAAATGCGGTAGTTTTACTCCGACGATGCGCACGTCAAAAGAAACGAACGGATTACGAACAACCATAACCTCTCAGTAAAGATGGCCGCCTCGCTGCCTCTCAGCTGAGCGAACAGGAGAGAAGTCGGAAGAAGTTGAAATCCGTTTCCATCCGCAATCTGACATGCCATCTTCGGAACATTTCTTATGTTAAGCAATATTTAAGTGTCGTGAAATATTATTTTGGGCTTATTTTTGTTCCTTCAGTGTAAATCAAACATAACGAGTTTAAATTTTGAGCGGCAAGTCAGTCGATGACGTCATCGTTTGGCAGCCAATAGGAACACAGCACCCCTACTGACACTACCTACTGTACTACCTTGACCTTCGAACCTCCGCTGTAAGCGCACTGGGCGAGTGGTGGGGGATGCATGAGCAGCGGGGAGGGGACGGCTCGCCCGGCTGCTGCGGAGTGGAGTGGCGGAGCACCGCTCATGCCTTCCCCCACCACTTGCCCAGTGCGCTGAGCGCACGGCCGCTCAGTTGGCTCCCGTGACGCGCCACCTTAGTTTCTCTCGATTTGTGGGATTTGCCCGTCTTCGCGTCGGGTGTAATTGGCGTACTCTGCGGTTGGGGATAGAGGGCAATGCAGGCTAACGTTCCTGTCGTGGGAAAACTTGTGACTTTTACATACGTTTTCCGTAGAGCGCGAGGCGCGTGGCGCGCGGTACTTAGGCCCCTGGAGCCGCTCCAGTGAGTGCGAGGTAGGATTTTTCTGTTCTCCCGTGAAGAAGAGGTCATAGGGTAACACATTAGCACCGAGTGGCGCCCGCTGACTCACGGGGACACTGGCAGCGAAGGTTCAAAGGTGACAGATTGTCGCGCGGCACATTGTCGGCCGAAACGAAAATCGCTGTCAAACAGAACTAAACGATATCGGAGCGACCCCATATTTGGCACAGGGTAGTTTCTAGGTTTAAGTTATCGACTGGGGGCGGTTCTCTGCAAACCCCGACCTCGACCCTTAAAATGGGATGGCCTAGCCGCCAGCAGCAGCATGGTATTGTAAAATCGACACCTGAAACTAAAAGGCACGCAGTCCAGCATCGCGTTTGGACATACACGTAGTTCAGTTTCGCGTTTAGAAAGGCACGCAGTTCAGCTTCGCGTTTGGATATCCACGTAGTTCAGACTCGCGTAGCGGAGTACTACGTGTATATATCCAAACGCGAAGCATATAGGACTCTAGGCCCCTCTGGCCTCCAGACACAGCCTCTTTGGAGGCGGGGGGCGGCAGCCCTCGACATCAGGCTAAAAAGAAAATTCCCAAGTTATTGAAACGACACGGGTTACAGCAGTCAACAATAAATACAAAATTCACTTACTTTCATGGAGGTGAAGACAAGGGGGCCTCAACTCCTGAAATCATGTGTACACGGACCCTGAATTCCTTTCGAAATCCTTTGAAATCCAGTGAAATCATTCGAAATATGTTAAATCATTTGGAATCTTTGGAAATCCGTCAAAATCTCTAAAATCCGCCAAAATCTAGTGAAATCCCTCGAAATCAAACGAAATCCACCGAAATCCATAGAAATCATGAAACCTGTGAGAGGGAAATCCCGCAATCTTGCAGTCAGGTGGTAGTGCCTAGAACCAATAAAGTTCTGCAGTGCGGAAGCTCGACATTACAGCGATGTGGAACGGCCGTGATGAGGCGAGACGAAATATTGTGGAAATATATATGAGGTTCTGTCTGCTGCCTTTAGGCCCCCCCCTTACTACCGATTTGGAACTCCTGATAGCGCCCCGCTCAAAAACGATTTCCTGAATCCGTCCGCCAGCGGTCCGAAAGAGCCCCCGAGGCTCCGGGCTGTGCTGTAGAGAGTCCGGGCGCCTTCAGGGGCTATCCGTATTGAGTCCGGAGCTGGCAGACTGCTGCCCGCCAGCCCACGCCGGGCCCAGCTACCAGCAGCTCGCCCTGCAGGACGTGCTCGAGGAGCTGCAGCTGGCTGGGTGCTGCCCGCTAGCCCGCGCCGGGCCCAGCTACCAGCAGCTCGCCCTGCAGGGCCTGCTCGAGGGGCTGGAGCTGGCTGGGTGCTGCCCGCCGGCCCGCGCCGGGCCCAGCTACCAGCAGCTCGCCCTGCAGGGCCTGCTCGAGGGGCTGGAGCTGGCTGGGTGCTGCCCGCCGCCGCGCGCCGGGCCCAGCTACCAGCAGCTCGCCCTGCAGGGCCTGCTCGAGGGGCTGGAGCTGGCTGGGTGCTGCCCGCCGGCCCGCGCCGGGCCCAGCTACCAGCAGCTCGCCCTGCAGGGCCTGCTCGAGGGGTTGGAGCTGGCTGGGTGCTGCTCGTCGTTTCCTACGAGCTCCCTTCCATTAAAGACCGGGGGTAGGCATTTTCTCCATACAGATGCTTGGCAGGTTGTCCTACCCAAAGCTCTGAAGGCGCTGTAGTTCGTTAGCCTCATCCCAGAAACCTTTCTTATGGTGAAACAGAAAAAGAAACAGTAATTTTTAATGAAATCTAGTAGGTTTTATCATGAAATCTCAAAATCCAACGTAATCTTGTAAATAAATTCCAAGCAAACACGTGAAATCCAGCGTAATCACCAAGATTATGGCTGAAATCACGTGAAATCACGTAAAATCCGTTGAAATCTAGTGAAATCATTTCTGAATTCAGAAATCATGAGAAATCCATGAAATCCACCAGAATCAACCGAAATCCGCCGAAATCAAGGAAATCCTGCATTCCATGCAATCATGTGTACAACCAAAGATTAAGTTGAGGCCCCCTCGGGTGAAGAACCCCTGGGGAGGGGAAGTTCCTATTTGAGCAAAGGCAAGGGCTGGAATAAAAAAAATTAAACTAGTCAGCTGATCTGTTGGGAAAAAACTAGTTAGTGAGGGAGATACTTACAGCTCAGTCCAGATACAGTTGCCACTGGGGCTCTGGGGCAGGAGGAGCAGGGGCTGGACCAGCGACGGCCTCGCCCTCCCACGAGGTGGAGGGGGTGAGGGCAAGGAGGGCAGCGGCAAGACTGGGCAAGAGGACAGAACTGTAGAAACATCCATCAACCCAGTTAGGTGTGTATAGACAACTGAAAATAAGGAAGGCAACACAATGCGACACACAGGTGACTCACGTCAGCGTTCTGCTCCACCTCCTCCTCCTCACCCTCCTCCATCTCCACGGTTGTGAAGAGGGCGAAGTCCGCCTCGAGGTTCACGCTGCTGGAAGCCTTCTTGGCCAGGCTGCTGCTGGCGGGCTCCTTGACCGGGCTGCTGGCCAGGCTGCTGCTGGCGGCCTCCCTGGCGTTGTCCGAATGGTCCTGGGAGAGAAATCGTGCACCTTAAGATAGGTGTCTTGGCCTCCTCTAGCAACACGTCGGCAGAGGGAGGAGGCGTGCGAAAACGACGCAGCGCAGCGTTGGGCGAGTAGGGAGGGCTGCGTCCGAAACGGCGCACGGCTGTGTGCACTCGGGGCGCGGGGCCCGCTTAGGGGCGAGCTGCTCGGGAACGTAGGGGAGAGGGGACACTAGCGCGGCGCGAGAGACAACGGACTCGTCCGAATCGGCGCACGACGATGTGCACACGGCGCGCGGGGCCGTTTTTATGGGGGCCGCGTCCGAAACGCGGGGTGGGTACCCAGCGCGGGAAGGGAAAAGCCTGGTTCTACAGCACGGGGAAAAATTAGGCGTTCAGCACGGGTAATACTCAGGCACGGCTAGAAACAGGCGTTTCAGGACGGGGGAATCTCAGACATGCGCGTGTTCGGCGATTTAACGCAGGTTAGGTTAGGACCCTGTGGGTCACGCCCTACGTCCTGACGTGTCACCCTGGACTCGGGGGCACGCGGGACTCGTGATACGGGTGATGACTAGGGGGGTATAGGTGACAAAAGGGGTAACCATGATGGCGGCGGATGACTAGGGGTAACCTCTACTACTTAGAATACACCATTTGTTTTCTCCAGGCCGAACCAATATACGAAGTCCTCAGGCTGCGCACGGTGCTTTGGCGCCTGTATCCACTCTATGCGGTTTCGGTCACAGCAGGTGTTCTGGTCTCGATGCTCTTCGATGGTTCCTCGTTCGTGAACGCGTGGCTCCGTAACTGGTCTGTGGTAAGTGAGCACACGAAGCAGAGCCCTACACCGGGCGGGCAAGGTGGCCAGTGGATGCCTACTTGGCGTCCGAAAAGCGAGTGGGAGTGAGAGGGAGCAATGGCCGAGCGTCTCACTTCCACTCGCTGCTTTTGTACGCCAAGTAGGCATCCGCTGACCGCCCTTTTTCCCTTCTCAACCTCGATTTTCTTCAGGCAAACAATTCGGCAAGTATTACAAAGGTGTTTGCCTGGGACAAGAGGCAGGGCTCACTTTCTGTAGGTTGAATACATTTCATAGCTGATTCCTCGTAATTCACTGGTTAAGCTCTTCTTCTTGCAGCCAGTAAAGCTAAACTTCCTTTAACGGCTTTCAAATCTCTTAATAAATTGGCTACAGTGTTCAGTGCACACACTTTGTACGCTCTGCACACCTGTGCGGAGCTTGATTAACTTCTGATCCAAGGGGGAGATGCGAGGGGGTATGCACTGGCGTAATAGTCGGGTCACTCTGTCCATATGACTCAGCGACTACGAACCTGCCGTCATTCCGTGGCCGCCTTTTCGGCAGCAAGAGCGCGAGCGCGGAGAGCTGCCACTGTCTTAATAACTACATCGTGTCTGTGTCAATACAGCTCATCTTGTAAATCGTAAGGTCTCTTGGATGGCACACTGCAGGTATCTGGCGCACTGAAGTGGCTTTACGAAGTGGTAACCTTGTCGTGCTGCACCTCCGCTCTGGTCACGGCGCTCATTGTGGAGCTAGCTATTCACTCGGCCACCGCAGCGCTCATGAAGCAAGTGGGTCAACGTCTACAGAAGCATCGGGTGAGGCAACTAATAAGCAAAAAGCTAGTGGCCTTCTGTAAACCCGGGTGGAAGGATCTCGAATTAGACTGTAGTTCAAACTGTAGCACTCAAACTGTAGCTGTGAACTACCATCGGAAACTCTAACTTAAATGTCATTTTACTGCATTTCAGAACTAACATTCTTTTCTATAATTTAAATTGTACAATGACAGCAATCTTACTGGTTTTAGATTTACGATTTTGGCTGCAATTCGTGATAGTAGTTGAAACTATAGTTGCATGTACCATCATAGAGAAGATATTTTACTTTCACGAAATACATATTACAGTAGTTTTTCGTTATTGGAACGTCCTCAGAGACTAGGCACGGTCCAACAACGAAAAATGCTCAGGTAGCGACCCGGTACCCTCGCCCGGGGAGGATCGCGCCCCGGGCCGTCCCCGGGCCGGGCGCCGGCGAGGGGATTAGTGACCCTTCCAGCACAGGATAAGGGAGATGCCTCCGGTGTTCCGAACAAACACTGTTCTGTTCAGAAATTAAAAGATCTGTTCATTGCATCGTCATCTCCGCGAAAAATCAAAGCGAATGAGCCCACACTGTGAGAAAAAACTACAGTGAATCCTGTTAATTTGCGTGTCAGCAATGTCTGTAGCTTCAAGTACAGGATTCACTGTACTTTTCTGACAGTCCATCCTGTACCCTAAAAAACCTAGGCTTATAACATTTTCATTTCGAGTCCAAACCCATGACATGTATTGACATTTTTTGCTCGTCTTGTCGAGACGAATTTAATTCTACAATTGGTTTTCCATTTCAACCGTTTTATTTTTTGGGGTACGGGATTGACTGCCAAAAAGTACAGTGAATACTGTATCTGAAACTACAGAAAAGGCTGTAACGGGATTCACTGTAGTTTTTTCTGACAGTGCAAGCGGCACGCTGATAGTCCAATTTCTAGTTTTAACCACGCGTCAGCGCGTTCCAATAGCGAGAAGTGAATTGTTCGTGGTTAGAACTAGAAACTGGGCTACAACGTGCCGTTTAGACTCATTTGCTTTGGTTTTTAACGGAGAGGACAATGCAATGTACAGAGCTCAAAATTTGTGAACAGAACAGTTTTTGAACAGAACAGCCTAATCCCCTCTGGAAGGGTCGCTAATCCCCTCTGGAAGGGTCGCTAATCCCCTCGCCGGCGCCGGCGGTCGGCCGGGGACGGCCCGGGGTGCAGTCCCTTTCTCGGGCGAGGGGGCCGTAGGTCGGGCGACTCAGAGTGGTGGGGGTGACTCGCGTTCCAATGACGAGGGGTCCAATAACGAAAAACTACTGTAGTGTGGGGTCCTAGTCTACGCATAAACACGACTTTTAAGTTTAAAAGTACTACGTTTCGTTGTATTCTTTTGGCTGCAATTCATGAAAGCAGTTACTTTTGCACTTATATTGCAATAGAACTTATGTTGTTTGTAAAGTAAGGACAGTAATTTTAGTTTGCAGTTTGTGAGTGTAAATATGTTTGCACTAAAATTATCAACCGACTCCATGTTACAACACACATTCGGTGTATTCTCTAGGCTTTACTTTTAGAAGACGATTTTGTGGAGTTTAGTTGGCCAATATTTCCTTCCTGCCACAGTTAAAACTGCGATGACTTTGTACCTGATCGGTGGGATTTACGTCCCGTAGGCACCCTACGTACGCGCCTCGAAGGGTTTCTACCCGTCTCGGACGTGCCAAACAGCCGGTGGTTTTTCCGTATTTCCGCTTCACAACGCGGCTGCCCCGGCTGCCCTTGTCCTTTGGCAGGGTCCTACAGCAGTCAGGCTGCTACCCAGGTATTTTACCGACCCCTCCAGTTGCGAATAGCAAAGCACCCAAGTCCAGTTTTTATTGATATGAAACAAGGGCGCGCGGCGGAAGTAAGGAACGTAACTGTTCAGTCAGGAAAAACAAAGAAAACAAAGAAACCCGAAAGTGTCCACAGCTACATAACAAACAAACTGCAGTTAAACTGTAGTTCGACCATCAGGCCGGCGGACTGAGACCCTTGGCATGACACCGTGTTACTGCAGTACCAAGCTATGGTAAGTCGCAGTGGCTCAGTGGTCAGCGTGGCGGGCTCCCAGCTCCGAGGTCTGAGGTTCAACTCTAGGCAGCAGCCGATTGAACGTCAACATCAAAAGGTAAAAATGTAACTGTGAAGTAATATCTGATATGAAATACTGAGGTAATAGGCAGCACAAGCTAAGAAAAAAAGAGTAAATTCGGGGGGAAAATTGATTTCTTTTTTTGACTATGTACCTAATGAACATGTGATATTCTACCTCATGCATAGTCCGAAAGAGAAACGATCGACGCCGGTCACAAGCGCAACAGATCGCAACCGCAACGGGTCGCAACCGCAACGGGTCGCAAGCGCAACGGGTCGCAAGCGCAACGGCTCGCAAGCGCAACGGGTCACAAGCGCAACGGCTCGCAAGCGCAACGTCTCGCAAGCGCAACGTCTCGCAAGCGCAACGGTTCGTAAGCGCAACGGGTCGCAGCCACAACGGCTCGCAAGCGCAACGGCTCGCAAACGCAACGGGTCACAAGCGCAACTGCGGAAATCCGACTGATAGGTGGCACCGACTATAGACGAGACCGCGCGCGAGAGCGAGCTATCGATCTCACTGTGTATGAGAAATTGACTGTTCCTTTAAAGCTATTCCAGGTGTGCTTGTCGAATAAGAATGTAAATAAATAAAATAAACAAGGTGTTAGTAAAGAAATAGTGACGAACATGTGCAGACTGGAGCATGTGCTCTTATCACCGGTTTTGTGCGATGTTGTTAGTACTCGCCAATGTGTGTACTTGATCACCGGCCGTACTTTAATGACTCTTTATTATTGCGTCGCCCGTCGCCCCGCGTACTACAATCGTTTCGTTCTCGTTCGTCCAGAGGTAAGGAGACTTTTAAAACCTGAACGCGTGGTTGGGCTTTGGCGTGAAATGCAACTTAACACTCAGTTTCTGTTCTGGTTTGCGAATGCTTCTTGCACTACCTGTCGCTCGCCTCTGCACCCCGACTTTATTTCCCTTTCGTCTCCGCTCGACATTCATGTGTGCATGAATCCGCGCCCGGCCCGCTCCTAAACCGTAAGAGATAGAGGGTGGGTGCAAGCGAGGCGATTGTAGTCGAAATTCAGAGCTTTCTAATGGTGCTCACGGCTTGACGTTACGACGTGTGCAGCGGAGGTGGCGGCCAGGGAGGTGTAGGCTTCACTGGAAAAACAAAGGTGCTAAGTCCTACCTTTCCAGGGGTGCTAAACTCGTTTTAGGGGTGCTAAAGGTTAAATTTTCAGTTTTTTAAAAATATTTTCTGTGTGAGCAAACCAATCACATTTTAGGCTACATTATCGCATTCCTCGCAAAATTCCGCGTCAAACGAGCCTACATGTGATGGGGTTCTGATAAGCGGCCAGCAAATGAAAAGCAAGTAAAAAAGTACAAAAAATGCAATTAATTTACGCCATTTTTGAACAGAACCCCATCACATGTAGGCTCGTTCGACGCGGAATTTTGCGTAGAATACGAATATAGGTCTTCGAATGTAATTGTATTTCATAGTAAGGAAATATTTCGAAAAAACATAAACTGTAGTGCCTTTGGAACTTTAGTGCCTTTTAAAGGTAGGACTTAGCACCTTTGTTTTTCCAGTGTTCACCGGCGCGGTCGGACCGCTCCGCTCCGGGCCGGGGCCGGGACCGGGCGAGGTCGCCTGCGCCTGCGCGCTCGGAGCCGTATCTGTCTGAGAGTGTCTCGCCTTTCTTCTCTGAGTTTGTTTGAGAAATCGAAATTCAAACTATTCCTGCGCGTTTGTGGTCGGTTAATTCTTTCCTTAATAAACGTGCGTTGTTTCGGTCGCCAGTTAAGTCTGTCTCGTCTATAGTCGGTGCCACCTATCAGTCGGATTTCCGCAGTTGCGCTTGTGACCCGTTGCGTTTGCGAGCCGTTGCGCTTGCGAGCCGTTGCGGCTGCGACCCGTTGCGCTTTCGAGCCGTTGCGCTTGCGAGACGTTGCGCTTACGAGCCGTTGCGCTTGTGACCCGTTGCGCCTGCGAGCCGTTGCGCTTGCGACCCGTTGCGCTTGTGACCCGTTGCGGTTGCGACCCGTTGCGGTTGCGATCTGTTGCGCTTGTGAGCCACTCCGGAAACGATGTGTAACTGGACTGAGCCCGAATTGCAAATTCTATCAAAAGACAAACTGCATCTGCAAACTATAGTTTAACTGCAAAAGGTCCGAAATCGTTGCATTTTAACTGTAGTTAAGTTGTAGTTTAACTTCAGAAATCTGCATATAGTCTACAGTTTTCTGCAGTTCAACTGCTTTCTAACTACACGTTGAATTTTATAATTTAACTATTGATACTTTGTAAAACTTAAGTGCATCTATGAGAAAGTATTATCTCTATTTGCAGTACATGCAAAATAAGGTCGAACTACAGCCGAAATTCCAGAAGGTATGTTGTTAGCTTTTACATTCCAAAGTGGAGATCCTTCCACCCGGGCTATCACACAGAATCATGCCTTTCTCATTTCTCCCTCCTTCCCATCGTCCTTAGTGTCCAGTCGCGTCGCCCGCCCCCCGCGGCCCCGGCCTCCCAAGCCTCACCCTCATCTCAGCCTCTGTCTTCGAACCACCCTCCTCTCCCCTCACCCCCGCCCGTTCCCGTTCCCTCTTCGCACCCCTGCTCGCCCGGCCCAACCTCTCTTCTAACAAAAATTTTTTGAAACGTCCATAGAGATTTTTACTGCTTTGTTTTTAGTGACTCAAAGCATATTGGGTTTTGCAATAAAAAGTCAATTAAGCATTTAAAGTTTGTGTCTTATTTTTAGCAATAAAAAGTACCCCTTTTCCCCATAAACATAGTTTTAAATCCAAATTTTCAAAATTTTCAAAACTGAATCCCTAAAAATTTTTATGAATCCGATTTTCAATTTATCGATAAGCTCAATCAATTATAGTAAATGAGCCATCGATGATTCAATGAATCGATTAATCGACTGTGATCGATTAATCGAATGGCGAACCGAATTTCGATGCCCGGCAATCGAATCGAATGCAATTTCGATGACTTAAATCATCGACCGATTGCGATGAATTTTATTCATCGCACAGGCCTAGCTGCGCCACTACATATGTAGCATGCGTGTCCATGAATGTGGCGCATACATGAGAGATATTTCTCTTGTATGTCACACATGTATGCTGCGCCACTACGTATGTAGCATGCGTGTGCATGAATGTGGCGCATACATGAGAGATATTTCTGTTGTATGTCACACATGTATGCTGTTTCACTGTACATGTAGAATAGGTTTAAAGCGTCAAGTCTTCGAGCAAAGTCATATGCGCGTTGTATAGTTAACTCAGAGTACAGCAACGTTGTAGCCCGTGAAACCCAAAACATACATATCGCATTTGTTCATAACACATGCAGCATGTATCTGTATCATACATACGTGTATGTGGTACGCATGTGACATACAAACACGTATGTTTCACACACATGCCTGTCCAGCCAGCACATACATGGGACACATTTCTCTTGTATGTCATACACGAGTACCCGGGTATGGACCTTGTCCGATAGGTAGAACCGGGTTACCCGGGTACCCGGGTATTACCCGCAACCCGGAGATCCGGGTACCCGCGGGTACCCGGACACCCGGGTATTACCCGTGGGACTGTGGGACCGCGATATGCGCTCCATCCCTGTGGATCACTATTCAAAGGCAACAAATCAGTAACATTTAGTGTATTTCAGAAAGGTGACTTTCCCTGAGATGTTTTTCATCAATACAAATTGATATTTGTTGAGAACCCCCCGGTATAGAACGCCTAGGTATCTTGTACCCCCCTCGGTATACAGGGGGGTATTAATTTTCTGGGCGATTAATACCCACCCGGTATAGAACGCCTAGGTATCTTGTGTCCCCCTCGGTATACAGGGGGGCATTAGTTTTCGGGGCGATTAAGTGGGCTGTGAAGCGGAAGAAGGGGATAAGTCCAAAATGCGCACTTTTCAGGAAATCCAAAAAACTACTTGCACAAAACTTTTTATAAATATTATGATATTAATGGAATGTATTTTTATCAAGTATATTACTGGCACTTTGGATATTTTTAATATCACGTTCCTTCATGGAGATATAGGACTTAGCTCCTTTTGACCATCGTGACATACGGAGACAAGTCAACTTAACTCTTTTTACATAATGAGAATTTAGAGGTATGTCATTGGAAAATTGGCAAAAGGGGATAAGTCAACTTAATTTTTTATGCAAGAGATGCAAAAGGAGCTAAGTCAAAACAACTTATTGTGCATGAGAAAAAAAAGGAGATAAGTCGATACATTTACTGTTTTCTTAAAGGCGACAATATTCATGGTCTCTTGTCGCAACACACTTTGGAAAGGCGACTTCTTTTTGTCGCCTCAAAGAAGGCGACATCTGAGATCTTGCTTAAAACAAGGCAACATATTTGTCGCCATTAAAAATCCAGCACTATTACATTGAAATAAATATGAATCATTTTCTGTAAGTCTTAACAAAAAAGTATTGGAAGTAAATAAAGGTTCACAATGATATGCATACAGAATATTTCCGTTGACTTCCGGCTGAAGTCACTGTGCAAAAGGGTATAAGTCAACTTAACTTTTTTCACCACCTGCATCAGAAAGGGTTAAGTCTACTTAACTCTTTTTGCTTTGGTTAAAATTTGATGATTTTGGGGATAAGTCGACTTACACCCTTTTGCTATCCCATATTAACTGTACATTACAAGTTAAGTCGACTTAACTCCTTTTTCAAACCTCAATATCTCCTATCCTATGGGATATTTTCCTCTAATATTTGGTGGGCAGATGCAGACTAAAATATACTATTACATGCCATAAAAATCTCATTTTGGGGGTAAGTCAACTTATACCCTTCTTCCGCTTCACAGCCCAAGTAAAGCAACAGTTCTATCGCCCAAAAAATGATGGCAAAGCAAGATTTAAAAAACTTGTCTTATATTAAATGTTATATTTTATGTAATTGCCTTTAAAATTACAGTGTACACCAAATGTTAGAGAGGTGTTCGTTCTAGAGATGCCAGGAAAATATGCAAGCTGCCCAAAGTGATGTGCTATATGTTTTCCCGAAATCGATACCCAACATGTTCTTTTCGAGCTTTCGCTCAAATTTATGCCGTAGCGGCCAAACGGTGCAAGATACGGCCAAACGGACGAAGTTTTGGTCCAAAGAGACGCAACTCGTCGAGTAACCCCTAGGAGCGTCATTTTTCAAATGATGAAGAATACCTTATTTTTGTTTTATAGGGTCATAAAGGGTGAAAAAATGACCAAAATGACCTCTAGTTATGAAATTTAGCAGCAAGTTTGGATGTGCCCGTCAATTACTCATATAGATCGACAATTCACCAAACACTACAAATCAAGTGGTGAGACATCTGACCAAATTTCGGTGATACATAAAGTCTCACCGAAAAAAAGTCGTACACAAATGTATGACCCAAAAAAAGTGATACTCCAATGTATGACCGAAAAAAGATCAGACATCAGTGGGGATGGCCCTTGATTTTCTTATTGGCTGAGCGATAGCGAAGCCTATTACTTCACTGATCGGATTTGGCTCCTGTCTGTTTGTTTGTCTGTCTGTTTGTCTGTCTGTTTGTTTGTCTGTCTGTACGCACGATAACTCGAGAACGAGTTGAGATATCCACCTGAGATTTTTACAGTAGCTTCTTTACATAAATACCTCGGACGAGTTCGTAAATGGGCATTCTAGCTCAAAAATTGACACCGTTAAAAATTAGTTTACATTTTCGAAAAAAATAATTTATAAAATAAATATTTTTATACAGTGTCCTAAGGGGTAACTCGACGAGTTGCGGCCCTCTGGGCGAAAATTTCGTCCGTTTGGCCGTATCTCTAACCGTTTAGCCGCTACAACGTGACTCAAGGGCGAAAACTCCTCAAATTGCATGTTGGGTGTCGTTTCCAGGGTATTTTGACGAGTTAAGACCCTCTGGGCGGAAATTTCGTCCGTTTGGCCGTATCTCTTACCGTTTTGCTGGTAGAGCGTTGAATTTGGACCAGAAGTCGCCAATATTCCCGCTACTAGTGTATTAATCAGATTTGCGCCCAACAGACCGGCATATCGCCGGAACCGTCTGCACGAGTGCAATTCAATAGTGCCCACTGTTTTGTTTCTCGAATCGTTCTTGAACCAGTCAGCAAGGGCATAACTCAAAAGTTCTGACAATCCCAAACTCCCTTTTTGGGGACAGAACGGTCCCTTCGAGTGCAATTTAATGGCCTTCCCCGATTTGACGACAAGGGTTCAAATAATTTTCGAAATTATGGCATCCAAAGTTGTACAGAAAGCGCCGCAGGC
Source organism: Frankliniella intonsa (assembly GCA_033675135.1). Classification (NCBI taxonomy): domain Eukaryota; kingdom Metazoa; phylum Arthropoda; class Insecta; order Thysanoptera; family Thripidae; genus Frankliniella; species Frankliniella intonsa. The sequence continues at coordinate 1,783,120 of JAWJED010000029.1, read as the reverse complement.
CTAGGTAGATTTACGCAGGCGCGTCGCAGCGTAACAGTGTTTCGCGAGATATCGCGAAGCCTGTTACGCGAGACGTGGTCTGGCGTACATCTACCTAGTAAAAGTATCATCCTTTACCGTTGTATCACCCTTTTATCGGTCGTACATCGTACGTATCACCTTTTTTCGGTCGTACATTGGAATATCACCATTTTTCGGTCATACATTGGAGTATCACCCTATTTCGGTCAGACAGTTATGTCTCACCCCTTATAGGGCAAGACGTCTGACCTTTTGATTTACAGTGAAGCTGCGTGAAAATCGGGAGTTTACACTTCGCGGGGTTCCCTTGTCAGACGCACTGCATTCGTTGAATGACTCGCTGCGCGGCTGCTCTGCTCGCCTCAGCTAATTTCGTATATCGCAAAGTTTCGAGATGTACCTGGCTAGCCATTGGTCCAGCAGCCCGGTGCAGCCGCGCTGAGCCGCGCCAGCGCTTGCGAGAACGCAACCAGCTCACCTGTCCGAGCGGACGGAAGGCTACGTCCGGAAGCACAAGTCGACCGTTTCAAAGAAGTTCTGAGCGTGGCAATCTTAGGGATACCCGGGAACGGATCCGGCAAATCCGGGATTACCCGGGTACCCGGGTATACGGTTCCGCGGTTCCATACCGGGTACCCGGGTACCTGGGTAATACCCGCCCGAACCGGTTCTACCCGCGTTGCCGGGTATTACCTGGACGGGTGGGTACCCGGGTAACCCGGTTCTACGGGTAAGGGTCAGAGCCCTAACTTAACTCAGAGTACAGCAACGTCGTAGTTTCCTGTGTACCTCGTATGACTCCGGTAAATGCACAAATGGCCCACACTCTCAGAAAAAATGACAGTAAATGCATACAGGATGGCCAATAAATTTTTGCACAGTCTTGGCCGTATTTCTTTTTACGGTCAGACCGTAATTAATTTTACAGACCTGACCGTATATTTATTTACAGTAGGCACAGTATTTCAAAATACGGTCGAACTGTATGTCAATTTACGGTCTGGTCTGTCACAGTCTGGACCGTATTTGAGCGTACAGTTCGGACTGTATTGGAATGTACTCAATTTCAACTTCATCCTTCTCCAGTACAGTCTTATTGCCAACTCCATGGTCCAGGCAGTAACTGGCTAGACTGTAAAACTCAGTACAGTCCAACCGTATATTTAAATACAGTCCGAACTGTAACGGGACAGACCGTAAAAGTAAATACGGTCTGGACTGTATTTTGCAATACAGTCCTGACTGTAAAAGTAAATACAGTCCGAACCGTAAAAAAAAGTGCAGTACGACCGTAAAATATTTTACGGTAAGGATTGTGAGGCCACTGTTTTTGACTACAGGATTTCTAACAGTGCACATGCATGGCACATAGATGTGCCCTAAATAAATTTGAGCAATATTCAAAGATAATTGAATATTCACTAATATATTAATGATTTTTCTATCTCCGGCTTGTAGTGTTCGTAGGGGAGAGGGAAGTAACTTAGTCGAGAGTACGTGTGAGAATGAACTTTATTTCGTTGTCGCGTCGGAGCTTAGCTCGGGTCACCGATAGGTGGCGCCAGGTGGCAGGTCGAGTTATCGCCTAGCAGACGATGAGAGCAGAGTTGCCAATCTACTCTCACAACACCTTCCTCCTTCCGAGGGAAACTGAATGTTTTGGGGAGTTGAGGTTGGCAAACTTGTAAAATAAAACAAAGTGTTTTGCTATGTTAGCAGACGACCTAAGTCGTAAACAAACTGATTTGAGCTTTTATTCAATAACACCATAACCCAAATTTGGATTCCAAATTAACAAAACAAAATTAAATCTTAGTTTAGGACCACCTGTCCCCGTAGAATTGTGTGTTCCTCACACGTCTTCCTGATCGCCTAGGTTGCTGCTCCGGACCTGCAATGTTTATTTCGGGGTTAGGAGCAGCTACAATAGTTTGATGGTTTTGTGCTATGATACTGTCTAGCATTCCTTCTAAGTCCATCTCAGCCTCTTTGTCATTGGAGTCTGGCTGAGTGACTGAGGGTTTGAGGTGGAATGTATTCCGTCTCAATTTATTTCCCCCTAGTTCCTCAACTATGTAGCTGCGTTCAGCAGGGTGTTTATTTATTACTTTTCCCTTTTGCCATACCCCTTCCCTTTGCATAGCTACATTTTCCCCTTCCTTAAATGAAACTGACCTGCGGTGGGCATGCTCGTCATGTTGTGATTTCATTTATTTTTGTGTTTTGATCAGGTCTGGCCTAGGGTCTACCACCGCAGGGATCAGTTTTTTAGGCACGAAGTAGCCTTATGGTTTTGTCGCAGGATGCGATTTTTTTTTTTTTTTTTTTTTATTAGCACGGCCCCTTATGTAAAACCCAAATTTTCTATACGATTTTGATAAGAGTTGGCAGAGAGTTAGAACTTAATCTGCTCATTTCACCGCTGCAATGCCATTCCGAAGTTATCGGCCAATTTTGACAAATTTGGAGTTAAAATCTTTGTTTCTATGGTAATACTCGACTCGTCATGGAAAAACAAACGTGGAAAGGGGAGCCGAGTCGGCTCTGGCCAATAACATTATTTCGCTCCTTTTTCCAACCAATGAGAAAGTTCGCCTGTTGCTTTGTACCTCGACGTCCAAAAGTTTCAACGCAAGAGTGGTCACGTCAGAATCGTTGCAGTTTCGCGCCGTGCAAAAGGATGCACCACAATGACAGTTTTGAACGTGACCACTAGCTGGCCGCCGCGGCTCCTCATTGTTGGCTAAGACTGTCATTCGTCATTTCCTCGGCCATGTCTGCCACGGTCGTCGGCTGACGGCGTCCACCTCGCGACTTTAACTCATTGTTAAAAGTCATCAAAACGTTGACAAGGGTAACTGAATGCGGAAATATTAGTTTTATATCTGCGGAAATCGTTTGGCAAAGTTTGACTTCAATCTGGTGAGAAGGAACAAAACTCATTCGTGAAATGGTGTCCATCTACGTGTATCTTTACGTAAACCATTTTACGAATCACTTTTGTCCCTTCTCGACGAACCTACGTGAAATTTGCTAAACTCTTTCCGCAGGTCTAAAACTGATATTTACACATTCATGTAGACTGTCCAACATTTCGTTCACCTAATATAAAGAGTCAAAGTCGCGAGGTGGACGCCTGAGCCGCCGAGCCGTCGGTCTTCCTTTGTCGAGCGGAGGCCTAGAACTATAGAAGGCACAGGACTGGGCACTCCCATCTCAAACGCGCTCCGCGGCGCCTCCCCGGCCTGCTGCGGGTTGCCTACCCCCCAGGATAGCGCCAGGTCCGATCCGAAAGGGAGCCAAGCCGAATCGGTATTGTTGCAGGTGCTCGGCTCGGCCCCTCTGCGCGGCTCGCATGGGAGGAGGACCGTGGCTAGGGAACTGTTGATTCAAGTACTGCACAGTAATTCATAAACTAAAAATTGAAAGAACACGTCAGAATAAAAATGTCAATTTAGTGCTCTAACGCTCATTGCACATCGAGCCTAGAGTTCAAAAATCAAGCTGATCGGACAATTCGTTGCTAAGAACCTAACTTCTAAGTCGTTTGAGCTAGAGAGCTTACATTTCGCTTGTTACCTAAACTTACATCGCTTATCAAACATTGAGGGAGGAAAAAAATTCAATACTTTCACTCAAACGGTTGGAAATTTTTAACTAAATTTCTCCATGGACCATCCACCCAAAAATCTTATGAAACCAAAACATACTTCGTGCCTACCAGGATTTCGTGAAATCGTATTTTTTTAAGATGGGGAGTGTAGTCCTGCACTGCCTACTCATGAGCATTTGTGCAGGGGAGTGATTATTGCCAGTCACTGGAGTGTTATTGTAATCCCTCAGGGCATCTAGGTAGTGCGTCTTACTGTCCATCGCTTTTTTAATTAATTGCTTGGCAATATGTACGCCCTTTTCTGCTAAGCCATTGCTGCGAGGGTACTCCGGTGAGCTGGTTTCACTCTTACTCCCCATTTGCTTTGCAAACGCATGGCACTCAGCAGAGTTTAGTGGGTTGTTGTCCCCAAAAATAGTTTCCGGAATCCCGTGAGTGCTGAATAGGCTTCTGAGTGATTCAATGACTGCTTTACTTGACTTATTTGTTAATTCTTGAATGTCTTGCCATTTTGAGAAGTTATCTACTGAGACAAGGTAATTTTTCCCATATAGTGTCATTATGTCAGAACTTATTTTTTCAAAGGGGAGGTCAGGCAGTGGGTGAGGAATGAGTGGCTCTTTTCTATTAGACTGACTGTGCCGCTCACAAGTGCGACAAGCATTAACTGTTGTTGTGATATCATTGTTCATTCCTGGCCGGTACACTGCCTGCCTCGCCCTCGCCTTGGTTTTGTCTATTCCCAAGTGAGCGCTATGGAGCCTATTCAGCATTTTTTTCCTCAGAGGTTTAGGAATTATTATTCTGTCAGCTAGGATTACCAGTTTACCTTCAACAAATACATCATTCCTATGCAACCAGTAGGGTTATGCCTCCTCTGCTACTAGGCTCTTATCTTTAGGCCAACCCTCTTTATAGTATTTAGAGACAGCACAGAGTTCTGGGTCTGCTGCTGTCTCCCTCTCTAGATCATCTTTTATCTCTCCTCCTAGGTTGAGTTGCAAGGTTATTTCATGCACTGTTTCCACTAGATCCAAATCACCCTGTTCTGCATCTTCCTCGAGGTAATTTCGGGATAACAAGTCAGCAAAGTTCATTTGCTTCCCAGGTAGATACTCTACCTTGGGTTGAAATTTTAAAAGTTTCATCCTTATTCTTTTAAGCCTGTTATTGGTGATTGCATGAAGGGGTTTTTTGAAAATGGAAATGAGGGGTAAATGATCAGTTTGGAATGTTACATTCTCTAACCCATAGATATATTTCTCAAATTTCTGTGCAGCGAAATATAAGGCTAACATTTCCTTTTCTATTTGTGCATACTCAACTTCAGCAGGAGAGAGTTTTCGAGAGGCAAAGCCTACTGATTTTCCTTGGAGCATGCTTGCTCCTAGTCCATACTGACTGGAGTCTGCTTGTATTATTACTGGTTTATGCGGGTCAAAGGGGACCAGCACCGGGGCATTGCAGATTAGAGGGTAGTGAAAAAAAAGGATTTCAGATATCGAAATGCGGGGGGGTGGCAAAAGTTGCCTTTTTACATCAGGACTTCAGGGAATTTTTTAATTTTTTTTCGGACAATTTTTTCCGATCGCGCAAGGCGATCAAAGATGGCGGCCAAAAGCCCGCCAAAGAAATAAATAAAGCTGCTGTAAGTATCACTTTGACAGAAAATTCATGAAAACAAAAGTTGTTTGTCTCAAAAAGTTGGACTCGTTAAAAATCGGACGCACTTTATGTTGCCTACTTTCCAGGGGCATATATTTTACCACGCAAATTTCGCTCTCACAGAAAATTTATGAAGACAAAAGATGTTCGTTTTGAAAAGTTGATCATAGAAAAAATAGCAAAAAAAAAAAAATTGTGACATAATATTGCCTACCTTTTGGCTCTTTTGTATTTTTGTTTGACCCTTATGGTGTAGTTGTTGTGTGAATGTGCAACTCTTAGCTTGCATTTATTGCAACTCAGAACTCACCACGAGAAGGTGGTTGCACCACGAGTTCCACCACCGCCCTACCCAACCAACCAACCATAGACGGCTACAAGATAACTGTTTCTACTCCTTCTCTAGTTTAATAGCAGCAAATTAACTCTTGGTTTTAAAAGCAGGCATGATATCTCTGCTTTTGAGTGTTTAGGTGATGAAAACATGCCAGGATTTGAAGCCCACCCTCTTCTCAGATGCGGCCGTGACAAGCTTCACACACCGCTCAACTGCCTGCCGCTGGCGCTTTGCGCGATTGGAAAAAATTGTCCGAAAAAAAATAAAAAATTCCCTGAAGTCCTGATTGGCTGAGCGATAGCGAAGCCTATTACTTCACTGATCAGATTTGGCTCCTGTCTGTCTGTTTGTTTGTCTGTCTGTAAGCACGATAACTCGAGAACGAGTTGAGGTATCCACCTGAACTTTTTACAGTAGCTTCTTAACATAAATACCTCGGACGAGTTCGTAAATGGGCATTCTAGCTCAAAAATTGACACCGTTAAAAATTAATTTACATTTTCGAAAAAAATAATTTTTTAAATAAATATTTTTTTACAGTGTCCCAAGGGGTAACTCGGCGAGTTGCGGTCCTCTGGACGAAAATTTCGTCCGTTTGGCCGTATCTCTTACCGTTCAGCCGCTACAGCGTGACTCAAGGGCGAAAAGTCCTCAAATTGTATGTTGGGTGTCGTTTCCGGGGTATTTTGACGAGTTGCTGCCCACTGGGCGGAAATTTCGTCCGTTTGGCCGTATCTCTTTCCGTTTTGCTGTTACAGCGTTGAATTTGGACAAGAAGTCACCAATTTGCCGGTAAAGGGTGTATTAGTCAGATTTGCGCCCATCAGACCGGCATATTGCCGGAACCGTCTGCGCGAGTGCTATTCAATGGTAGCCACTGTTTTGTTTCTCGAATCATGATTGAACCAGTCAACAAAGGGCATAACTCAAAAGTTCTGACATTTATCGACAATCCCAAACTGCCCTTTCCCGTCAATCAATTTTCGAAATTATTCCATCCTAATTTATTTAGAAAGCGCCGAAGGCCTAGGTAGATGTTCGCAGGCGCGTCGCAGCGTAACAGTGTTTCGCGAAATAGGGTATTTCACTGAATCTCGAAACGGAAGTAAGAAGTCGACAAGAAGTACTAAAACGATGGCAAGGGGGGAGGTGGAACCGTTTCCGTTTCCGCCTTCCTCCTCACCCCTCGCCCGTGTTTTAGTACTTCTTGTCGACTTCTTACTTCCGTTTCGAGATTCAGTGAAATACCCTACATCGCGAAGCTTGTTACGCGAGACGTTGTCTGGCGTACATCTACCTAGTGTAAAAAGGCAACTTTTGCGACCCACCCGCATTTCGATATCTGAAATCCTTTTTTTTTTTTCACTACCCTCTAGTACACATGCTTGTCCCATACTTCGGATCCACAAGGTACACATACAAGGACTAGAGCTCTCATGTATGGTACACATACATGCTGCTTCCATGTTGCTCGTATACCACATTTGTATAACACGCATGCTCAAAGTGTAACGATGGCCCCTAATAAAAGAGTCCGAAGTGCTAGCGTCCTTATCCGAAAGAGTCCGATCTGCTTTGATACAGATCCAACAAAGTTCGATCGGCCTTTTTGGGGTGAAATGTGGTAAATGTGGACTTTTATAGATTAAAGGATGCTCCATGTTTTAGGTCTTGGAGTATACGTAAAAAAATTTAAAGTTAAACGCTCTTTTTCGCGAAAAACTATAAGTTTGATCTCGCATGCGTCTTTGGAAGTCTAAGCAACAAAGTTCGAACTCACTCCGGCTGCGCGCCGCGGTGTGGCGCTGGCGCTGCTGTGCCGCGCGCGCTTTCGTATCATCATCTGCCCGAATCGGTCGTACGCTGGCTGGAGGGGAAAAGCCGGAGTGTCTTACCCATATTCTTCGTACTGAGGTTATTATTATAAATCTCCTGACGTTTGCTTTTACTTAGAACATTATAGGAAATGGCTGTTGATTGAGTGTTTTGCAGAGAAAAAATGTGTTTGTTCGTATTCTTGAGGCCTGCACACCACGAGCGGCGTCCTTCAGCTTAGGACAAGAAAGGAAGGTGACGAGGAGGAATGATTTTTTTAATAGTCTGAACTACCAGACTACGACTACCAGCGTCTTTACGAAGCACACCTCCAGCGCCTGGGGAGTAGGCAACTATGACATTAACGAGATAGTCGGGTTGCCTACCCTTGATAGAATCAGGCGCTCACTCGGCAATCAAAAATGTCAAAAATGTAACATACTTTAGAGGGTACATTCGGGTATCTTATTAGGAGGAATGCAAACCAGACCTTAGTACATACTCGATAGATGGTTGCCATTCACAAAAACGGGGATATCGCGAGATAGGCAAGACAAAATGTCATTTCTTTTGTTCTCCATAAACGTTAAGAACAGGGTAACAAACTAGATTTAAAAGTTTTTACTTTGGACGAATCCCCGAATTGTCGAAGACCTCTAAACTTTTAATCCGGTACATCTCAGAACGCGGCGAATGTCAGATCGAACTTTGTTGGATCAGTATTAAAGCAGATCGGACTCTTTCGGACGGAGCGGTCGCACTTCGGACTTTGTTGGGTCAGGAGCAATGCAGATCGAACTCTTTCGGATGAGGACGCCAGAACTTCGGACTCTTTTATTAGGAGCCATCGCACAGTGGTCCAGAGGTAGGAAATAAATCAAAAAAGCGATTTTTTTTTTCGATACCAACCACAGAGTTTCTAAATAGTGAAAGGGTCAGTGCATCACGCCCTGACCCTCTTTTGCGTTTATTCATAATAGTTAAGTCAAAAACTGCCAATAAAAGTAGCCTTTTTGTACCCCTGGATTCGGTGCCAGCAAAGTCTTGAAATTATGTGATGTTTAAAGCCTTGTTTTGAGTTTTGCGACGTGCTTTTATTGACAAAACGTGTTGACCGATCGAAAGAACACACTTTCCTCTTTCGGTAACGGTGGGAAAGTTTTCAATCGGTCCAACCATCTTATTTTTATGCACTTTGAAAGGCTTGCGTGCAATAACATAGGAAATGTGAAAATGACTATTTTCAATTTGAGTTTTAAAAAATCGCCTGAAACCGCCTGATGAGTTTCCACTCTTATTTGGTTGTAAAGGCAGAGTAGTTTACGGGGCCGTAAGCATATTTTCCTCTAGCGTCCTCTTTCGTCGTACAGACGATCTCAAAGTTATGCGATTTCGTAGTCGGACGAGCCCAGTCCAGAATCGCCAAAAGCGGGAAGTAAATCGTGAAATGAACAGGGCACGTCGCACCTTGAAACCAACGTCAATTCGAAGGTTTTCAATGGTGCTCTTTCCATTTCTGACAAAATTTTTAAGATGCAAGGGGCGGAACCAGTCCAAAAAAGGGGGGTAAAGTTAAAAATTTGCTCAAATTTCATGAAAATTTGTACCGAGGGGTTTTCAAGAGTGCCCTTTTCATTTCTGATGTAATTTTTAAAATTCAAGGGGCGGAACCAGACCAAAAAAGGGGGGTAAAGTTAAAAGTTTGCTCAAATTTCACGAAAATTTATAGTGAGGGGTTTTCAAGGGTGCTCTTTTCATTGCCGACGGAATTTTTAAAATGTAAGGGCGGAACCAGTCTAAAATGGGGGTAAAGTTAAAATTTGCTCAAATTTCACGAAAATTTGCATTTTAAAAATTCCGTTAGAAATGAAAAGAGCACCCTTGAAAACCCCTCACTATAAATTTTCGTGAAATTTGAGCAAATTTTAACTTTACCCCCTTTTTTAGACTGGTTCCGCCCCTTGCATTTTAAAAATTCCGTCAGAAATGAAAAGAGCACCCTTGAAAACTCCCCAATATCAATTTTCGTGAAATTTGAGCAAATTTTTAACTTTACCCCCCTTTTTTGGACTGGTTCCGCCCCTTGCAGCTTAAAAATTTTGTCAGAAATGAAAAGAGCACCCTTGAAAACCCTCTAGATGAAGTTGGTTTCAAGGTGCGACGTGCCCTGTTCATTTTACGATTTATTTCCCGTTTTTGGCGATTCTGGACCACTGTGCATCGGTATGCCCCATACATGCACAACATGTATGCTCACATGTATGACACATACACTTAAAAGGTTTCACGGGCGAAGAACTACAGAATTAAGTCAAAACTTAAAATTCATAAAAAGTGGAAAGCACGATTTGTTCTTTACTGTTAAACTTTTAAAACGCCTTTCCTCTGAACGAGCTGGGACTGAGATCAGACAACGTTCACGCGTCACTGCGAGATCGCACAACGTTCTTAGGACCCATCGACTTAGTTTATGCAAAACGTGTAAACAGTTTTAACTAAGACAAACACCCCAAAAAGTGTGGTCTTAAGGGGACACTATGGTAACAACAACATCTTTTGGGCAAAAGCAATAGGCTCCTCTCCTCACGGGGTTCTAAAACTTTTTTTGGAGCAGCCCAACGATTCCTTACTTTATAATCGTGCCCGAACTGATGTCCACGCATCCCTTGGTAGCAACTCTTGCCGCTGTCTAAAGTTGGTTGGAATTTACTTTGGCAGGGCTCGGAAGAGACAGTCCGATCGGCGCGCCTGCACATATCGTTGCTGGCGGCTTGCCGCCACGCTAATGCAATGTTCGGCCTGCTGCTGCCCTTCTTCCTGCTGGGCATCCTCGCGCTCCCCTTGCTGAGCACCGTGTCTATTGTGGGCAGCGGGTTCAGGGACGACGTATACGGAGCTACCTGTGTGCCGTACATCCTCCTTTACTTCGTGCCAATGTGCGCCGCCGGACAGCGCGTGCTCGACGCCAGTACCGCGCTGTCTTACAACACTTACGCAGTAAGGCATGAACGATACACTTGAGAGAGGCCTCGTCTCTGATGCGACAAGACTGCTGTGGGCAGGCACAAAGAAAGAATTAATCTGCGAAACCCTTTCTTGCGAGCTACTGAGCGGCTCTCAAAAGTCTTTCTCTTCTCCTATCCACACTGTAAAAAAACAGCCTGTGGTACGGAGCCTGCTACGGAGACCGTACCCACTGAAAATACTGGTTTTCTCGATCAAGTACGGTTTTTTTCCGTATATTGCTCCGTGCCTTATAGGGCCTAGTACGGAAAAAAGGTACGGAAAGCCGTTACAGACACCGTACCTGAAACGGAGAGCTCCGGATAAAAATTAGCGGTAGCATTTCCGTACATATTCCGTACCCACAGTTTAATTAACATGGGCTCTTATGAGGGATAGACAACGGAAGCCGGGTACGGAGTGACCGTAGTCCGTACTGACGGTACTTTTCCGTATGCGGGACCGTGATTTTTTTTTTTACAGTGCACAGGAGGATAGTTAATCTCATCAGAAGGTATTTTAAGGGGGAAGTAAAGTGAGAAAAAGTTAAACCCTGAAATGGTCACACACATATGTGACAGAAAACGGGTGACAGTCCCATATATGACCGAAGAAAGGTGATACATCAGCGGGGCTGGCCCTTGTTTTCCTAATAGTAGTATTACAGTTTTTCGATCATACATCGGAGTCTCACTCTTTTTCGGTCATACCTTGGAGTATCAACCCTTATCGGTCAGGTAGTGTTATCTCACCCCTTATAAGGTAAGATGTCTGACCTTTTGATTTCCAGTGTTGCGATCTCTCCAGAGAGGGGTTGCACTTTCAAGTGTGACGCATGTCACTACTTTAGTTTTTCCAATGTACTGAAGACGTAAATTGCTTTTCAATATCGCTAGATTGAGGAGAAAATAGAAATAGATCCCCTGTGAATGTATTGGTATCAGGAAATATTTTTGAAAAGCGGAGTTGACTTCATTTCTACTCGTAAAAAGCATCTATCTAAAAATTCCATAATTTAAGAATTTAAGGTAAAAGTTTTAAATACTTCTAGCTTACTACCACTAACAGTTTTTAAAATATCTGCAAATCTGCTTCCTGTGCTATGTAGCGACAAGGACTGTAGGATAAAGTGGACTTACCTTTAATTGTTTTTAGGCACGAAGTAGCCTTATGGATTTGTCTCAGGATCCCATTTTTTTTATTAGCACGGCCCCTTATGCAAAGCCGGAATTTTCTATACGATTTTGATAAGAGTTAGTAGAGAGGTAGAACTTAATCTCCTGAGTTCACTGTTGCAATGCTAACCAAAAGTTGGTGGCCAATTTTTAGAAATTTGGAGTTAAAATCTTTGTTTCTATGGTAATACTCGACTCGTCATGGAAAAACAAACGTGGAAAGGGGAGCCGAGTCGGCTCTAGCCAATAACATTATTTCGCTCCTTTTTCCAACCAATGAAAAAGTTCGCCAGTTGCTTTGTACCTCGACGTCCAAAAGTTTCAACGCAAGGAGTGGCCACGTCAGAATCGTTGCAGTTTCGCGCCGTGCAAAAGGATGCACCACAATGACAGTTTTGAACGTGACCGCTAGCTGGCCACCGCGGCTCCTGATTGTTGGCTAGGACTGTAATGCCGCCACGGCCGGTGGCTGACGGCGTCCACCTCACGACTTTAACTCTTTGTTTAAAGTCACCAAAACGTTGACAAGGTGAACTGAATGCGGAAATATTAGTTTTATATCTGCGGAAATCGTTTGGCAAAGTTTGACTTCAATCTCGCGAGAAGGAACAAAACTAGTTTAGATCTACGCGTATCTTCACGTAAACCATTTCACGAATCACTTTTTTTCTTTCTCGATGAATCTACGTGAAACTTTTAAAAATGATTTCCGCAGGTCCAAAACTGATAACTAGACATTTATTTAGACTGTCAAACATTTCGTTCACCTAATATGAGGAGTTAAAGTCGCGAGGTGGACGCGCTAGCCACTGAGCCGTCGACCTTCTTTTGTTGAGTGGAGGTTCTAGCCTAGGACTACGCACTCCCACCCCAAACGCGTTCCGTTCTGTCTACCGCAGCGTCTTCCTCGGGTTGCCTTCCTCCCAGGATAGTGCCAGTTCAGAAGGGGAGCCAAGCCCAATCTGTATTGTTGCAGGTGCTCGGTAGGGTGGTCCAAAAATAAAATTGGCGCGGTTCGGGTCTCAGATGATAGATTTTATCTAGAAAACACGTTTGGACTTGGTCCGAGGTCCGTACGACGAAGGGCGGCTGAGCGCAGGGCACTTTTTGGTTGGGCCCCGCGGCGCGCCCGAAGCGGACTCTCAGCTTGTACGCCTCGCCCTGCGCGCCCCGCGCGGCAGGCGGTCGCTAAGTGCTGAGGTGAGTCCCTAGTGGTCCTACTTTCGACCCGACAAGGACAATCTGAGATTGGCGCACCCACGTCGCCTCCAGGGGCGTAAGTGTCCCGAAACACACTACTCGATTTTAACGGATAAGTATCGAACATAAGAGGGGTCGAAAAAGGTACCGTTGGGTCCGCCAGACCATGCCTTTCCAACGCTGCACCGCATGCCAATAACACTCATCCAGTTTGGGCGTTAATGAAGAAAAACGCTTCTTGCGCCCTAATCCGCCTGCCAACTAGGCAGCCCAAATGCACGCGTGTATAGCTTTTGCCTACTTAGCAGGCGGATACGGACGAAAGGAGCGTTTTTCTTCAATAAGGCCCAAACCGGGTGAGTGTTATTGGCATGCGGTGCGGCGTTGGGAAGGCATGGTCTGGCGGACCTAACGGTACCTTTTTCGACCCCTCTTATGTTCGATACTTATCCGTTAAAATCGAGTAGTGTGTTTCGGGACACTTACGCCCCTGGAGGCGACGTGGGTGCGCCGATCTCAGATTTTCCTTGTCGGGTCGAAAGTAGGACCACTAGGGACTCACCTCAGCACTTAGCTGCGACCGCCTGCCGCGCGGGGCGCGCAGGGCGAGGCGTACAAGCTGAGAGTCCGCTTCGGGCGCGCCGCGGGGCCCAACCGAAAAGTGCCCTGCGCTCAGCCGCCCTTCGTCGTACGGACCTCGGACCAAGTCCAAACGTGTTTTCTAGATAAAATCTATCATCTGAGACCCGAACCGCGCCTATTTTTTACCTCGACCTCTAAAGTGGACCACCCTAGTGCTCGGTTCGACCCCTCTGCGTGGTACGCAGGAGAGGGGGAGGAGGACCGTGGCTGGGGACCTGTTGATTCAAGCCATGTACAGTAATTCTCAAAAACTAAAAACTGAAAGAACACGTCAGAATAAAAATGTGAATTCAGTGTTCGAACGGTATTTTTACAACGAGCCTATAGTTCAAGAATCAAGCTGATCGGACATTTCCTTACTGAGAACCTATCTTCTAAGTCGTTTAAGCAAACGAGCTCAAATTTGGCTTGTGACCTAATCTTATGTCGCTTATGTCGCTTATCAAACACTTGGAGGAAAAAAAATCAATATTTTTAATGAATTGGTTGGAAATTTTTAACTTAATTTCTACATAGACCATCCACCAAAAAAAATCAATATTTTTAATGAATTGGTTGGAAATTTTTAACTTAATTTCTACGTAGACCATCCACCAAAACTCTGATGAAACCAAAACATACTTCGTGCCTACCAGGATTTCGTGAAATCGTATTTTTTTGTTTCGAGGGCCCGTGGCTCGAGGAGGACGTCGTTACTCGTCGCTATCGTCTTCTAATCATGGCATCCTGCACTCGGCCTGCGAGGTTTACCGTCCCTGGCGTGGGCACGATGAGTCTACCAACATGCCGCAAAGGTTTCCGTCTCTGGTTCCAATTTGTACAAGTCCTTATGAATGTACAATCAGCAACGTAAACATGGGGTGGCATTCCCCGAGCCCCCGCTGTAAGTCAACGTTCATGTTCCTGCCAGTATTAAGGCTACTTAGCTTGCAGGCTGCTTCGTCAGCTGTACTCCTCATACCGACACTGTTAAAAATAATTTGAAAATTCACATCAATTGTGATGTGACACCTTTACAAACTGATGTTAAATTTCACATCCTACGATAGGGATGTTAATTTTCACATCAGTGATGTGACGGTTCACTGTTCTTCTTACAATTCAAATAAGTTGTGAAATTTCACTTTGTTTTCCTAATTTTCACATAATATTGATTTTTACATCGGCAGATAATGATGTTAGTTTACACATCCGAATATTGAGGATAATTTTCGTTATAACATGTCTTATCGGTTGTGAAATGCCACATTCTCGGATTTTGACGTTATACTATATAAGATGACGGTTCTAAAAATTCATAAGGAGATTGAGACATTGGGACATGTCCTATACTCAATTTCATGTCAGATTGTACTGTTTTCTTGTTCCGAATTTTTTAGAGTAGAAATGAAATAATTATGTCGCATGGCATCCTTTTGTCTCTCCGCGCGAGATCGAGCCTCGCTCGTGTACATCACACGAGATGCATGTGGTTAGTAAGCTATGTCGCGTAATATTCATGCGTTTGGGGGTTTCGCGAGAAAACTTTTCTGAGAAGCTTTCTAATCGGGGGACGCCCGGAGTGAAGTAAAATTTCCGGACTCTAAACATATGGTAGGAAATCCCTCATGCGGAGAACGCGGCTGCCTGTTGCCTCCGGCCCCGACCCGGCCGTACATCTGGGAACGCCCCAGGCCCGGCCCGGGTTGCGGTCCGGCGAAGGCAGGTATAGTATCACTCGCGGACGCTGAAGCGTCTCTCCCAGCGCGCCTCAGTGGCGCATTTACAATGTAGGTTATTAAATTTGACATCCAACCGAATGTGAAATTTCAATTCCTGGATGTGACTTTTCACAACATTCGAATATTAAAACTCATATTAATACTGATGTGAAAATTCACATTATGGATATGTAATTTTCTGCATATCCATGGATGTGAAATTTAAGAGTTTTTCTTTTAACAGTCGACTTAACCTTAAGATACTCAGGAGAGGTTGATAAAATTTTGGCTATCAGTCGTAGTCAGTGCTGGCTCGAACACGGACTACTGCTGCAAACAGAGAATTAATATAAATGTTAACGGACGAAGTAATGTTATATCCAAATAAATAAATAAACGCTTTTAACCATATCTTCACATTACTTTTTCAGAAACAGGCCCTTAACTTGCGGCTGAGAAGTTGCTGCCTCTCACGCACAAATCTTTTTTCCTTTCGCACCAAAAAAACTACACTGGTCTAACTACTTTTTCAAGCGTTAAAACTTTTAAGAAAGTTTGTCATCTGATGACATTCTGTATGATAAGATACTTATTTGAAAACGAAACGATTGTTATTAGGAATTTTATCACAAAACTTTTTTCGGATTGCCTAGTTTGGTCCACAGTAGTAACGACTATGTAGTGTTGTAACCAAACAAGGAAGCCGAAAATTTTGTTTTGCATTGAGCCTTTTTGTAATAGTACAACTCTTTTACGAAAAGCGTGACAACCCTAATAGAAAACGAAGGTCCTACTTTGTCCCTAGTATGTTCCAAAGTTGTCCCTCAGATTTCTGAGGGACTGAGACGGAATTTCGCTCGTTTTGAAATCCCTCCGAAGTTCCATTTTACTGAAATCCTACTGAAGTCCCTTTTGTCTCGGATTCATCTTTTGGCGCCGCTTACAGAACATAGAGAAGAATGCTTCCTAGGTCATTTTAAATGCGTCAGACGACATCAGAGGGGCCGTAGGTACAGTATATGAGTATATATAGGTACATGGGCACATATTAAAAGTAGTTTGAGACAAAAAGGCGAGGGGGCAACCACTCGTGAAATCCTGTGTACAAGCCCGCGGAAATCTCGATGAAATCTTCAGAAATCTCAAAGAAATCCTCGGAAATCTCGATGGAATCCTCGGAAATCCTCGGAAATCTCGATGAAATCCTTGGAAATCTAGCTGAGAAATCTCATGAAATCTCATTGAAATCTTGTGAAATCTTATGAAATCTGAGAGAAATCTCATGAAATCTCATTGAAATCTTGTGAAATCTCATGAAATCTGAGAGAAATCTCATGAAATCTGAGAGAAATCTTGTGTAATTAGTAGAAATCCCGTGTACACTACGATGGGGAGTGATTGCCCCCTCGCAAAAAGGTGCGCTGCGAGGTCTTGCAGTAGAGTCTCGAGCGTAACATCGGAGGGACTTCCGGGGGACTTTAAAAGGCCGGGGTTCTCCCAAATCCCTAAGTCCTGTTTTGCCCCCTTTTGGTACTCCGGAGGGACTTGGCATAGGACCTTCAGAGGGATTTCAAAACTGGGAATCTGGAGGACCTTCGTTTTCTATTAGGGAAAGTAATATTCTTAAAACAAAACAAAACAAAAAAAAAAAACAAAAAAAAAAAACCGGAAATTAAAAAAAAAAAAAAACTTAACTTAACTCTTTGCCAAAACAAAAAGAAAATTGCAATGTTATAAGATAAGTAGTAATAAAGCCCCGATTTTGCACCCTTGCTGCGGGATTCCCTAGTTCAAAAATCCCATGACCCGCGAAAAAAAAATTAATAAAGTTCAAATATGATTTAATACGAACTAAATTTGAGTTTTATGTAATATTAATTAAGGAAGTGATTTTATATTAAATTTAATTTGCGGCCTAATATGTCCTGAATATGACTGCAACCGCCTTAATTTGAGACCGAAATAAGGTTTAATATAGCAAAATTAACCTTAATATGGGTCAAATTTAGCGTCTTCAATCTCAAATTGAGGGTGTAACAAGACCAATATGATCTTAATATGGATCTTTAATTAAATGCTTATATGTTAAAAGCACAATGCCTAATGTTAACCAGCATATTAAATGTTTATATGAACATATTTAATTTTAATAAAAGAACCTGTACCGGATTTTCTAATGCCTCTAGCCCAACAGCGTTGAAGTGTTGTAAGTCCCGGCCGTTTAATTAATTAAATTTAATTAAGAGCAGAACCTTAGAAACTGTTGCGTAGCGTACGGTCCATTCAGCAAGTTGAGTTGGTAGTACAGTGGTAGCGCAGAGGCATGGGAGGGCAAAGGTCGTAGGTTCGACTCCTACCGGTGCACATTCTTTTCACCTGTTTTCCGTCCATTTACCGCTGAAGTACTGCATATATATTTGTACTCATATGGAAAAGACAATTTAACTTCAAAAATGTTGAATTTTATTTAAAAGAATTTTTTAAACAAAAACGAGTCAAATTAAATCTGAATTAAATTCTAATTTAATTTAGTAAATTGAACAAATTAAAACTAATAAGATCATATTTACTTTAATAAATATCTAGTTAAAAACTAATATCATCTAGTTAAGAACAAATTTGATGAAGTATAAATTAGTAACACCTATTGGCCTGCTCTACAAATCTATATTGTGCCATATTAAAATATATTTGATTAGATATAGTTGGCGGTATGTGTTTATATTTAAATTTAATTTAATTTAAATTCACTTCAAATACAAATTATATTACAAACCATATTTGAACCAAATTAATTTTTTTCTCACGGGGAGTCACATTGAATTCCATGAGTCTCGTTCCATGGCAAAGTTACCTATTTCCATAAGGGTCGCCCCTGTTTCCATGGGCATTTGTTCATACCCATGGAAACACTAGTCTCTCCCATGGAAAATCACTACGGAAACCAATGGAAACTGCCCCTCCACGAGAATGGTCATTATGGAAATAAGCCCTCCATGATAATGGCCACCATGAAAAGACATCCTTAATGGGAATGGCCATCATGAAGATACATCCTCCATGGGAATAGCAAATCAGAGTTCTGCAGCAGTCGCTTCTTATGGACCGCCAGTGACCGCCGTGTCGACCGCCGGGTGACCGCCAGTGTGAGACACATGGTCCCAATGTTCAGCGTTGGGCAGGGGTCGGTGGGCGTGGGCACCTGAATCGCACCTTGGAACCGCCCCCTGCTCCGCCTGGGACCGCCTGTGTCGCGCCGGCGGTCGCCCAGCGGTCCGTACGGCGGTCACTGGCGGTCCCTCTGAAGCGCCCGCTGCACAGTGGTCCAGAGGTAGGAAATAAATCAAAAAAGCGATTTTTTTTTTCGATACCAACCACAGAGTTTCTGAGTAGTGAAAGGGTCAGTGCATCACGCCCTGACCCTCTTTTGCGTTAATTCATAATAATTAAGTCAAAAACTGCCAATAAAAGTAGCCTTTTTGTACCCCTGGATTCGGTGCCAGCAAAGTCTTGAAATTATGTCACGTTTAAAGCCTTGTTTTGAGTTATGCGACGTGCTTTTATTGACAAAACGTGTTGACCGATCGAAAGAACACACTTTCCTCTTTCTGTAAGAGTCGAAAATTTTTCAATCGGTCCAACCATCTTATTTTTATGCACTTTGAAAGGCTTGCGTGCAATAACATAGGGAAATGTGAAAATGACTATTTTCAATTTGAGTTTTAAAAAATCGCCTGAAACCGCCTGATGAGTTTACACTATTATCTGGTTGTAAAGGCAGAGTAGTTTACGGGGCCGTAAGCATATTTTCCTCTAGCTTCCTCTTGCGTCGTACAGACGGTCTCAAAGTTATGCGATTTCGTAGTCGGACGAGCCCAGTCCAGAACAAGGGTCTGCAACTTCGATATTCTTGGTACAGCCTCCAAGTATTCCTTTAAGTATTCTCAGTATTCTCAATATTCCTAGATATTCTTGGTATTCTAAGGTATTCTTGGGTATTCCCTGGTATTCCCTGGTATTCCCTGGTATTCCCTGGTATTCCCATGTATTCCCAGGTATTCTCAGGTATTCCCATGAGATTTTTATTTATTCTGAAATTTTTTTAATGAGAACGGTAAGAGCACAAGAAATTAGTTCATGTCACGAAAGTTATTGAATTCTGCATAAAATGACCTGAAGCAGGAGTTTTGAACATTCGCGCGTCTCGAGCAAGGGCTCCTCGTTGCTGTACCGACGCATTTGGTTGGCTGCGGTACAGTTAACCCAGCCAACCAGCGTGAAGAACATCCCCCCCCCCCCCCCTACCCGTCCCCTCTTTCGAACCCAGCACATCTTAGTTAGTCTGTGGTTCTGGGGACACTTCTAAGGTATGAAAGTGAAAAGCAACCGTTCTCAATTTTTCTAGTGTCAATTTTGATTGCCATTTATGGTCTCTATTAAAATTTGATATCAAATTTAAAATTTGATATCAAATTTATTAGAAACAAAATCTCAGTGCACACTGAACACAGGTTTGGCATTCCACAATGGGTTTCTAGACCAAAAATCTGACCTCAGAGAATACATTTTGTCTCTAAACTTTTGTCATGCATAGAACTGGCTGTGCTCTAACTAAACCAGATCCTGCAATACAAGAAAAGAAATAAAGATAGCATGAAACTATTAGTTATTAGTAAATGGTGTATCTTTCCATAATCCCTTTTCCATGCACTGTTGTAGCATGATTGGCAGTCTTTATTCAAAACTGACTTCTCCGAACTTTAGTCAACAAGATTAAGCGACATTGATCTTTGAGCATGGGTGTGACTAACAAAAAATAGTTCTGATAGACTCTGACCTTACATTTCTTTTGAAAATCAATGAGTATGTTTCCCTAAGTGTATTCCAGCAATCAGATTTAAATGAACTCAATAATCTTTGGAAATATGGTCAAAAGTAACTTGAATTTTTACCAAAGTTAATTTTCACAGTAAATGATAATTTTTATCATCAGATGCTTTTAAAATCATGAGAGAGAGAGGTGTGTCTGAATGATCAACAGCAAGATTTTTTAGTCTTGGACTTGTAATTTTCTTAGAAATGGAGTTTTCCGAAGCTGGAGCGACAGTTTCACTACTTGAGCAATGTGTTAGAGATCAGCAAACAGATCGAAGGGATTCCCACCTTCCATTCCTTTTGCAAATCAAAGACTATATTAAACTGAATGTATTCTTGAAAAAAAATTATTACGACTGGCTTACAGCAGACCAAATTTTGTTTGTTGTTGTTGTTTGTTCAAGTGACGAAGTTGTACAGCGATAGTAGCACTGTGGTGGTGAAACTACAAATCGTACGCTTAAATTTAAAAACGGCGCCAGACTTGCAATTTTTGGTTTTATCATGACTTGATTTTTTTGGTATTGAATATTCTTAAGATAACTTCTTGATATTCTTGGTATTCTCTAGTATTCTCAAGTATTCGCTGGTATTCCCTGGTATTCCCATGTATTCTTGGTAATCCCATGTTTTCTCGGTAATCCCATGTTTTCTTGGTATTCTCTTGTATTCCCATGTATTCCGAAGTATTCTCAGAGAATATATTCTCGGTACGCTAAAAATTCGAGTTACAGACCCTTGGTCCAGAATCGCCAAAAGCGGGAAGTAAATCGTGAAATGAACAGGGCACGTCGCACCTTGAAACCAACGTCATCTCTGGGGTTTTCAATGGTGCTCTTTCCATTTCTGACAAAAATTTTAAGATGCAAGGGGCGGAACCAGTCCAAAAAAGGGGGGTAAATTTAAAAATTTGCTCAAATTTCACGGAAATTTGTACTGAGGGGTTTTCAAGAGTGCCCTTTTTATTTCTGATGGAATTGTAAAAATTCAAGGGGCGGAACCAGTCCAAAAAAGGGGGGTAAAGTTAAAAATTTGCTCAAATTTCACGAAAATTTATACTGAGGGGTTTTTAAGGGTGCTCTTTTCATTTCTGACGGAATTTTTAAAATGCAAGGGGCGGAACCAGTCTAAAAAAGGGGGTAAAGTTAAAATTTGCTCAAATTTTACGAAAATTTGCATTTTAAAAATTCCGTCAGAAATGAAAAGAGCACCCTTGAAAACCCCTCAGTATAAATTTTCGTGAAATTTGAGCACATTTTTAACTTTACCCCCCATTTTTGGACTGGTTCCGCCCCTTGAATTTTAAAAATTCCATCAGAAATGAAAAGGGCACTCTTGAAAACCCCTCAGTACAAATATTCGTGAAATTTGAGCAAATTTTTAACTTTACCCCCCTTTTTTGGACTGGTTTCGCCCCTTGCATCTTAGAAATTTTGTCAGAAACGAAAAGAGCACCCTTAAAAACCCCCTAGATGAAGTTGGTTTCAAGGTGCGACGTGCCCTGTTCATTTCACGATTTATTTCCTGTTTTTGGCGATTCTGGACCACTGTGCGCTGCAGAACTCTGTAGCAAATAGGCCATACCACTAGAGAAAAAAAATTAGGCTCCGGTGTGAAAAAAAAAATCCCACGTAGAAATGGGCCAACTCGAAGAGCTCTCTTAGAGCCTCTTTCGGTCAAACCTCACGCGGCAGACATGCTCTGCCAAACGTGCTCTGCCTGCCATGGTTTTGGGCTTGCATTGTGCGCCAGACAGGGTCTATAGAGTTGCCGATTACACAGGTTCAAGCCTTCACTGTAAAAAAAACAGCCTGTGGTACCAAGCCTGCTACGGGGACCGTACCCCCGAAAATACTGGTTTTCTCGGTGAATCCCACGTCTAAGAATCCACTTTGGTAGATCAACTAAAATATTAGTGGATCCACTGTAACTTTAGGGTATCCACTTAGATTTTAGTGGATACGCTATAATTTTAGGGGATCCTCTAAGGTTTTAGTGGATACGCTATAATTTTAGGGGATCCACTAAGGTTTTAGTGGAATCCACTGCAATTATACAGGATCCGCTTTAGCTTTGCCGGATCTACTTTGACCTATAAGGATGTGCCTTAGCTCTACTGGATCCGGTTTCCCCTTGGCGGAAGTAGTATGTACCCCCAGTGGTCACCTTGCACCCGCTGGTCACCTCGTGTTCCCGCTGGTCACCTGGTCACCTGAGTGAAAGTTTGGGTGGGGGCGGGGCGCGGTCGGGAGGCGTGGTCGGGGCCGCGGCCCCGCCCCGCCACCGTCATGCTCGCGTGCCAGCTCGGTGGCTCGCCTGTCGCCACGGTGTCGCTCATCCTCTCATCCTCCAAGCGCACTTCCAGATCGGTATGAGTTTGATTTTTCGACCCCTAAGAAAGTAAGTTTGAGTTAACTGGAAAAACAAAGGTGCTAAGTCCTACCTTTAAAGTAGTTAGAGCGGCTTGGGCTGAAGTCAAGTGAAGTACTCGGGTTAACTATTATTTACGCAAAAGAGTCCCCACAAAAATTTTAAACGAAAGAAAACATAATAAGGAAGGAAATGTGAGTGCAATTTTGCACTTTAGCACAACGCATACGTCAAAAATGATTTTCTGAAAGGAATTTACAGTAGTCAACTTGACTAGTTTTAGCACTGCTTCCAACCTTTGCACACTAAACTATTTACGACACAGGATGACTAAATATTTCAATCTAAGTGGTAAAACCTAAATAGATAAATTTATTTATAAGCAAAAGATATGTTAGACGTATTTAAAAGCCAGAAAACTAAATATATTTGCGTAATTAAAGCGAAGTCGTGGTGCGCTGAGCAGCGCGCCGCGCCGAGGCACCCGAGCAGACGCTGCACCGGCGGCCATCTTGCCAATTTCAGGCAGTTTTTCGCAAATATCTTTCATATTTTATCATGAACGTATACTTTCACCGACAAATTTAGATTTGTGACAAAATTTTGCTTCTAATGAGTGCTGTCGCAACAATTTCGTGTTACAAATAACTTCGCTATCTTAAATAAACCGGACATCTCCATAAGAGCCCATGTTAAATTGCCCTAATTTTAACGTCAAATATCTCAAAAACGGTACACAGAAATTCTTTCGGCTCTGGACCTATCGAAAGTGCAGCTTTTACAGAATATGTAACCAAAGTTTCATCAAATTGTTGTTACTTTCACCGAGGCGCTCTAACTACTTTAAAAGGCACTAAAGTTCCAAAGGCACTACAGTTTATGTTTTTTTCGAAATATTTCCTTACTATGGAATACAATTACATTCGAAGACCTATATTCGTACTCTACGCAAAATTCCGCGTCAAACGAGCCTACATGTGATGGGGTTCTGTTCAAAAATGGCATAAATTGATTGCAATTTTTGTACTTTTTTACTTGCTTTTCATTTGCTGGCCGCTTATCAGAACTCCATCACATGTAGGCTCGTTTGACGCGGAATTTTGCGAGGAATGCGATAATGTAGCCTAAAATATGATTGGTTTGCTCACACAGAAAATATTTTTACAAAACTGAAAATTTAACCTTTAGCACTCCTAAAACGGGTTTAGCACCCTGGGAAAGGTAGGACTTAGCACCTTTGTTTTTCCAGTGGTCAGGCATGTCGCGTTCTCCCCCTCCTCTTCTCATCCTTTAGCGGTGGGTTTGGTGAAAGAAAGAGAAGTGAATTTAGTTTGTATATTATTTTATTCTTCGTTTACAACAAGATTGGAGATTTTTTACAACAGGGAAGTCATTACATAATTTAATCTTTTTGGAATAACGCTTAAACATAGCAGCAACCATTCTGTCATTTTTATTGCAATCATTAGAGAAAAACCTTTTAACAAAATCAAATAAAGTATAACCATGAGCCTTAAAAAGTAGATACATAACGCAATACTGTCCGCACACAGTCGAACCAAGAGCTTGTAGGTCTATATCGTTGTATTTCCACGATTTACACACTCTTGCCAGGAAACGTTTATGGGCTGGAATGAAAGGCTTTAGCCCGTAACTGTCGAAGAACTCTCCCCTTCCTTCTGCGTCGATGCTGATCGCCAACCAGTGGGTGCCAGGTTTAGAGATGGGATCTGAGTTGACTATGAGTAGAGCTGGCATTGTCTTGAGTCTTTGCGGTAGCGTGTCGCTTGCGAACACTCCTTGAAAAATGCGCGAGGCGTGGGGGTCGTTACGAACGACCCTCTCCAATGTAATACCGTCCAGTTTAATCCGTGCGAGATATTTTGTTTAAAGGTACCCATTATCGAATCTTACGACGACCTTCAGGTACCCAACACACTACTTAAAGTACCGAGTGTTATTTGAACGTTTAACGGGGAAGTGCCCTTAAAGCTGTTAATAAACAGTTAATTTAATTAAATTAACTTAGGATGAAACAGTAATAAATAATTAACTAAGCCAGAAAAAATTATTAACGATAAATTACCTTTTAACATGATTAAATATAATCCTTAATTTACCATGTTTCTATATCAACACTTATTAAAGACAAATTTAAAGTAATTTGCGTTGTTTATAAACTTAAATTTGTTTTTATTAAAAATCTTCCTGTAAATTGAAGACTTATTTAAGAGTAATTTGTTTAAATAAAGTCTTATTTGTTTAAATTTATCCATTTTACGTGGGCATTTGTGCTCACAGAGTATCAACCCTATCATTTTTTCTGAATTAAAATCAGGAGTAAGCAATATGGAAGAAGAACAAAAGGAAGTGATAGTCATGTTTGAAGAGATGGCCATCAACACTCTTAAAAGCTTACGGTGAAATTGACCGTAAGTTGCAGTGAAACCTGCAGCACTGTAGCTTACGGTGAGTATTGCCACTGTATGTTACGGTGAGGCTCATTGTAAATTACGGTGAACTTCCTAATAAAGTCCCAAAAAAGAAATATCACCTCTGTTATAAGATAAGTAGATAGTAAAGGGGTTGGCTTCGCTAACAATTCCCACGAGTAATATTAAAACTTCAAACTGTCAAGTCTTATTAATCAAAATCAAAATGAGGCGTTGTTTTTTCAAAGCAACCAATTCACTGTTTCAAAGCGAAGCACAGACTTTGACGGAATGATCATATAAAAATAAATTAATGTTTTCTGGTCATTGAAAGTGAGCACCAAATAACATAAAATGGTTTGTCAATTAACATGGTGAGGAGAGAACTACAATCCCAGGCCTCATTGAGTACATACCTCTGAAAGTGGACTTCCAGCACTGATCTGATCACATCCACACCAATCCCCTATTAGGCCAATGCCCAGTGGGAGGGGTTAGGCTCGAACTTGCCGGCCCCATCAACAAGCTTCAGTTTACTTTACTGTCATGGCGTTTTGCTTGCCAGCAAACTAGTGCCACAGAGTCACCAATGTTCACTTGATAATCGCACGACACTACAACGTTCATACACATTTTCACATTAGTACTTGTTGCAATCCTGGTTCCCTTGGCAAGGAGGGACGCCATCGCGACTGCTTTTCAAAACAAATTAGAAAAACAAAACAGAATTTGAAATTTCACAATCCTGCGAGCTAAATGGCAAATGTATTTGGGTGGAGAGGGGTATGGGGAGAGCTATAAATTCTAAATTTAAATAGCCAGGTAATTGATAACTAAATGTGGCTTTTAAAATAGTACTCTGTGCTGTGTTCTATAAATGTTACTGAAACAGTTCTGTTTTAATTCAGCATGCAATGCAAATAAAATGGTGATAGTTTTCTCAATTTGGCCTTCAAAGGGAGAAAAAATATATTTATAACCATTCCCCACACATGTTTTGACACTCAATGTTGGTTCTGGAGATAAGCAAGAGAGATTTATCCAACCTGAGTTGACCTGAGATGGTTTGGGGCACACCAGAGTCATTCCTGTAACTGGAAAGTTGATTAATTAGCAAATTTATAAAGTATTTTTTTTTTGTTCATTTTTTTTTCAATATGTATCCTCTGGAAAATTTATATGTTTTAGAAGGGAACATAACAAGTCCAACAAACTTTGAACGACCAAAATCCTAGCATGGGACTTTGAGTTATAAGAGTTACGCTTTTACTGAAATATTTAGGTTTTTTAAGATATTAGAACTTTTTTCTACTAAAATGGAATATGTAATACTATTTTCTGAATCAGGAGAAGGAAAAAGCTATGCCCTAACTGTATCAGAGTTATTGTTTAAAAGTAAGACCTACATAAGTGTTTCTCATAACATTTTCCGCTATTTTTATCTAAAATTTTAAGTGCAGGCTAACTTCTAAACTGTTTGAGCTACAGGCCTCAAATTTGACATAGGATTTCTGATAATGACCCTGATTAAACACTGAGGTAGAAAAAAAAAGGGTGACTTTGATCAAAATTTTTGGCGGTTTTGAGCTGGAGTTCTACTCCAATCTACTAAATCAAAGACAAAAATAACACATTTTAGGATTAAAGGAATAAGTCTACATTTCAGACTCCTAACTTGTAAACCTACTAGTTCTGCACTAACCTTGGGTCTGATTTTAGAGTCTCTCAGCAGCCTTCACATTGATAAGAGGATTTTGTTGATATGAGAATTTACTATTAGATGATGGTTTGTTAATATTTGGGGCAGTTGGCAACTTGGCAGGAACTTGATAAGTGAATTTACTTAAAGATGCTGCTTCATTAATTTTAGGGGCAGATGGCAACTTGACTGGTTTCTGCTTCAATACTGGCGCTGATTCATCATCAGATGACAACCGCTTTGCAATTCTCCTTCTTTGCCCTCTGCCAAATTCCTTTTGGGTTTCATAATCAGAATGCTCCATCCTATTTACTAGCCCAATATGAGCATCAAGGTAATTGCCTGAAAAGTAATTATTAATGGTAAAACTCATGTCTCAGATAAATTATAATTACACATTGTCATCTGAGTGCCTGTAGATAAGACTAAAAGTTTCTAATTTGTGATTTGTACAAGATGCAAATCTGGCGTTTGAGTGGACATTATAGACTACAAAAGTTTACCAAACCTTTCAGCTGGCGTTACAAAAGCATCGTAACATTTTTGGGAGTGTCCACCAAACCTTTAAGCTGCAAATGATATTGCATTCCTCAATAAAGTAAACCATCCTGCTGAAGCACCAAGTTCTATTCACTCCATAGACTCCTCACTCAGACATTTCATTAAATTTGACTATTACAAACTGCTGGGATAATAGAAAGGTAGCACTATTATTTTAAATTTGGGGCAATCTTCCTTCCATTGGCTTCCGATTGTCAGCTGGGATACATTGAACAAAAACTTAAAGTTTGAGATTTACAATCTAGTGTAGCAGCATGGTAGAGTGAGCCAAAGGGTAAACAGACTTCCAGGATCTTAGAGTTTTAAACTAGATGCATTTATCCAAATGGAAACAATCCACCACTTTTAACATTTCTATGAATTCAAGGAGAACGTCAGTAGCAACCTATCAGTCTGCTGAGAGAAGTGGAACATCCCCTACCTGAACCAGAAGGAATTTTAACATGATTGGCAAACCAAGCTAAGAATAAATTTACAAGCCATCATGCAAGCTGGTCAGAAAGATGCTGGAAGCACAATTAGAAAAGCAAAACTTTCTTATTTCATGTGAGCTTATCACAACACCAAGAATGGCAGAATGGTATCTGTTTTAAAAAAAAGTTTCTCCTGACTGAACATAATTGTCATTCCTTGGTCTAAGTATAAAAATCAGAGAAACACTACAAGTGCAAGACTCAAACGGCTACAGTGGTTGCAAGCAAAACAATGAAAAAAGTTATTGGAGAACCAAGCCAAGCGATAGGTTATAAAGTTCTCTCACATGGAGAACTTAAAAAGTCGAAATTACACGCACAGCGTCGGGAAGAATATCGCATATTCGTTTTCACCACTTTATGAACCTTTCAAACAGAGCCAGTTCGGCTGTAGAGTCACTACAAACTTAAAATTGTAAATCGTAAGAAAGTAAACAAACAAGCAGACGAGGCAGAGGTGAGGGGGAGGGGGGGGGGAGGGGGCAGAGTTAAAAGTGAAATGACAAAATGATCAGCTGCATCGCTGCTGCATCGCAAGACTGCGAATAGCTACTAAGTGAGAAGGCAGACAACGCGATTCTGTTTTGTTTTTCTAATTTGTTTTGAAAAGCAGTCGCGATGGCGTCCCTCCTTGCCAAGGGAACCAGGATTGCAACAAGTACTAATGTGAAAATGTGTATGAACGTTGTAGTGTCGTGCGATTATCAAGTGAACATTGGTGACTCTGTGGCACTAGTTTGCTGGCAAGCAAAACGCCATGACAGTAAAGTAAACTGAAGCTTGTTGATGGGGCCGGCAAGTTCGAGCCTAACCCCTCCCACTGGGCATTGGCCTAATAGGGGATTGGTGTGGATGTGATCAGATCAGTGCTGGAAGTCCACTTTCAGAGGTATGTACTCAATGAGGCCTGGGATTGTAGTTCTCTCCTCACCATGTTAATTGACAAACCATTTTATGTTATTTGGTGCTCACTTTCAATGACCAGAAAACATTAATTTATTTTTATATGATCATTCCGTCAAAGTCTGTGCTTCGCTTTCAAACAGTGAATTGGTTGCTTTGAAAAAACAACGCCTCATTTTGATTTTGATTAATAAGACTTGACAGTTTGAAGTTTTAATATTACTCGTGGGAATTGTTAGCGAAGCCAACCCCTTTACTATCTACTTATCTTATAACAGAGGTGATATTTCTTTTTTGGGACTTTATTAGGAAGTTCACCGTAATTTACAATGAGCCTCACCGTAACATACAGTGGCAATACTCACCGTAAGCTACAGTGCTGCAGGTTTCACTGCAACTTACGGTCAATTTCACCGTAAGGTTTTTACAGTGAAGAAGCATTTTCATTATGATGTGATAAATGATGAATTTGTTGGTGTGGTGGACCTGGGAAATGGGGTCAAGAGGGACTTCCCCGCAGAAGGAGCCCTAGTTGCCATGGTGCGTGGCCTCTATGGCAAGTGGAAGCAGCCAGTCGCATTCTGGTTTACGCACAAGAAACTCACCGGGGCTGATTTCAAAAGTCTCTTCCACCAAGCATTAATTGCCATTTTGAATGCTGGCCTCCATGTCAGGGCAATGATTACTGATGGCATGGCCAAAAACTGGACGGCAATGGAATTACTGGGTGCCACAGAGGATGCTCCCTGGATTTTCCTGGAAGAACATAAAATTTATACATTGTTTGATGTTTGCCATTGTATCAAAAATCTGAGAAATGCTCTGGTAAAGTATCCTCTGCGGCTGGGTAACGGGGATATAGTTAGTATGGATTACATACGAAGTTTCATTGCCAAAGATGAAGAATTATACCCCCGCTTAGCCAAGAAAATAACCAATGCTCACCTGAATCCGGGTCCCTTCCAAAAAATGAATGTGCACTCTAAAAATTTCGGTCGTTTGAAAACGAAGATTGGTTGATTAATTTTTCAAACAGAGCACATCGTTTTAAAACGAAGATTACGCTGTTCTGAAATGACAATTCTTAAAACATTCAAAAAATACTTTAAGTTATAAGCAGACTGGACCAACTTTTTAGTTCAATTTGTTGTATTTCGACTTTTATTTGATGTTTCAACTGATTACAGCCCATGCTGGCATTTAAACATCTGAGTTTTAGCCAAAAACTGAACTTGTGAAATGTCGTTTGAAAACAATGTACTTTGTTTGAAGCGTGAATTTCAAATGTCGTTTGAAAACAATATATTTTAACAGTGTGGCTATGGCAACACAAGTTTTCACCAACACCGTTCACTGCAAAAAATTTGTTTTACTCCTGTGACTCATAATGAAAAAATTTAAACCAGTTTATTGATCAATTTTCGCTTAACAGGTGTCCAAAAAAAATTACTTTCTAAAAATGTGCAGAAAATCAATTTAAAAAGATCTGACAGCCTTCAATCAAATCCTTTTCCAGTTTTTATTACAATGTATGCCGTTCGTTATGTTTGTCGGATTTCCTCTTCTAGCATTCAGATAAAATCGGTGTTTAGCACGCGTCACAGTGAGGAATTACTCTGCTTCCTGCACAGTACCTGTCATGTCCGAGCGATAGGTTTACACCATGCATCCGTCACATGAACCAGCCATAAGCAACACGTTATTTGGAGTAAGTTAAGGTACATCATGCTCGCTTTGATCGCATTTCTTGTTGTCTCCGCGTTGTCGGACTGTGAGGCCCAAAGGATTCACGCCGTAGCGGTAAGTGAGAAGCACAGACGAATATATCACACACGCTCATAACTGAATCAACTTTACTTACATAGCAGTTTTTTTAAAGGTTTTTGACGAGTCATCCTATCTATCTTAAAAACGTGCGTCATTCCTTGGCTTACAGTATATACAGTAGGGCACTCCTGCCTCACATTAGCATGCTTAGCGGGAACTAAACCTATTACAGACATGGCAAAACCGACATGAAATCGTCCTCGGGTCACACAGTCACGCGTGTTTACCCCTAGAAAAAATATCTTGACCACGTTTTAATTTTAATTATCAAGCTTATCGACAGCTGTAACCTGATGACTTTAAGCCCTGGGGGGGAGGGGGGGGGGGTCAATTTTTATTAAACAGACCTGCGGCTGCGGCTAGGTCATGTTTTCGCCCACTAGAGGAGGAAGTCAAGTAAAACTTTTCAAAAATCCAAATTTTTTAAAAGAAGGGGCAGTCTTACCCGCTGGGCACTCGCTATGCACATACCAAACGCACCAGCTCTGCACCCGCATTCAATTGTAGAACAAAGGTAGGATATAGCATTATAGCACCCTGTTTGGGGCACTATTTGCCAAAGGCATTAGTCATTTTGTTTGATCGAAGTTAGGTACTATTGACCTTTATCACGGACAACATTTTAGTTAACATGCGTGCACTTGACGTAAAATAAGGCATCAAATGAGCCTTAGGGTTCTGATAAGTAACAACGGTAATAACATTGGTTATTTTCACAAATCTACTTTCAATACACACCCCTGGGCTATGTACTTTTTAGTTCATTGTTCTGGACGTCTATAAACTTACGATGCTTGTCGACAACTAAGTACATGTAAAGCATAACACTGTCCGTAATTACGTATGTACGTAGCTAGATGCATTATTTTGCGTAACGGTGTACTTATTTGTACTCAAGCATCGAAAGTTTATAGACGTACATACCAGGGACCCGTAACATAACAAAACAGCACCTCATAACACTTTATTAACCGTTAATGTTTTACCCGATAACTGATAATGCACATCATGACACTTAACAGTTAAAGAATAAACACATACACTTCCGATAATAAAATAACCGTTACAGATTTAACAGAAAGTAGTTTGATTATTAGTTTAAGTTATATGGTTTTTCGCATCTGTGTGACATTAGAAACGAAATAAACAAAAGTTGCTTGTAACGTTAAGTAATTTGTTGTATCTTTTACGTTAAGAGAATAACAAATTCCTCACTGTTACGTTAAGTAACTTAACTTTTAATTTAACTTACGACAATGATAAAATTTGTAACTAACAAATGATGTTTGTTAAGTTACGGGTCCCTGGTACATACACCCGGGTTATGTTCTTTTTTGTACGTAGCTATGTAAGTCTATGTGCATGCGTAAAACAATCGTACATAGTTACGCATAAAAAAGGTGTTATATTCTACCCTTGTTACCTTTGTTTTCCCAGTGTTGCTCTCAAACGGCACTCGGGCTGCACTCGTTTCATTTTTAAAGGGGATCCTGAGTCTCACCATACGGGCGAGAATTTGAGGGAAATTTTATTACTCTCTATAGAGAATAAGATTTCTTTCCTCGCTCTATTTCAGAAAGAGTTTTGTGATCTTGCCCGAATAAAGTGAGGATGTTTGCTTGAATTAAGTAAGGCTAAGAAATCCTTACTCATATACAGCGAGACTGAAAATATGTCGCTCAAAGGCGGGAGGTTTAAAATTCTCACTCTCAATAAGAGGGAAAATTGTCCTTTCGGACTACATCCGTACTAGTCCGTCCGTCCTTTTTTTTTTAATTTATTTATTTGTAACAATACACCCCAAGAGCTAGTAGCTCCATACTCAGGGGGTTGGTAAGAATCGAACATAGTGGTGCTAACAACAAGGCTTAGAATTATTTACATTCAGCTTAATTAAATAAATAAATAAATAAAGAGAAAAGAATATGTATACATGCATTTTTTTTTCAGAAAGTGGAAATAGGACAGGTTTCAGCTATATTTAGTGTATGTACATAGTACATCGAGGAGAGTTCTGTAGTAGATATTCAGTTTGATTTTGAAGGTATTTGGATTAGCTACAGATTTCAGGTCACAAGGGAGCTGATTGTAGCTGTTAGCTATGCTGTTATAAGCACTTCTTAATCCATAGGTTGTTGAGTGGCTGCTCACGGCTCTGATGTCAGTGGATCTGGTATTATAATTATGGAAGTCTTGATTGCGATTGAAGTTGGTATTACATTGCCTGAGGCCATGGACAATGGAGTGACATATTTTGGCTTGTGCTGATTTTATGAGCATATCCAATGGCAAAATTCCAGTTTCCCTAAAGATTTGTCTGGATTCCGTTCTTAGATTGTAGCCAAAGAGGGTTTTAATTGCTCTCTTTTGGAGTGTCTTCAGGGTGCCGATTCTAGATGCAGTTGCTGCACACCATATTGCTGCCATATAATTTAAGTGCGATTGAATTAGTCCGAAGTAGATGGTTTTTTTGCTCTGGGGAGTTAGGAAATTTTTTAGTCTATGGGTGACGCCAATGATGGGGGCAATTTTTTTACAGATGTTATTGATGTGGTTCTCCCAGAGTAGGTTTTCATCCATAGTTAAGCCTAGGAATTTTGCAGTATTTGTCCGAAAGATTGTATGATGGTGAATATTGAAGGAAGGGAGATTTGCCGTAACAGTTGCTGGTGTTTTGAAAATGACGTAGTTGGTTTTATCAAAATTCATGAAGAGACTATTTGCTTCCATCCATACCATAAGAGTTCCCATGTCTTCTGCCATTTGCTGTAGTATAATTTCCTCATTAAGTCCAAAGTT
This sequence comes from Frankliniella intonsa, assembly GCA_033675135.1. Classification (NCBI taxonomy): domain Eukaryota; kingdom Metazoa; phylum Arthropoda; class Insecta; order Thysanoptera; family Thripidae; genus Frankliniella; species Frankliniella intonsa. The sequence goes on along the minus strand of JAWJED010000029.1, from coordinate 1,750,010 downwards.
AAATAAGTTGGTGTCATCAGCAAAGAGGGTGATATGTCCTTGAAGAGGTAGCTCAGCCAAATCGTTGATAAAGATAATGAAAAGTAGCAGCCCAAGGATTGACCCTTGTGGTACACCGAACAACACATTTCTCATTTCACTACAGTTATCATTGATTTGAACATACTGCTTCATATTCTCCAGGTAGCTGTTCATCCAATCCCATGCAGGGTGTGTTAACTTAACGGAAATTATGTAATAACGGTTAAGTTATTGGTTACAAGTTACATCTCGTAACTTTTAACGCGTGCAAAGGATTTAACGTTATTTACTGATACCGAAATTTCAATTATTTTTTTTATTGGTTAAATCTAATAACGGTAAATACTGCTCAAGGCATTTAAAGTTATTAAGAATACCACTAAACAATAAAACGGTTAACATTAACGGTTAATAAGGTCCCGTCGAAGATTTTACAAGGTTGCCAAATCGGTAAAAGTTTCACCCGCTGCACCGCTGCGCAGGCGCCTGCAGGCCAGGGCCAGCCAGGGCCAGCCAAGGCAGGGACAAGTGGAGATGTTCAGGTGGTGAGGGGAGTAAGGGGTTGAGAGGACCGCGTCTATCCAAATCCAGCCAGAGCCTATGCATGAGTTCCCAACTCACGCGGAACATAAACGAGTGTCACCGAACACATGCCGAAACTACCCGAGTATCCCCAAACACACACCGAACCTACCTGAGTGTGCCGGGAACAAACCGAACATAACCGAGTGTCCCTGAACATGCCGAACCTAACCGAGAGACCCCGACCCCATGACGAACACGTGTGTGTTCAACTCTCGGTTGTGTTCGTCATAGGCTCGGGGACTCTCGGTTAGGTTCGACATTGTTCGGGAACACTCGGTTGTGTGCAGCATGTGTTCGGGGACACTCGGTTATGTTCAAGGACAATCGGTTAGGTTCAGCATGTGTTCGGGGACACTTGACTAAGTTCGGGTTATGCTCGGAAGCACTCGGATGTGTTCGTCTGGAGGTCGGGTACATTCGTTTCAGACCGGAAAATGTTCGGGGCCTCTCAGTTACCCCGTAGGTTATTCCGTCCTGGACATTATCTAGGGTGGACGCCGAAGGGGTTCATCATGACCACCATTCTGCCAAGTGTTTTTCTAATGTCGGGGACCTGCTGAGGTCGGCATCGAAAACCGTGTTGCGCTGCGGCCATCGGTTCGCGAGTTACGAGGACGTACCCAGAGGTCCCCGCCTGGGATACGCAAATTTGAGTGGAATTTTAGAGTCCAAAGTAGCCCTGGCGTCCGCCTCGTTGTGTGTCCGGGACTTCTGCCTGCGGCATTTGCTTCTATGCGTTGTTTCTCAAACAAGGGGCATCTCGAGATCTCGCCCACCACCTCTGTGGCGGCGTGTATTCGTTAGTAACTGCTTCCTGGACGTAATGCAGGTCGAGCGCCATAAATGTCTGCTGATGCAGGGGTCGTGGAAAGGTCTCGAGGTGCCCTCAGTGGAGAACAACGCCGAGGACCGACCGCCGCAGACAGAGGTCCTGAACACAGGAAGAAGTGGGGCTTCAGGGCCACTTTGGCCTCAAACAGGTTGATGCCGACGGGTTTCATCTGACTATTCCGTCACGTGTTTTCTAATGTCGGTGACCCGCTGAGGTTGGCGTCGAAAACCGCATTGCGCTGCGGCCATCGGTTCGCGAGATACGAAGACATACCACGAGGTGCTCCGCCAAGATACGAAAGTTTGAGTGGAATTTTGAGGCCAGTGGCTCTGGCGCCTGCCTCGTTGTGTGTCCGGGACTTCTGTCTGCGGCGTTTCTTCTATGCGTTGTTCCTCAACAAGGGACACCTCTAGTTCTCTTCTACGACCCCTGTATCAGCACATATTTATGGCGCTCGACCTCCTCCAGGCCCAGGACGCCATTACTGACGAATACCTGACGACACAGGGGTCGCAGAAGATAACTCGAGGTGTCCCTTGTTGAGGAACAACGCATAGAAGAGAACGCCGCAGACAGAAGTCTCGGACACACAACGAGGCAGGCGCCAGAGCCACTTTGGCCTCCAAAATTCCACTCAAACTTTCGTATCCTTGGCGGAGACCTCGTGGTATGTCTTCGTATCTCGCGAACTGATACGCAGCGCAATGCGGTTTTCGACGCCAACCTCAGCGGGTCACCGACATTAGAAAAACACGTGACGGAATGGGGGTCAAGATGAAACCCGTCGGCATCAACCCTGTTTGGAGGCCAAAGTAGCCCTCACGCCCACTTCGTCCTGTGTTCGGGACCTCTGTCTGCGGCGGGCGGGCCTCGGCGTTGTTCTCCACTAGGGGGCACCTCGAGACCTTTCCTACGACCCCTGCATCAGCAGACATTTATGGCGCTCGACCTGCATTACGTCCAGGAAGCAGTTACTAACGAATACCTGACGACACAGGGGTCGCAGAAGAGAACTCGAGGTGTCCCTTGTTGAGGAACAACGCATAGAAGAGAACGCCGCAGACAGAAGTCCCGGACACACAACGAGGCAGGCGCCAGAGCCACTTTGGCCTCCAAAATTCCACGCAAACTTTCGTATCCTTGGCGAAGACCTCGTGGTATGTCTTCGTATCTCGCGAACCGATGGCCGCAGCGCAATGCGGTTTTCGACGCCAACCTCAGCGGGTCACCGACATTAGAAAAACACGTGACGGAATGGGGGTCAAGATGAAACCCGTCGGCATCAACCCTGTTTGGAGGCCAAAGTAGCCTTGACGCCCACTTCGTCCTGTGTTCGGGACTTCTGTCTGCGGCGGTCGGTCCTCGGCGTTGTTCTCTACTAGGGGCACCTCGAGACCTTTCCACGACCCCTGCATCAGCAGACATTTATGGCGCTCGACCTGCATTACGTCCAGGAAGCAGTTACTAACAAATACCTGCCGCCACAGAGGTGGTGGGCGAGATCTCGAGATGCCCCTTGCTGAGAAACAACGCATAGAAGCAAATGCCGCAGGCAGGAGTCCCGGACACACAACGAGGCGGACCCCAGGGCTACTTTGGACTCTAAAATTCCACTCAAATTTGCGTATCCCAGGCGCGCACCTCTGGGTACGTCCTCGTGACTCGCGAACCGATGGCCGCAGCGCAACACGGTTTTCGATGCCGACCTCAGCAGGTCCCCGACATTAGAAAAACACTTGACAGAATGGTGATCATGATGAAACCCTTCGGCGTCCACCCTAGATAATGTCCAGGGCGGAATAACCTACGGGGTAACTGAGAGGCCCCGAACATTTTCCGGTCTGAAACGAATGTACCCGTCCTCAAGCCGAACACATCCGAATGTTTCCGAGCATAACCCGAATATAGTCAAGGGTCCCCGAACACATGCTGAACCTAACCGAGTGTTCCGGGCGCCAATTTTGAATCTACATTTGTTCGGGAACACACGATTGTGTTTGGCATGTCGTTTAAAAGTTGGTTTGTGGTTCTTCAGCACCACCTTGTTCAGCACCTACTGACCCCTCTTACAACTCCCTGAGCCCTACGACTTGCGGTCCATTGGGTTTTGCGAATTGATGCGATATGTCAACTGTCCCGACGAAGTGTGGCAACAACGCCGGAGAGATTACGGTATTAACGGTTAATATAAAGGTTCTGAGAGTTTATAAAGAATTGCGATAAATTAGAAGTAATACGGTAAGAATAACCGTTAAATGCTGTAACCGATAAAGGAATAACTTTATTTTTTTCGTTATTTTTTACGGTTAAAATATTTAACGTTTATTATTTTCGGTTGTATCAATTAACTAACCCGAAAAAATAACGATCAAAAAGTTACCTTCTTATTTACTGTTACGTTAAAGTTATTGTTAAGTTAACACACCCTGATCCCATGCTTTACCTGTGAACCCAATTCTTCTTAGTTTTTGAAGGAGTAGGCAATGGTCAACAGTGTCAAAGGCTTTGGCCATATCGATAAAGAGTCCAGCAGCAAGAATGTTATTATCAAGGGAGTCCTGAATTTTGACAATGATATCTAGTACAGCGTAGTTGGTATTCGTATTTTTCCTGAATCCATATTGTTGTTTGGATAAGAAGTTTATGGAGTCCAAATGGTTGTTTATCCTAGCCCGCATAGCCATCTCCAGGATCTTGGAGATGGAGGGGAGGATAGATATAGGTCTATAGTTTGCACAATCATTTTTTGATCCTTTTTTGAAAACAGGAACTACCCTTGCTATTTTTAGTAGTGAGGGCACCTTCCCTTGTTCAAAAGTCATATTTACCAGGTCACAGACAGTTGTAACTAAGTCCTCTTTGCACATCTTTATGGTTTTGCTATTGATTTTATCGAAAGTAATATTGGATTTATTTTTTAAGCCATCTATATATTTGCTGATTTCCTCTTTGGTTGCTGGGTGGAGCCTGAAGCTTGTCTGGCAGTTTACCAAGGGAGATGATTTACTCTCAGGGCGTGTTTTCCTATTCTCTTTTTCAATCAATCCACTGACAGTGTTTATGAACTTCTCGTTAAAATCCTCTGGGCTCAACTCTCCAAAACAGTTTTCATTTTTTTCTTTTTGGTTGTAGAGTGCTTCCTTGGCAACAGTCCCCGTGAAACCTCGGTTGTATGCAAGATGTATACAATTCGTTGTATGTGGGTTGTATGGTTAGCACACATACAACCTGTATGGTCACTGTACGTACTCCGTATGTCCATACGAAGTCGTACGTTTTTGTATGTGGACGGTTTTCACATACGGTGTGTATGTGCTCATTCAAACAGAATTCCGCTTTTGCATTTCTCTTTCACAACCTCAAAAAGGAAAACAAATTTTTAATTCTGACACATATGCCTCGTCTCAGTAACCCCCTTCCCTACTCATTTATATATTAAACCTATTAATTATCATTACCAAATACCTTACCACGCGGGAGTTGAACCTCGGACCAAAGCATGGCGGACCTAGCACGCTAGCCTAGGGTGGTCCAAAATTTTCGCGACTCTCTCGGATCGACCAACGCCGCCCGGATTCGGATTCCTCGTCGAAAAATAATGGACACGTGTGTTTTCTTTTTTTTTTTAATGAATTTTAGCACCTCCTCAAGGGCCAAATGTGTTTTAACTGTGTACCTTAGGACTCAAAAATCGCAAAATCCGTCGTCTTTGTCAGATTTTGAAAACTAAAACGCGGATCTCTTCGTTTTTTAACGCTGAAACAGAAAAAAAATATGCCAGCGTGTTTTACCAAGTTGCCTACTTGCTAGGGGCAGAAACAGCCATTTTTGGACTGTTTTCGCTACATTTCTGTGTATGTGGGTCGCTGAAGACATCCCAAGTGAAGCCGTTGGACCAGGCAGGAAGGGCGGCGTTGGTCGATCCGAGAGAGTCGCGAAAATTTTGGACCACCCTACGCTAGCCCCTAGACCACTGGGATCTGCTGGCGAACTTACTCTACCATCCGCTAGTCACTCGACAGCCGGGTGCCTGACCGCAGAGGACTCGACCACACCTTCCGCTGGCAACCCTCGGTCAGGGAACTATGTTACTCGCTACAAAGGCATATCACGCGCCACGCCGCGGTTAGCACCGTAAACGTAAGTGTTCAACTGCCACACACTTAAAGGTATTGAACAGTGTTGAACACTTTAACATGCTTAGGTATCAGAAGCTCATGTCCTTCATATGTATGGGGCATCATGTCTTGAACTAATGTGTTCGCTATTAGAATGTAAGCAACAGAAGTGTTGGACACTTTTGTCTCGTATAAAATATGGCTTGTTTTAGGTAACGTTATGTTCAACACTTGTAAGTTTTTGGCAGTTGAACACTTTCGATTTTAGTCTACAAGTTATTAATATGTTTGTAGTGTTCGCGTACGGTACCGTACGCATGCTGTATGCTAACACTCGCTGTCACATACGTGATTGCATGTACCGTCGTACCTGTATACATCAATGTATACAGACTGCATACGAAGGCTTGTATGCAGCATACGAGTTCATATGTTGGCGTACGCTAGGGTGGACCAAAATTTTTCCGACTTTTCCGGATCGTCCAACGCCGCCCGGATTCGGATTCTACGTCGAAAAAGAGCGAATACGTGTTTTGGGGTTTTTCGATAAAATGATTTTAAACACCTCCGCCACGCTCATTTAGATTTTGACAGTGTAGCGTACCTTCAAAAAATCGCTAAGTCCGTATTTATGGGCCGATTTTCAAAACCTCGACGCAGATCTCTTTGTTATGGAAGGGGAAACAAGAAAAAAATTATACCTAGAGTACCAACGACTTTGCCTACCCTACAGGGGCGAATATATGTGCCTTTTAGGCCCTTTTGGACACGTTTTATACGGTTTTCTTGTACTGTAGGCCGCTTCTCTGACTACTAGGCAGCATTTTGAGCGGGATAGGATGCCCCCATGTCTGTGGAAGCCTGAACCACTAAATGCGCCCATCGAGCAGAGATTGCCTACCTTCCAGGGGTACAAATATTTTGACCATTCCAAGAAAACGCACTTTGGCCAAGCGTAGGTGGCTCAGGTCGTTCGGAAACTACCCTTGACCCAAAGGCACCACGGACGGAGCACTGCCGCCATGTAGGGCGGGTCATCTGCCTACCAGGGGCAAAACCGCTCAAATAGCCAAAAGCACCCGTGAAACCCATGCCCTATAAGATTTGTATTGGTGGCTTGTACAATCCTGATAGATTCCCCTTACACAGCCACATGGGACTAGTAAAGTTTGTATACATTCTGTACATGCTCATAAGGCACCGTACATTGCCCGTACACGTTGCTTGCAAGAACCTTTTAGGCGTATCACGTGACATGTAAAGACCTTACATATGTGTAATGTGCCTTATAGGTGATCTATTGTGAGTTTATAGGTATATCTAGTGCTTCCTTACAGGCCACCTTATGTGAGCCTTAGAGGCTCACTCCAGACACACGGCATCCTACAATGAACGTACACGTGATCTTTGTGACCTCTCTTATGTCTTATAAGCGGCTTAGAGGGCTCATGTGTTTGTGTAGTCGTCTTACAGTTCACTTGTAAGCATACATCTAGTCCCTTTTACAACGTATAAGGACGTAGTAGTTTCTACGTATACGCTACGAGCAAGCAGACCAGGCCTGCTCTACAAAAATATATTTCGCAGTGAGTCGGCGGGAAGGCACTCGAGAAGGTAATTTTAACACGTCCTCTGCACTTGCAAAAATCCTGTACTAAAGTTCAGGAAAGGTACGGGATCCCGTACAGGATGAGGTACGGTAGGCCTTTACTTGTTTTCTGTACTGCCCATATAAGACTTCATGTAAAAGAGTCCAATACTCAAAACACCGTGCCTAAGCAAGTAGGGAGAAACCAGGCAAATGACCATAACGTCCCGTACTTTTTGCCGTACTTTTTTCTGACACTGTGGCCAGTCCAAGTCACAGGTTACCAGCCCGCAGTAGGTCCGAATCCAGGCAAAGGTAAGGTAAAATACGTACACTAGATTAGGTAGATAAATCGAGAATACGGTTTTCTTGCGAGTATGATTGTCAAAAAGAAAATACGAAGGTACAAAATTATTTTTGTACTTGACGGAGCTCACGGACCACACCTTAGGGTTACACGTTACTTGTAAGGCAATCTGTCAGGAGCGTACATGTCCTTCATTCGGTCCCGCACGTGAGGATGAAAGGGATCAGGGCCAGACAGGTCTTCCGTAGGAGGTAAGTCGTGGCGTAGTGGTCAGCGTCACTGGTTACCAATCGGCAGTTCCGAGGTTCGAATCCAGGCAAAGGTAAGGTAAAATACGTACTCTAAATTAGGTAGATAAATCGAGAATACAGTCTACTAACGAGTTCGACTAATTGTCAGGAAGAAAATACGAAGGTATAAATTTATTTTTGTATTTGACGGCGCTTACGGACCCTTGAGGGTTACACGTTACTTGTAAGGCAATCTGTCAGGAGCGTACATGGCCCTAATTTGGTCCCGCAAAATTGAACACGTATACAATCCTTACATATTGTACAAAACTTGTACAAAATGTGTACGGAACGTGTACAATACTTATGTGTTCAAGTGCATGTGGTCCGTATACTGGTGCCTTCTAAGGCGACTTACAAGGGGGAAAATTTCGCGGGCACGCTATTTCCACCCCCTTTGTAGGCAGGTGACCCGCCCTACATGACAGCAGTACTCCGTTTATGGTGCTTTTGGGTCAAGGGTCACTTCCGAACGACCTGAGCGACGTACGCTCGGCCAAAGTGCGTTTTCTTGGAATGGTCAAAATATTTGTACCCCTGGAAGGTAGGCAATCTCTGCTCGATGGGCGCATTTAGTGGTTCAGGCTTCCACAGACATGGGGGCATCCTATCCCGCTCAAAATGCTGCCTAGTAGTCAGAGAAGCGGCCTACAGTACAAGAAAACCGTATAAAACGTGTCCAAAAGGGCCTAAAAGGCACATATATTCGCCCCTGTAGGGTAGGCAAAGTCGTTGGTACTCTAGGTATAATTTTTTTCTTGTTTCCCCTTCCATAACAAAGAGATCTGCGTCGAGGTTTTGAAAATCGGGCCATAAATACGGACTTAGCGATTTTTTGAAGGTACGCTACACTGTCAAAATCTAAATGAGCTTGGCGGAGGTGTTAAAAATAATTTTATCAAAAAACCCCCAAACACGTATTCGCTCTTTTTCGACGTAGAAATCCGAATCTGGGCGGCGTGGGACGATCCGAAAAAGTCGGAAAATTTGTCCACCCTAGCGTACGCCCTCGTACGCAGGCTGTATGCTGGCACTTCCAATCACATACAAGTTCGTATGTCAACCGCGCTTCACAGCATACACGTTTCCATACGATTTCTTGTGCATACGGAATGCATGTGTTTTGTAAGTGAGACTGCACCTCCTTGCATAGGCCTACAGTTTTTAATGTAAAATTGTATATGTACGTACGGAGCGTATGCGTTACGTATGTGCCCATACAACTATTTTATACAAATCATATACGCATTGCATGCAACCCAGGTTTCACGGGATCCATAGGTTTTTTGCCAGGTCATTTGAGTCTTGCAGTTTAGTTGAATAGTACTCCGATTTCTTCTTCTTCTCCATTGATGTTACTGCGTTTCTGCAAGCTTTATAGTCCTGTAAAATTTTACAGTTCCCTTTATTCTTCTTTTTCATGTTAAATAGCTTTTCTTTTGTTCTGACTTGTTGTAAATATTCTCTGTCTATCCAAGGAGCATGGGGATAATTTTCTTTGGATTTATATGTACTGACTACCGAGGCTTTTGAGCAGCTTTCTTGAAAATATGATGTGAATCGGTTGTATTCCTCATCAACTTCACCTCCAAGATTCACTTTGAATTATTTCAGATAGCATTTTAATTTAGTATAGTTGATTTTCCTAAGGGTGGGGAATATTCTATTTTTTTCAGTATTAAGATCTGTTTGGTTTACAGATTAGCAGAATGTTATGATCGAGTCTTGTAATAGCCTCCTCCTGTGTGGTGGTTCCAGATGAATTTATGTTGAAGATTTTCTCTTGCATCTCCATATTGGAGTAGATATGATCAATTAATGTCGCTGTTCTTTCAGTTATTCTTGTTGGGCATTGGTTAATAATTTTTAGACCATAGCTTTCCATTGTACTACTGAGAATTATATTTTGGGCATTTTCTTCAAGCAAATTCACATTAAAGTCACCAATAACATAGGTTTGTTCTCTGAGATTTCCCAGGAATGAGGAGCTCTCATTAATTAAGTTATCCAAGTTATATACATTTGGGTTATATATTCCAATAATATTTTGACTAGTTTTACCTTTGGTAACTTGAATACTGAGCATTTCACAGGTATTGCTGGAACTTTTGAGCAGTTCGTGTTTGAGGCTGCTCTTAATAAATACAGAAACTCCACCACCTTTTTTGTCTGTTCTGCACACATGTTCTGCATTGAAATTTCTGATGTTTATAAATGGTGCAATGTTTTCAGTTAGCCATGTTTCCACAACTAGGATTACATCAATTTCTTTCAGAAGAGCACAAAGTGTCTCAATTTCATCTATCTTGTTTTTGATACTTCTTGCGTTGATGTACAAGATGTTCAGATTACAGTCTTTTAGTGGGTCGACTTGCTGTAGGGTTTCTACTTGCACATCATAGGTGGAGGTTTCTCTCTGCATACTAGTTTCTTTCGTCCTCAGGCTCATAAGCCATGAGGTCATCAATAGTATTTATGGTGACTTTCTTGCCTGAGTCTTTCTCTTTGACGATTATTTTCCCATTTCTTGTATGGGCTGCGGCAATTTTGTTTTCTTTTTTGAGTTGCCTGGCTGCATAATTGGCTGAGCGAAGCGAAGCCTATTACGCCACTGGAGTGCTAAAAAAGTTCAATGTTTGTGTGTGTGTCTGTGTGTGTGTCTGTCTGTCTGTCTGTCTGTGCGCACGATAACTCGAGAACGAGTTGAGATATCGAGCTGAAATTTTTACTGTAGCTTCCTTGCCCAAAAAGCTCGGTCGAGTTCGAAAATGAGCATTCTAGCTGAAAAATTGACACGGTTAAAAATTAATTTACATTTTCGAAAAAATTATTTTAAAAAAATATATTTTTTTACAGTGTCCTAAGGGGTAACTCGGCGAGTTGCGCCCCACCGAACGAAAATTTCGTCCGTTCGGCCGTATCTCCTACCGTTTAGCCGCTACTGCGTGACTATAGGAAGAAAAGTCCAAAAAATGCATGTTGGGTGTCGTTTCCGAGGTATTTCGACGAGTGGCGCCCCTCTGAACGAAAATTTCGTCCGTTTGGCCGTATCTCGCACCGTTAAGGCGCTGCAGCGTAAAATTTTGACAAAAAGTCCTTTACATACGCTTAGAGTTGTGTATTTCTAAGATTTTTGCTTATCACAGACTAGCATATCGCCGGAACCGTCTGCACGAGTAAAATGTTATCGAGCCCACCGTTTCGTTACTCAAAGCGTATTTTTTATGGCATCCTAATCCATACTGACAGCGCCGCAGGCCTAGGTAGATGTACGCAGGCGCGTCGCAGCTTAACAGTGTTTCGCGAGATATCGCGAAGCCTGTTACGCGAGACGTTGTCTGGCGTACATCTACCTAGTATATTTTCTCCCCTGTCTGAGTAAGATGTTCAGAGACATAGATATGTTGGCGAGGTCCTTGGTATTTCAGATCTTCTGTTGTAATACCTCTTTTTTGGCAAGGTTAATGTAGGCTCTAAGGAGTTCTTCTTTTAACCACCTGTTGACCAGCTTCACTACGATCTTGGTACCATTCTTGGTGGGTAGAGGGTGGGCTGCATCAATGTCTCGTTCATTCACTGGTACTTTAAGGAATTGACCGAGATCAACGACTATATTGATACAGCTGTTGGTTAGGAGGGCTTGTGGAATTCCATTTATTATTGGCTGAGCGAAGCGAAGCCTATTACGCCACTTGAGTGCTAAAAAAGTTCAATGTTTGTCTGTGTGTGCGTGTGTCCGTCTGTCTGTCTGTGCGCACGATAACTCGAGAACGAGTTGAGATATCGAGCTGAAATTTTTACTGTAGCTTCCTTCCCCAAAGAGCTCGGTCAAGTTCGAAAATGGGCATTCTAGCTCAAAAATTGACACCGTAAAAAATAAATTTAAATTTTCGAAAATATAATTTTAAAAATAAATATTTTTTTTAGAGTGTCCTTAGGGGTAACTCGTCGAGTTGCGACCCTCCGACCGAAAATTTCGTCCGTTTGGCCGTATCTCATCCCGTTTAGCCGCTACTGCGTGACTAAAGGAAGAAAAGTCCTAAAGATGCATGTTGGGTGTCGTTTCCGAGGTATTTCGACGAGTTGCGACCCTACGGGCGGAAATTTCGTCCGTTTGGCCGTATCTCGCACCGTTAAGCCGCTGCAGCGTCAAATTTCGACAAAAAGTCCTTAATATACGCCTAGATTTGTGTATTTCTTAGATTTTCGCTTATCACAGACTAGCATATCGCCGGAACCGTCTGCACGAGTGAAATTTAATTGCGCCCACTGTTTCGTTACTCAAAGCGTTTTTTTTATGGCATCCTAATCCATACTGACAGCGCCGCAGGCCTAGGTAGATGTACGCAGGCGCGTCGCAGCGTAACAGTGTTTCGCGAGATATCGCGAAGCCTGTTACGCGAGACGTGGTCTGGCGTACATCTACCTAGTAAGATTATTTCTTCTGTTGTACGCTCTGAGGCTTTCCATTTCATTTTCAGCTGTTTTACTTTTTTCTTCCAGTTCCCAGATGGCATTTTCTGCCCCATATAACCTCTCACCCATGCCATCAACAGCATTCTTGAGCACATCGATTTTAGCAGTTTCCTTGTTGATTTTCCCTAGCATCTTCCAAATTGCATTCATTTTTTCTTCGAGATTCAGACCTTCAAAGTCGTCACCCATGTTGTTGCCGGTCGGCTCAGCTGGTTTCCTAACCTCTTCACACGTGCCGCAAACGAAAGTTTCTTTTTTCTTCGTCAGGTCACGATATTTGATTTCTACACAGCTAGCATGGTACCAGACTTGACACTTTGTGCACTGTATTGAAGCTTCTCTCTGTTTTGTAAACTTTTCTTTAATAATTAACTCGCACTTGGGACATAGCACCACCATGTTCATTCACCGCCTTCTTGCTAGTATCTTCTCTTTTTCGTGAAAAGCAACAGAAAGATTTACAGTCTTATTAACTGGGCTTAACCGCTGAGCACTGTGAAAAATATCCGAAGAATATCTTCGTAACATTACAACATTCTTCGTAATTTCCCGGGTGGAAGGATCTCCACTTTTAAATGAAAAAGCTAACAAAACACCTTCTGAAATTCTGGTTGTAGTGCGACCTTATTTTGTATGTACTGCAAATAGAGAAAATACTTTCTCATGGATGCACTTAAGTTTTACAAAGAAACAACAGTTAAATTATAAAATACAACGTGTAGTTAGAAAGCAGTTGAACAGCAGAAAATTATAGACTATATGCAGATTTCTGAAGTTAGACTACAACTTAACTACAGTTAAAATGAAACAATTTCGGACCTTTTGCAGTTAAACTATAGTTTACAGATGCAGTTTGTCTTTAGATAGAATTTGCAATTTGGGCTCAGTCCAGTTACACATCGTTTATTTTTCGGACTACGCATGAGCTAGAGTATCACATGATCATTAAGAACATCGTAAAAAAAAATCAATCTCGTTACCCCCTTTGTCGAACTAAACTCCACAAAATCGTCTTCTAAAAGTAAAGTCTGGAGAATACACAGAATGTGTGTTGGAATATGGACTCGGTAAATGATTTTAGTGGAAACATACACTGTAAAAAAGCAAGCTTGTAGTACGGAACCAACTACGGCGTCCCGTATCTTTTCGGTGTGCGGAGGTCATAAGTACGGTTCTTCCTTCCCCTATTTTTTGAGTACGGTGATGCAGTATTTGGCAGTCAGTAACGAGAATTCGAAAATTTCTAGTACGGTGCGCGCCGTAGTAGGAAGGCACCATACTACGGTGGTCACCGTTAAAGGAATTAGCGGTGATTTCCGTAGTTTTCACCGTCATTATTTTATATAGTGTATTTACACCCACAAACTGCAAACTAAAATTGCTCTCTTTACTTTACAAACAACAAAAGTTCTATTGCAATATAAGTGCAAAAATAACTGCTTAGATAAATTTCAGCCAAAAGAATACAACGAAACATAGTACTTTTAAACTAAAAGGTCGTGTTATATGCGTAGACTAGGACTCCACAAACATTTCTCACAGTACTAGTACTGAGAACGAGTAAGGAAAGTGATATATGATCTCTGTTTTAGGTCCAGCTATAATTCGTTCCTAATCTTAACTGCTAGTCACTAACCGTCGGGTATGCCTGCAGGGACCTTTCCGCGTCCTGCCGGATCACGTCGAGCACTGCCCACAGCAATTGTTTGAAAAGAAAGGGGAACAAGCGACATGGTACTTCAAGAATTTCCGGGACCGCGTGAATCTAGACAAATATTATTACTACGGAAATTACACAATGCGCTTTTGGTTCAGTGATGATCTGAACGTAAGTAATTGGGTAACGAATAAATTTTGGTCACATCCCTTAAATTTAACTGTGCATTTTTATGCACGAAGTAGGCTTATGGCTTTGTCTCAGCACGAGAAAAACAGAGTTGATAATTGTAAGTCCCACCTGTAAAAGACGCTAACCAAATTTAAAGCCTTTAAAAAGGCACTAATGCCTAGTCCCTCCCTAAACGCACTATATTTCTTTAGTGCCTTTTAAAGGTAGAACTTAGCAACTTTAGCTAACCAGCTTCGTATGATCTCCATACAAATTTAGTGCCTCTCCAAAGGCACTAAGATCTAGTGCCTCTCCAAAGGCACTAAGATTTAGTGCCCCAGGAAAGGCACTAAACTTAGCACTTGATTTTAGCACCCCAGGAAAGGCGTTGCCGAGGGGGAATTCACTTCCGTAATACACTGTACACCTGATCCATGTATTACGCCGTACAACACGTAATGTAATACCGAAAAACATGAGAATATGCTCTAAAGTGATTAAATCTTGCAACACATGTGTAATACAGGTGTAATACCGCGTAATACGAAGTAGTCTGTACAAGATTTTCTCTGATGTTAATTCCCATTCGGGCGTTGCTTAGCACCTTTGTTTTTCCGATGAGGATCCATATTTTGTACATAACTATACACTACAGAGTCACTGCAATTTTTTTGTAACTTTGTTACGCAGTTTTTTCAGCATCACTGATACAAAAAATACACCCAGAAAACGGCTCCGTTGAATCAACGGATTTTAAGAATATAGGCAATTTTTCCCGTGCTTCAAGAAAATTTTCCAATACTGCAACGGAAATTATATTAAATCATTGCAAAATGTCCATGAATCATGGGAAAAATTGCCTTTATGCCTATTTCAACGTCGTATCCCTTGATTCAACGGAACCGTTTTCTGGGTAGAATCCAAAGGAATTCAATTTCAAAACTCTGTAGTCTCGTTTCTAAATTCTAACCGTTGACACAGATTTCGTCTAGTGTCTCAAAATAGTTACCTATTTCCTTATTTATCACGCACTTTATACTCTGAGGGACACATTTATTAGTTAGATGTGAATTACCTTACGATTGCTGAGCGCCCGTGGGATGCTATGAATATAATGCGGATGCCACAGGGTGGACAGTCGACGCGGTGTATGTGCGGGAGATCCTCGCTGGATGATGAGGACACATTTGTGGATGTTAGTTGTGGACATGTACAATCACAGTACATCGAAAGGTCAGACATCTTACCTCATAACTCAAAACACCCCAAAAACCGAGATCGGACGGTTCTGAAGCGTCACTGCGAGATCGCACGGTTTTCCAGCGTCGCGGCGAGATCGTACTTTCTTGCTAGGACCAGTCGCCCGTGGAAAAAAAATGAATATCAAAATGAATCCCTCAATTTGTTTCATATTCATATTTTATTTCACTCAGTTTAAAGTTTAATTAGGAAACATATTAAATCTTTAATATATCTTATATTTAAACTAATATGAACTAATAAGAACAAGTATGAGTTTAATATAATGCCCGGTTGAAGGAATGGTATTCGAAACTGCTAAGTGCACACTTAATTAAGTTTAAATTAAAATATATTTGGAGCTAATAAAATGTATATTTAATTTAATCCACTTTAATTCGTTTTTAATTTGTTCAATTTACTAAAAGGAATTAAAATTTAACTACATTTTAATTAAACACCTCTGTAATATGATTTGAATATCTTTTAATATCCCCATATAAAGGACAAGTTAAATTTGAATAAAACACGCTTCTCTTTGTGAGGGAAGATCACTGTGCTCCGGCCGGCAGTGCCAGGTCGGTCAGGTAGAGATGAGCCCACAGTCGTCGGTCCCTCTCCCTCCTACCTGAGTCACCAGGTGAGTGAGGCGAGAGGAAGACCGTCGGGGTGGGTTCAGCTGTTCAGCTCTCCCCGCCGCGCCCGCCAGCCGGGCGACGCCAAGAAGTCCCTTCATTGCTTCTGTCAGAAGTTACTTGTAAATTGCAATAAATGTGTAATACAATGTCAAAAGAGTTCATAGTCACTAATTGTTTCTACCCAGCAACATAAGATCAATCACTACCTTTGCCCTCACTGGAAAATCAAAGGTGCGACCTAATGCCTTTAAAAGGTGCTATTCTCTATTGCCTTTAGAAAGGCGCGATTGTGTCCAAGGGCACTAAAATATAGCACCTTTCGGCCAAATTAGTGCCTCTGTAGGGGTGCTGTTTGGATAATGCCTTGGTAAAGGCACTATTACGAGTAGCACCCCTAAAAGGGTGTTATATCCTACCTTTGTTTTTCCAGTGCTCATAAGGGTCATATGAAGGATTTACCTGCCCCCAAATTTGTCCTTAAATAAAAGCATTAATTAAGTTTCACTGGTTAATATGACCATACAAAGTCGTTAATTTGGCATTAATTTAAAGTTTTAGACATCATTAAATTTTAATTAGACAGAAGAAAGCAGCTTATATAACCTTATTAAATTTAATTTAATTCGTATATTAGGTATTTATTAATATCAAACTAAACACAAGGCTAAATTAAACGTTGATTTAGGTTTTATTTCTCTCTAATAAAGGCCAAATATAGCCTTATTAAAGCTTAATTAATTTTTTTTTCGCGGGTATCGATTAAATGTGTAACCGAAAATGGGCGATACATTTGTGTATCACCGGTAAACGATAATACTTCTGTAGAGACAATAAGCTACACTTGTGTATAACCTTTTTCCGGTGGGACTCTTGGTATCAGTGAAATTTGGTTAGATATCTTACAACCTGACTTTTAGTTATGGCAATGGACATGGACATGCCAAGTTATACTAATTGTGAGTTGTGATAAGACGGCTTGAGCTTTAAAAGATAAACCCAGTGCCGATTCTCACAGTAAAATAAACTTTAGTCTGCTTTGGATGGAAAACTGCGCGAATATTTTCCGTGTACTGAAACGATCTCTGATTGAAGAGACTACTCTGTTGAAAAAAATCTTGTTAATAAAGAAGAAAAATCTTGTAAATTTTTATAGCAAAACATTTGGTTTTGAAACAAGTATCTTGTAGCACTACAATTTTTTTTTTGTATTGGCCAAAAAAAGAAAAATTATTGCGTGGGGATTGGAAATTTATATTTTTTTCCTCCAATTGAAGGCCAAATTTGGAAAATTATCACAATTTTACATTTAAGCACTCTATGTTGGTTCTGGAGATAAGCAAGAGAGCTTTGACCAGCCTGAGTTGACCTGAGATGGTTGGGGGCAGTCCTGAGTTCTTCCGGTACCTACGAAGTTGATAAATTAGCAAATTTATGAAGTAATTTTTTATTTATTTATAAAAAATATTGTGTCCTCTGGAAAATTTATATGTTTTAGAAAGGCACATAACAAGTTTAACAAGCTTGGAACGACCAAAATCCCAGCATGGGACTTTGAATTATAAGAGTTACGCTTTCACTGAAAGTTTTAGGTATTTTAAGATATTCGAGCTTTTTTCGACTAAAGTGGGACAAGTGATACCATTTTCTGAATCAGAGGAAGGTAAAAGCTATACCCTAACTGTATCAGAGCTATACTTTAGAAGCAACACCTACATAAGTGTTTCTTATAACATTTTCCGCTACTTTTATCTAAAATTGGAACTGTGCACTGAAAATGCGAGAGTGATATGTCTGATTTAAAAAGAGCGAGATTTTGTTTCCGTTGCCCCATTTAAGTGGGACTTTAGGAACCTCGCTCTTATTGAGAAAGAATATGCAACATGACTCAAATTGAGTGAGATTAAGGATAAAAATCCTCACTCAAAAGGGGCGAGGTTTCCCCCAATCCTCGCTCAAACAGGGCGAGATTTTTGTATTTATTGCTCTAAACAAGCGAGAAAACCACATCTCGCTCTCACAGAGAGAGGGAAAATATCTTGCCCTCTCCTGAGGGCGAGGATCCTCGCTCTGGTATTTACAGTGTGAGGCTAACCTCTAAACCGTTTGAGCTACAGGCCTCAAATTTGGCATAGGGCCTCTACTAATGACCCTGATCAAAAACTGAGGAGGAAAAAAATCGGCAACTTCGACCAATATTTTTGGCGGTTTAGAGCTGGAGTTCTACATTTTTGTCTTTGCTTTTTCTGAGGTTTAATACGGAAATTTTTACAGTGTTCACACAGCAAAGAAAATAGAGCGAGGGAAAATCTCTCGGTCTCCTGAGGGCGAGATTTCTCGCTCCGGTATTTATAGTTTATTTTCATCCAGACTGAACTAGCATTCGCCTCTTGGTCAACACGTGGAGGATGGAAAGACAATGCCATCATTATTAAAATGAAACAGATGTGCAAGGCGGCAAAAACGTACCTTCCAAAGCAGTGGAAAAATGCCGTCCACGCCATAGTTCCCAATAATGCGTCAGCAGACTGTCCATTTCCACCGGTAAGTGCTAAAACGTGTACTCTGCGCAGAGCTGGCTCGCACTGTTGTAACCAAGAGGGTAAGTGTACCAAACATGGATCATTTTTCGTGATATCGATCGCCATTTTAGGGGTGATAAAAGCGCGATGAGCATAATTTTTTTTCATAGCCGTGTAGTTTGAAGCTTATAGGAAGGTATCCCAAAGAGATCAATTTTCTAGCTCAAATACTTTAGAAATTACACCCAGTCCAAAAATCCCATGAGTCACACGGAACTCCATGAGTCTCGTTCCATGACAACGTCGACTATTTCTATGAGGGACGCCCTGTTTCCATGGGCATTGGTTTATCCCTCGTCAGTCCCATGGAAAATCACCATGGAAACCAATGGAAACTGCTCCTCCACGGGAATGGTCATCATGGAAATACATTCTCCATAGGAATAGCCATCAGGGAATCCCCGATGGGACTGTGGGGCTTATTTGGATATCCGGATCGCATCCTAAACTGTGGATGTGGATATCCATATCCAGATTTGTTTCAAATCGGATGCGTTACGGATGACACCACCATCCGCCCAATCCATCCAGCGTCCGACATCATCCACCGTTATGAATCCGGCGGCCATCCGAACCATCCGTCTGACCACTGCATAGGGACAATGTCCAACTCGTCCAACGTACATCCACAGCGCATCCACATAGCATCCTTTACATCCGCAACTGTCCCCGAAAATTCATCGTGAATCTCCAGCATCCACAACCCATCCTCCTACATCCGCAGTGCATCCGATGTGCATCCGTTGCATCCAGACCCTATCCAAATGCATCCGCATCATCCACAACACAGCATCATACACCCGGTGGAGAGGTCAGGATGGCGGGGTCATCCAAAACACATCCGATTTGAAACAAATCCAGATGTTCCGGATATCCATTTCATCGTGAATGCCGTCCGCGTCAGGTCCGTGCAGCCCTCCACATTTCATCCGCGCCAGTCCCACCAGAGAAATGCACCCCCACGGTAGTTGCCACCATGGAAATAGATCGTCTATGGAAATGGCCACCATGGAAATACATTCTCCATGGGAAATCCCATCATAAAAATACATCCTCCATGGGAATGGGAATCATAGAAATACTTCCTCCAAGGAAAGGGTCATCATAGAGAAATACATACTCCAGGGAAAGGGTCATCATGGAAATACATCCTCCACGGGAATGGCCATAAGGCCGCGCCACTAGGAAAATAAATATTTTGAGGTTCGGATGTTAAACAAAGGATCTCACGTAGGAATGGGTCTGTGCGAAGTAGTGCCTCGATCGGACAACGTTTGGTGGTCTCACAAAGCCCTTTTCGGTCCAACCTCGCACGGCAGACAACGTGCTCTGCCACGGTTTTGGGCTAGCATTGTGCGCATTACTGGTTCTTATGAGTTGCCGAGTACACAGGTTCAAGCCTGGGGCCTCCTTTACAAGCCCCAACAGTGAAATACGTTATCCGCGGCACCATGCTGCTTCCAGGGGCATTAGTGACCGTCTGAGTGTCACTAGAGCTACACGAAGAACGGGTGTAAAGTTCAAGTTCTTTTTATGCCGTTAGTAAAGCTATGGGATGTCTTTACGAAGCATAGCATGCCTGGTGGATCAAAAGCCATCGCCGTAAAAATTTAGAAACATGAATTTGCGCCTGTGGTCACCGGAAATGGACTTCCCGGATGACACGTCTGTCTTGGTGTTGCCTAGCTGACAGACGTTTCTCACCTGTTTGGAATTTTTACTGTGATGTTATCGGATCTACCAGGCATTCTATAGGGATATTGGTGAGAGGATCACAAAGCCTTACAAACGGCATAAAAAAACTAGACTTTTACACCCGTTCTCCGTGTAGCACGAGTGACAGCCCACACTGTAAAAAAAGCTTGTTGGAGAACAACCTATTTTGTAACAACCATGTTGTTGACAAACAACCATGCTGTTCAAGAACAACAAAGTTTGTTGAGAAACAACAATTATTGTTTTCTAAGAAAAACAAGAACTTTTATTGTTCCTGGACAACTATTGCTGTTATTGGACAACTTCTGTTGTAGCTTTACAACATTTTTGCTGTCACTTGACAACTTTCGTTGTTACTGGACAGCTGACGTTGTTGCCAGACAACAGCCGTTGTTGTACTACAACACGAGTCAGTTAAAAACTTAACAACAATTTGCTGTGAATTCACAGTTAAAATTTCAGGGTTGTTACAAGTCAGGAAAATCAGGGAAAGTCAGGGAAAGTCAGGATTTTTAAAAATGGTCAGGGAAAGTCAGGGAAAGTCAGGAAAATTGAAATGGGAGTCAGTAAACTTTCGCTCGCCGACCGCCCCCTTCCTTGCGTTTTTACTCCCTGCCTACCGTGCCCCGTGGACAAGATCCATGGTAGTTCTGACGGCTGCCGCTCGACGCTCGCTGTGGACGCGAGCGCTAGTTGTGCTGTTACCCCTCCCTCCCCCCTCGCCTAGTCCCTTCCGAGCGGCTGGCGACCCGGCGCGGCGGCGCGGCGGCTCGGGCTGAGCGACCGACATGCGAAAACAATAACAAACGAGTGGCTGCGCGTTTGCGTGTGAAGTGAAGACGGTGCGGGCCGGCGTGTCTAAACTTGTGTCTTCTTTTCTGAAGGTAAGTTATATCTAAGTTAAAACTTCGAGGCGTCGTTTAGGGGATCGAAGTACAGTTGGAAGTAGAACCGGGAGTCAAGTCGAGTCGTCTGTTCACGGCGTCGGCGTTCTGGCCGCATTGGTGTGGAGGTTAGGTTGCGAGACCAGGCAGCCCAGCCCAGCCTAGCCGGGCGGTGCCGGGCGGACTCTTTCTGCCGATTCTATTTCCATTTGTACATCTGCCCCAACTTGCCAACGTCGGTGCAGTAATACGTATAAGCAAACGATTATGCAGCATTTAATACGTGTGTCTATTTTCAGTACCACATTCATACACGACACGTCTGGCGGCCGGCCGATGCTGCTGTTTCAGTATGTCACCACCCAAGACAACATATTGGAATGATTCATGGAAAGATGATCGAAATTTCAAATACTTTGAGCCAGTATACCCGGCTAAGTCATCAGCGGCGGCGGCAGCCTTGCCAGCGAAGGCAACCTCGGTGTTTTGCTCTGTTTGCAAAAAATCCTTTTCGCTAGGCAACATGGGACGGAAGGCACTTAGCTCACATGCCGATGGCAAAGTGCACAAAGAGAGAGTCCAAGCTAAGGAGGCAAACTACGGCATCAAAATCTTCGCCACGGCAGCATCTATATCAAAGGTGTGTATTCTGCTCTTCTGTAAAAACAGTTTTCATGCATGTGAGATTACGCGAGTAAGGAGAAGTCCTGTAGAGGAGCGGCGTTCCGTTCGTGCCTGCGCTTCCGTACCGGGCGGGTATGAGAATCTTTTTCGCTCGTTTCGACCGCGCGCTTCAGTGCGGCAGCGCAGCCGCTCGCTCAAATTCGCTTTTACAAGCCCAGCTATATTCAATCAAGAACTCACGCTCAGCAGCGCGGCGCCGCCCACGCCTGCGTGAGCGTGAACTCGGAGCATGTAACACCCCGTTCTCTACCCACTCCCTTCCCCGTGCCCTACGAGTTCACGTTGACGCAGGCGCGAGGCACCTGAGCGCGGCGTGAACGTGAGTTTTTAATTAAATATAGCTTATCCTAGTTATAGTTTTTAATATATTAATATCCACGCTCGGCGCAGCGCACGCTCGCGCAAGCGAGGGGCAGGAAGGGGGGGGGGGGGTTCCTCACGTCGGCGTGAGCGCACGCTGCGCTGAGCGTGGACGACCGGTTTTTAACTGGACCCACGCCGTCGACGATTTTCTTTAAAACGATATTAACCAACTGCACGTTGTTTTTTT
This sequence comes from Frankliniella intonsa, assembly GCA_033675135.1. Taxonomy (NCBI): domain Eukaryota; kingdom Metazoa; phylum Arthropoda; class Insecta; order Thysanoptera; family Thripidae; genus Frankliniella; species Frankliniella intonsa. The sequence continues at coordinate 1,727,675 of JAWJED010000029.1, read as the reverse complement.
TTTTTTAATTTTCCAGGGTACTTCCACAGCAGTGACGTCCGGCTCTCAGGCTCCCGATGTCGCTGTCGCAGCTGCCTCTGCGGATTCCAGACCATCGGCGGTGCGGATGGGGGAAGACCCTACGGTGGACCCTGACAATCCCGGCGAGCCTCTCGCCACCCGCTCCGACCCCGTTCCGGTTTCCAAGGAAGGGGATGGTCTTCAAGGACTTGACAGGCATATTACCAAGAGTGAAGTGACGCGGGCCGAGATTATATGGTGCCTTTTCTGCGTGGTTAGCCATTCCTCTGCTTCTGCTGGCGGTAAAGCTGTTAAGTTGTTTCCTTTAATGTTACGTGATAGTCTGACCGCCGCTAAAATGGAATTAGGACGCCTAAAAATAGGCTACTGTATCACTTATGGATTGGCGCCATATTTTCATGACAAACTCGAGCAGGAAGTAAGAGGAGCTAATTTTTTTGTAGTAATGTTCGACGAAAGTTTAAATAAGTGCTCCCAAAAAAACCAAATGGACATTGCTGTTAAGTTTTGGAGCAGCTCAACTAATGAAGTTGTCACCAGATATTTTGATTCCGCTTTCCTCGGCCGGAGTAGGTCTACAGAACTCGTCGATGGGTTTTGCTCTAAGTTCCGAGGCGATCAGTTGGATCGACTCTTAATGGTTGCAATGGACGGTCCCAACGTTAATTTCAAATTTCTCAGAGAGCTTTCGGCTCACCTGACTGCAGGCGACCCTGAAAAGCCTAAGCTACTGGAAATGGGTTCATGTGGGCTTCATGTTGTACACAACTCTTTTAAGGAGGGAGTAAAGGCGACGGGTTGGGGCATTGTGATGTTCCTCCGAGCTACGTATAACGTTTTTAAAGACGTTCCTGCCCGTAGGGCTAAGTATATTGAGTGGACTGGGTCTTCTAAGTTTCCTCAGAAGTACTGCGCAGTCCGGTGGCTCAACAACGCATCTACAGCCGACCGAGGGCGAGAAATACTCCCTAATCTTGTGAAATTTGTAGACAAAGTCGAAGAAGGTGGCAGGGAGGACAAAATAAAGTCCTCCAGTTTTAATGTAGTAGCTAAAGCTGTGAAGGACCAAATGCTTGGTCCGAAATTAGCCTTTTTCTCATATGTCGCCCGTTTAGTGGAGCCCTTTCTCACGGCATATCAGACTAATAAGCCGATGGCCCCATTTCTACACACAGACTTGTCTTCTCTAGTCAGAGACTTATATAATTTATTTGTGAAGAGAGATTATTTGAAAAATAAGACTGACATTTGTGATGTTGATGTAACCAAAGATGAGAATTTAATTCCTGCCCAGGATATGACTCTTAGCTTCTCAGTGAAAGAGGCATTGAATAAGATGGATAAACCTGCACCAAAGAAAGATATGCTTAAATTTAAGGAAGAGTGTATAGCTCTATTAAAAGCCATGACTTTGAAACTTATGGAAAAGTCACCTCTTAAGTATAAATTATGCAAGTCAATTACTTTCTGTGATCCCGAATTAATTGTTAAGTATGAGAATGCAGCCAAAAATCGTCTCCGCAGTTGCCTAACTGTTCTTCAAAAGAACAATTGGATCTCAGCAGCAGACTGTGATAAAATTGAAGCCGAATTTAGGCTCTTGATTGAGAAGAGTAGCGTTATTTCTCGTTTTAAAGAATATAACCGTGACACTACCCAGTTGGATCACTTCTGGCAATCTGTTGTAACAACCTTCAAGTGCTCTGATTTATTGTGTAACCTGCTGCACATGGTTCTTATCATAAGCCATGGAAATGCATTTGTTGAACGAGGGTTCTCAATAAATAAGGAAATGATTGTTGAAAACCAGCTTGATGTGTCGCTCGTCGCACAAAGGCAAGTGTATGACGCAGTGACTCAAGCTGGAGGTATTGAGAAAGTGGCGGACGCTATAGACTCAAGAATGCTATATAGGTTTCGTAGTGCTCGCGCTGAATACGAAGAGGCTCGAAAGAAAAGAGCTCAGCAAGACCAAGAGGGTCAGAAGAAGAAGCAGCAAGAGAAGAGGGTAGCCGATGAAGTAAAGGAGCTACGGGCAAAGAAGACGAAGCTCATGCAAGAAGCGCAAATGGAGTGCGAAGCCATCGACGAGAAGCTTAAAACTCTCACTCGTTAATTCAGTCATTTGAGCCGTCCCTGTGTACTGTTGTTTTATGATAATTTTATCATTTCTGACTGTATTTTTTGTTCAAATTATTTTTTTATGAAAAAAAATATAATAAATATGCCATTTTTAAGCAGTATTTTTATTGCATGTGTCATTTTCCCTCCTTTTTTGCGTCATAATGCTTGCTTAACTGTCCAAAAAAAGTCAGGAAAAATCGTGATTTTGGTCAGGAAAAGTCAGTAAAAAGTCAGTAAAATTGGAAATTCCCATCTTGTAACAACCCTGAATTTTTACAGTGCAACACTTAGGCCCCTGGATGCGACACAGTGTCGCGGATCACAGATTTTACTGTTGCGTGTTTCTTTGACAAATGCGTAAGAGAGTTGCGAGTTTGCCTGCCCCATTCGCCCTCAGGCGCCATGGCACCTGCAGCGCTTGGGGGTATGCAATCTCGCAACACTGTTACGCATCCAAAGAAACACCCGATACAGCCTTTCTTAAGGGGACACATTTTCCATTGGTACGTCATGGAAAAGCACATCTTACTGAGAAACCCCATGAAACACATCTGTCATGGGTTTTATTTTTCCACGGGACCAATTCCCCAATGGAACTCATTTTTCCATGAGACCAACCCCCAATGGAACTCCATTTTCCATGGACCACCCCCAATGGAATTCAATTTTCCACGGGAGCAATCCCCAATGGAACTCAATTTTCCATGGACACACCCAATGGAATTTAATTTTCCATGGGACAAAAGTCCCATGGAAAAACGGCAAAAAATACATGGAAACTGTCTTTCCGTAGAGGATGGTGCGTTCCATTACATTCCATGATGTCCCATGGCTCATGGAAACCTACATGGGATTTTGGGACTGGGCAGGAAAATCCAATGACCTCTGATTTTGATCCATGTTTGGAGGGGGATACCCAAACATGGATCACCAAGCTAGAGAATTTTTGATCATATGAGTGGCATGTACATAATATACAGATGTGGGAAACTTTTTTTTATCCACATCCTTTTGCATTTGAGAGGGGGGTGATCCATGTTGGGACTCTGACCCAAATGTGGATCAAAACTGCAGCTTCTTTGAGAACGTTTCTCAGGCTTTTGTGTAAAAGCAAGTATAATTTTCCTTTACCAACGTGTTCCCCTGACCTTTCTGCTTTTGACTCTACAATAAGCACGCGCTCATCTGCATAATAAGGGTGGTTCCAGGCCCTCAAACTATGTCATTTCAATTCCCCGGAAATTTCAATTTTCCTGCGTTTCCCTTCATAACTACGCGAAGTATGTACTCAGCAGCCAGCTTTAAATGTTCCTCCATGTATGCACCTTACACAAATGAATTTTTTTTAAAAAAAAAGGGCGATTTTGGGCCGATTTATAGGATTTTAGGGCCGTTGGGGAGCTGTGAAAGCTAAAAAGCGTGCTGTGGGTTGCCTACCCGGACCTCCCGTAAGGCGCTGTGGGGCATTTAAAGTTTTGTAAAAAATTTCCTACACAAAATGTTTGATGGATTTTTGCGTCGAAGCCTTTATTGTGGTCACATCTTGCCGTGTGAAAAGTGAGAACACGCGCGAACGATTTACTTCTACCGATATTGAGGATAAGGTGCCAACAAATATTGTTATTTAGACAAGGACCAATTTCTTAGTTTTCACCCCTACCCGCATTTCAAAAATACCGACAATGACGATTAAAACTCTTCAGAATCTTAGAGGGCATATATTGAAACGTCTTCTCGCTGATTTTCAAACGATTCCATACATTAGTTTCCTTACAAACAGACAATGAATAGGCCGAGGGGGCCACCACTCTGTTTACTGTCGTACACAGGATTACAAGATTACACGGATTACAGGTGATTACATACCTGATAAACTTCACTGCCAGAATATATTGTTCTAAAACGACATTTGAAATTAATTCTTCAAACAAAGTACATTGTTTTCAATCGACATTTCACAATTTCAATTTTTGGCTAAAACTCGGATATTTACATGCCAGTATGGGCTGGAATCAGTTGAAACATCAAATAAAAGTTGAAATACAACATTATTGAAGCTAAAAGTTGGTTCATTTTGCTTCTAACTTAAATTTTTTTTCGAATATTTTACGAATTGTCATTCCAGAACAGCGCATTCTTCGTTTTAAAACGACGTGCTTTGTTTAAACAATTAATCAACCAATCTTCGTTTTCAAACGACCAAAATTTTTAGAGTGTAACGAGGAATTACTTGTTAACTTGTATAGCTAACAAATCGCTCTCCAACAATGTTCTGTTAACAAAGATTCGTTCTGAGATGAAGTAGTCATCAGTAAACAAATCCTCACACACTTCAGACTTGCACACCAGGACTCTCTAAGTGAGTCATCTGAGAATGAGGTATCGTTCTCATACACATATATGTCTGTTAGCAAACAAGATCATTCAGATACGAATGAAACTTGCTACCCCATTGTATATAACAAGCATTTCTAAGCTCGTTCAGAAATGAAGTGCGACCCTACGGGCGACAATTTTGTCCGTTTGGCCGTATCTCGCACCGTTTTTCCGCTACAGCGTCAAATTTGGACAAGAAGCCGCCAATATGCGGTGTATATCTCATATTTTCACTCCTCACAGACCGGCATATCGTATTCAAATGAACACTAGGGCGATTGCACGGAAAACCACCCCCCCTTGAAAACGAAGGTGTCTGGATTTCGATGAAATTCAGTAGAAACGTTCCTTGAGAGGTCCGACGACTACCTATCTACAAGCGTTTACGGGTTGCATGTTAATGAGGTCTCAAAGATTTCCCGCCGCTACGCGCTCGACGTAGCGCGTGTCTCGTTTCGCTTAGTTTCAAACGGAAAACGGGCCCTAACGTAAAACCGAGCCCTCTTTGGAATGAGCGTACCTCTTTTTGCAAAAATAATTACGCAAACCCTCAAAAAATTGAT